>NC_069414.1:43122603-43162603 GCF_026875155.1 Cherax quadricarinatus | reverse complement strand
GACGCCAGCCTAGCTGGTCGCCACCCTTGACACCAGCCTAGCTGGTCGCCACCCTTGACGCCAGCCTAGCTGGTCGCCAACCTTGACACCAGCCTAGCTGGTCGCCACCCTTGACGCCAGCCTAGCTGGTCGCCACCCTTGACACCAGCCTAGCTAGTCGCCTCCCTTGACACCAGCCTAGCTGGTCGCCACCCTTGACGTTCTCTGGCATATAAAGAACAGTAAGACACAATACCGTGACTGGAACAATACACACCGGAAACAAGAGCTTAGGACGACGTTACACTCCGACTTGGACAGTTAACTGTCTCACTGACACAAGAGTGTGAGGGAGCCTTTACTCCCCATAAGTGTCCGGGGCCCAAAACTGTTCAACAGCCTCCCATCAAGCATTAGGGGAATTGCCAATAAACCCCTGGCTGCCTTCAAGAGAGAGCTGGACAGATACCTAAAGTCAGTGCCGGATCAGCCGGGCTGTGGCTCGTACGTCGGACTGCGTGCGGCCAGCAGTAACAGCCTAGTTGATCAGGCCCTGATCCATCGGGAGGCCTGGTCATGGACCGGGCCGCGGGGGCGTTGATCCCCGGAATAACCTCCAGGTAACCTCCAGGTAGGTAACCTCCCCTTTCTTGTGCCACTAAACTACTCTCCCTACTTTCTGCTACCAATATTGCTACTACCACTACCTCCACAACCAACCCTGCTACTACCACTACCTCCACAACCAACCCTGCTACTACCACTACCTCCACAACCAACCCTGCTACTACCACTACCTCCACAACCAACCCTGCTACTATCACTACCTCCACAACCAACCCTGTTACTACCACTACCTCCACAACCAACCCTGTTACTACCACTACCTCCACAACCAACCCTGCTACTACCACTACCTCCACAACCAACCCTGTTACTACCACTACCTCCACAACCAACCCTGCTACTACCACTACCTCCACAACCAACCCTGCTACTACCACTACCTCCACAACCAACCCTGCTACTACCACTACCTCCACAACCAACCCTGCTACTACCACTACCTCCACAACCAACCCTGTTACTACCACTACCTCCACAACCAACCCTGTTACTACCACTACCTCCACAACCAACCCTGTTACTACCACTACCTCCACAACCAACCCTGCTACTACCACTACCTCCACAACCAACCCTGCTACTACCACTACTCCCACAACCAACCCTGCTACTACCACTACCTCCACAACCAACCCTGCTACTACCACTACCTCCACAACCAACCCTGTTACTACCACTACCTCCACAACCATCCCTGCTACTACCACTACCTCCACAACCAACCCTGTTACTACCACTACCTCCACAACCAACCCTGCTACTACCACTACCTCCACAACCAACCCTGCTACTACCACTACCTCCACAACCAACCCTGCTACTACCACTACCTCCACAACCAACCCTGCTACTACCACTACCTCCACAACCAACCCTGCTACTACCACTACCTCCACAACCAACCCTGCTACTACCACTACCTCCACAACCAACCCTGCTACTACCACTACCTCCACAACCAACCCTGTTACTACCACTACCTCCACAACCAACCCTGCTACTACCACTACCTCCACAACCAACCCTGCTACTACCACTACCTCCACAACCAACCCTGCTACTACCACTACCTCCACAACCAACCCTGCTACTACCACTACCTCCACAACCAACCCTGCTACTACCACTACCTCCACAACCAACCCTGCTACTACCACTACCTCCACAACCAACCCTACCACTACTCCCTATTCTTCGTCTCTTGGTCCCGTCCCTGCTGCCCCTCGCTTATATATACTGGCTCTCTCACCTCCCTGTGTTAGTGTGACTTGTAAATGGTCCGAGTAGGACCGAAACGTTGTCATAAGTTTGTCTCTCCTATGTGGGTAAAACATCGACAATAGAGCTTCTTTCTCTTTTTGCACCACTCCAATATAAATCAATTATAATCCAAATTTTTAAAGTGGTGGAGGGATAAGCCAGGGAAAGTCCTCAGTCAGATGACCAAAAGCTCCAGCTGTGGGTCATCATATGACTAAGACTCGTGTCAGGAAACACTTGTCCTTTATCCTGATGAGCGTTACCTAACATAACCTTACTTAGCATAACTTAACGTAACGTAACCTAACCTAACCTAACCTAACCTAACCTTACCTAACCTAACCTAACCTAACCTAACCTAACCTAACCTAACCTTACCTAACCTAACCTAACCTAACCTAACCTAACCTAACCTAACCTAACCTTACCTAACCTAACCTTACTTAGCCTAGCCTAACCTAACCTAACCTAACCTAACCTTACCTAACCTTACCTAACCTAACCTAACCTAACCTAACCTAACCTAACCTAACCTTACCTAACCTAACCTTACCTAACCTAACCTAAACCTAACCTAACCTTACCTAACCTAACCTAACCTAACCTAACCTTACCTAACCTAACCTAACCTTACCTAACCTAACCTTACACCTAACCTAACTAACCTTACCTAACCTAACCTAACCTAACCTAACCTAACCTAACCTAACCTAACCTAACCTAACCTAACCTTACCTAACCTAACCTTACCTAACCTAACCTAACCTAACCTAACCTTACCTAACCTAACCTAACCTAACCTAACCTTACCTAACCTAACCTAACCTAACCTAACCTTACCTAACCTAACCTAACCTAACCTAACCTTACCTAACCTAACCTAACCTTACCTAACCTAACCTAACCTAACCTAACCTAACCTAACCTAACCTAACCTAACCTAACCTTACCTAACCTAACCTTACTTAGCCTAGCCTAACCTAACCTAACCTAACCTAACCTAACCTAACCTTACCTAACCTAACCTTACTTAGCCTAGCCTAACCTAACCTAACCTAACCTAACCTAACCTAACCTTACCTAACCTAACCTTACTTAGCCAAACCTAACCTAACCTAACCCTCCAACATCTTTCATCCACCAAAGCACTAAACCCTCTTGGATACCAGCTGCAATAAAACACACACACACACACACACACACATGAAATAAAACACAGCAAACCCCCCTTCTGTCTTCTCTACTTCCATTTTTACCGTAAGTGTTGCGATTCCCTAAAAAGGAATGATTAAAAAATAAAAAAAACAATGAGGAATTAGACACATGTGTGTCACAAATATCTTTAATCTGCAGACGTTTCGCCCATCAGTGGCTCTGTCAATACAAGGACACAATGGCAAGACTGAAGAACTACATGGAAAAGATGAGGTAATGACTCCCTCAGACTATGGTGATCTTCACCATAGTCTTCAAGAATCTGAAGCTCGGTCA
The DNA here is from genome assembly GCF_026875155.1 of Cherax quadricarinatus. Classification (NCBI taxonomy): domain Eukaryota; kingdom Metazoa; phylum Arthropoda; class Malacostraca; order Decapoda; family Parastacidae; genus Cherax; species Cherax quadricarinatus. Next base: position 43,159,246 of record NC_069414.1, on the reverse strand, counting down.
TGACGGCTGGTGTATATATACATGCATCAGGTGAGGAACCTGCACCACTCCACCACACGTAATAATACTCATTGCTATCCTCCAAAATAAAAAAAAAAACAATCAAACAACCATCACTATCCCCCGAAAATAGTAAAAATAACAAAACATCGCTATCCCCCCCCAAAAAAAAAATAATAAGAAGAATAAGCAAACGAAGTGCCGGCTCCGAAGAGAACCATCGTCCCAGCGCGACCAAATCTGAAGTAAACAAATGCTTAAAACTTGATAAAAGTCGCTGGGAGGAAGACTCATGGGATTGGTAATATTTCCAAGTGAACATTTAATCAAGTTAACTCAACTTTCTGCCAAATTTAAGAGCAGTTTGGAGAATTCTGGTGAGAACAGGAGAGGCTACGGTAAGCTAGATGCAGCCGTATTACCATAATGGCGGGGGGGAGGGAGGGGAAGGGGGAGGGGAGAAGAAGAAGAAACAGGAGAAGAAGAAGAAGAAGAAGAAGAAGAAAAGAAAAAGAAAAAGAAAAGAAAAAGAAGAAGAAAAAGAAGAAGAAGAAGAAACAGGAGAAGAAACAGGAAAAGAAGAAGAAGAAGAAGAAAGAGGAGAAGAAACAGAAAAAGAAGAAGAAGAATAAACAGGAGAAGAAACAGGAAAAGAAGAAGAAACAGGAGAAGAAACAGGAAAAAAAAACAGAAGAAGAAGAAGAAGAATAAACAGGAGAAGAAACAGGAGAAGAAGAAGAAAAAGAAGAAGAAGAAGAAGCAGGAGAAGAAAAATAAGACGAAAGATTGATGTCCATTACAGATGTGACTGAATTTTGTTATTGCTGTTATTGACGTCTTTTCGCAGATGTTTTATAATGTCCTCACAATATATAATAAACTGGATAATAAATTTGTGACATGTCAAGATATCTTATTAATGAAAATAAGATATATTAAGCAAATTTCCTAAATTTACTTGTAACAGATAAGTGAACTGTAGATATAAATCCAGATGTTCTCCTGTTAATCCTTTTGAGGCCTAGTTCCCAGGCCTATTGTGTATCCATATGCTCTTGTGCTACCATCCACAGGATGGATATGAGGTACACAATAAACTAGGCACTACCATCCACAGGATGGATATGAGGTACACAATAAACTAGGCACTACCATCCACAGGATGGATATGAGGTACACAATAAACTAGGCACTACCATCCACAGGATGGATATGAGGTACACAATAAACTAGCCACTACCATCCACAGGATGGATATGAGGTACACAATAAACTAGCCACTACCATCCACAAGATGGATATGAGGTACACAATAAACTAGCCACTACCATCCACAAGATGGATATGAGGTACACAATAAACTAGCCACTACCATCCACAGGATGGATATGAGGTACACAATAAACTAGCCACTACCATCCACAGGATGGATATGAGGTGCACAATAAACTAGCCACTACCATCCACAGGATGGATATGAGGTACACAGTAAACTAGCCACTACCATCCACAGGATGGATATGAGGTGCACAATAAACTAGCCACTACCATCCACAGGATGGATATGAGGTACACAATAAACTAGGCACTACCATCCACAGGATGGATATGAGGTACACAATAAACTAGCCACTACCATCCACAGGATGGATATGAGGTACACAATAAACTAGCCACTACCATCCACAGGATGGATATGAGGTACACAATAAACTAGCCACTACCATCCACAGGATGGATATGAGGTACACAATAAACTAGCCACTATCATCCACAGGATGGATATGAGGTACACAATAAACTAGCCACTACCATCCACAGGATGGATATGAGGTACACAATAAACTAGCCACTTTGGTGGCAAAAATATCTAGTGTCTCTTTCTCTTTCTCTGTTTCTCTGTCTCTCATGCATAAAGATCATTACGGAAGGATAGCAAAGCAGATACTATCCCTCCTACACTCTGGGTATCCCTCCTACACTCTGGGTATCCCTCCTACACTCTGGGTAATAATTAAGATGTAACCACATGACTCTTACAACCTACCACTTTACCTAATTAAAGAAAAGAGGTAATTAAGCTCGGGCCTTCACGCTCAATTAGTCTCCAGTTGTACAGCCCTGGAGGACCAGACAACACAACCACCATCACTGTGCTGGCTCTAACTCTCTCTCTCTCTCTCTCTCTCTCTCTCTCTCTCTCTCTCTCTCTCTCTCTCTCTCTCTCTCTCTCTCTCTCTCTCTCTCTGGTATGTCACTGGCTTTCAATTCTTGTTCATCAGTCATTAAATGTTTAAATTAAAATCGCTTTGTGAGGGGTAATGTCAAGTGTGTGTGTGTGTGTGTGTGTGTGTGTGTGTGTGTGTGTGTGTGTGTGTGTGTGTGTGTGCACTCGCTTAGTTGTACTCACCTAGTTGAGGTTGCAGGGGTCGAGTTTTAGCTCCTGGCCCCGCCTCTTCACTGGTCGCTACTAGGTCACTCTCCCTGAACCGTGAGCTTTATCATACCTCTGCTTAAAGCTATGTATGGATCCTGCCTCCACTACATCGCTTCCCCACTACTTCTGACTATTCTGTGCCTGAAGAAATACTTCCTAACATCCCTGTGATTCATCTGTGTCTTTAACTTCCAACTGTGTCCCCTTGTTGCTGTGTCCCATCTCTGGAACATCCTGTCTTTGTTCACCTTGTCAATTCCTCTCAGTATTTTGTATGTCGTTATCAAGTCCCCCCTATCTCTCCTGTCCTCCAGTGTCGTCAGGTTGATTTCCCTTAACCTCTCCTCGTAGGACATACCTCTTAGCTCTGGGACTAGTCTTATTGCAAACCTTTGCACTTTCTCTAGTTCCTTTACATGCTTGGCTAGGTGTGGGTTCCAAACTGGTGCCGCATACTCCAATATGGGCCTAACGTACACGGTGTACAGGGTCCTGAATGATTCCTTATTAAGATGTCGGAATGCTGTTCTGAGGTTTGCTAGGCGCCCATATGCTGCAGCAGTTATTTGGTTGATGTGCGCTTCAGGAGATGTGCCTGGTGTTATACTCACCCCAAGATCTTTTTCCTTGAGTGAGGTTTGTAGTCTCTGGCTCCCTAGACTGCATTCCGTATGCGGTCTTCTTTGCTCTTCCCCAATCTTCATGACTTTGCATTTGGTGGGGTTGAACTCCAGGAGCCAATTGCTGGACCAGGTCTGCAGCCTGTCCAGATCCCTTTGTAGCTCTGCCTGGTCTTCGTTCAAATGAATTCTTCTCATCAACTTCACGTCATCTGCAAACAGGGACACTTCGGAGTCTATTCCTTCCGTTATGTCGTTCACAAATACCAGAAACAGCACTGGTCCTAGGACTGACCCCTGTGAGACCCCGCTGGTCACAGGTGCCCACTCTGACACCTCGCCACGTACCATGACTCGCTGCTGTCTTCCTGACAAGTATTCCCTGATCCATTGTAGTGCCTTCCCTGTTATCTCTGCTTGGTCCTCCAGTTTTTGCACTAATCTCTTGTGTGGAACTGTGTCAAACGCCTTCTTGCAGTCCAAGAAAATGCAATCCACCCACCCCTTTCTCTCTTGTCTTACTGCTGTCACCATGTCATAGAACTCCAGTAGGTTTGTGACACAGGATTTCCCGTCTCTGAAACCATGTTGGCTGCTGTTGATGTCCCACTGAACCCCCATTCAGGAAGTTCCTCATTCCCGTGTAGTCCCCTTTCTTGTAGTTTGGCTTCACTCGCCCTGGCCTTCCTGCTTCCCTCTCCACTTGCAGCTCTACTGTGTATTCGAAGCTTAAAACCACATGATCGCTGGCCCCAAGGGGTCTTTCATATGTGATGTCCTCAATATCTACACTACTCAAGGTGAATACTAGGTCCAGTCTTGCTGGTTCATCCTTTCCTCTCTCTCCTCTAGTGTCCCTTACGTGTTGTTACATGAAGTTTTCCCTTACCATCTCCATGTGTGTGTGTGTGTATGTGTTTGTGTTTGTGTGTGTGTGTGTGTGTGTGTGTGTGTGTGTGTGTGTGTGTGTGTGTGTGTGTGTGTGTGTGTGTGTGTGTGTGTGTTGAGTGAAGAACTTTAAAAACAGTGAGTGTGTGGAGGCTTGGTAAGGCAGCGACCTTGTTTATAAGTTGTGATGAAGTGTGTGGTGGGGGAGGAGAGAAGGGGAAGGATGAAGAGGAGAGGAGAAAGAAAAACTGGAAAGAGGAATAGAATAAGGAGAGAGGGAGAGAGAGACACAGACAGACAGACAGACAGACAGACGGAATCAGCACGACATCCTATTGGGGCAAGTGTTCCACAAGGAAGCATGCTGGGACCATTGTTATGGAATGTCTACTTCAATGACCTTCATCTCATCCCAGAATCCCATGCATATGCAGACAATTGTACACTGACATTCACTTATCCAAGAGAAGAAATGCCAGTTGCTCTAAGCTACAGCAATCACCAGCTAAAAGCTATATCAGCTTGAGAAAATAGATGGCAAGTAACATTTACACTTGAGAAAACACAAATAATGATGGTCTCTAGGCACCTTCACGGTAATGCTGGTGCAATAGTAAGGATGAATGGGAGAGTGTTGGCACCTGGAGAAGTTGATATCCTTAGGGTGAAATTTGACTCCAAACTGACCATGAAGAACCACGTTGCAAATCTTGCAAACAAGGCAGCCAGAAAGCTTACAGCATTTCGCAGTATCTCGCATCTGCTTGACAGTAGAGGTTCAAGATTCTGTATGATGCACAAGTACACTCACACCTGAGTATGCTCCACTTTCTTGGTTTACCTCCCCCTCCCCCTCTCATCTGCGACTGTTTGACAGAGAAGAGAACAGAACAAGACGTCTCATCTTTCGCCTGGATCAATCCTGGATACATCTGTTGTTCCAGCAGAGCCTTGAACACAGGAGGGATGTGGGTGGCCCTACTGCTATGTACAAGGCCAATATTGTCAAAGTACCACACTTGGCTCCACTTCGAGGACAGCGTGAAACAAGCTTCTGTACCACAAGACAGGCAGCCTGCAGCAACTTCACTCTGGCTGTGCCCTTCTCCAGAACATCACTTCATCTCAGATCCTTTATCCCCAGGATGGTTCGAGTATGGAACACATTCGTACAACATTATGATGTCAACGAGATAAAGTCAGTTGATCAAATGAAAATGCTGGCCCACAGATAGCTCCAACTTCCTCCTATTCCCTACTTATATGTCTCATAACAATAAAAATGCTTTCAAATGAGCTGATGTAGGTAACAGCTCTTAGTTTGTCAATAAAGCTAGGGATCCTTAACCTTGTCAAACCCTGTGTAAAAAGAGAGAGAACAGAGAGGATGAAACACACACACACACATACACACACACACACACACCACACACACACACACACACACACACACACACACACACACACACACACACACACACACACACATCATCATCATCATCATCATCATCTGACACATAAATATGTAAGTTAGAGTCATTATGAGTTAATGTGTCTTTATATCAACAGTCTGTGTCATACTCTCTCCCTTCCCCTCTCTCTCTCCCCCTTTCCCGTCTTCCTCTCCCTTCCCCTCTCTCTCTCCCTCTTTCCCGTCTTCCTCTCCCCTTCCCCTCTCTCTCTCCCCCTTTCCCCTCTTTCTCTCTCCTTCCTCTCTCTCCTCTCCCCCTTTCCCCTCTTCCTCTCCCCTTCCTCTCTCTCTCTCCCCCTTTCCCGTCTTCCTCTCCCCTTCCCCTCACTCTCTCCCCCTTTCCCCTCTTCCTCTCCCCTTCCTCTCTCTCTCTCCCCCTTTCCCGTCTTCCTCTCCCCTTCCCCTCACTCTCTCCCCCTTTTCCCACTTCCTTTCCCCTTCCCCTCACTGTTTCTCACCTTCTCCTTCACTCTCTTCCCTCACTTTCTCCCCTTCCTTCACTTCTACTTTCATTCCAATTACCTCTTTCTCACTTTCCTATTACATATCTAATTTCTCCCCGCTTTCCCCTCTCCCTGGTTCTGTTCCCTTATCTCACTTCCCCTTACTCTCCCTCGCTCTTCCCCTCCCTTCTTTCCGCCCACTGTCCCTCCCTCTCTTTCTCCCTTAGTATTCCTCACTCTCTCCCTCTTTTAGTATCCCTCCTTCTGTCCCTCCCTTAGTATCCCTCCCTCTGTCCCTCTCTTGGTGTCCCTCCCTCTGTTCCTCCCTTAGTATCCTTCCCTCTGTCCCTTTCTTAGTATCCCTGCCTTTGTCCCTCCCTTAGTATCCCTCCCTCTATCCCTCCCTTAGCATCCCTCCCTCTGTCCTACAATATCCCTCCCTCTGTCACTCCCTTAGCATTCCTCTCTCTGTCCCTCCCTTAGTATCCCTCCCTTTGTCCCTATCTTAGTATCCCTACCTCTTTCGGTCTCTTAGTATCCCTTCCTCTGTCCCTCTCCTAGTATCCCTAACTCTCACAGTATCTCTCCCTGTGTCCCTCTCACAGTATCCCTCCCTGTGTCCCTCTTATAGTATTCCTCCCTGTGTCTTTCTCACAGTATCTCTCCCTGTGTCCCTCTCACAGTATTCCTCCCCATGTGCCTCTCATAGTATCCCTTCCTGTGTCCCTCTCATAGTATCCCTCAGTGTGTCCCTCTCACAGTATTCCTCCCTGTGTCCCTCTCACAGTATCCCTCCCTGTGTCCCTCTCATAGTATCCCTTCCTGTGCCCCTCTCATAGTATCCCTCAGTGTGTCCCTCTCACAGTATTCCTCCCTGTGTCCCTCTCACAGTATCCCTCCCTGTGTCCCTCTCACAGTATCCCTCCCTGTGTCCATCTCACAGTATCCCAACCTGTGCCCCTCTTATAGTATCCCTCCCTGTGTCCCTCTCACAGTATCCCTCCCTGTGTCCCTCTCACAGTATCCCTCCCTGTGTCCCCCTCACAGTATCCCTCCCTGTGTCCCTCTCATAGTATCTCTCCCTGTGTCCCTCTCACAGTATCCTTCTCTGTGTCCCTCTCACAGTTTCCCTCCCTGTGTCCCTCTCACAGTATTCCTCCCTGTGTCCCTCTCACAGTATCCCTCCCCGTGTCCCTCTCATAGTATCCCTTCTTGTGTCCCTCTCATAGTATCCCTTCCTGTGTCCATCTCATAATATCCCTTCCTGTATCCCTCTCACAGTATCCCTCCCTGTGTCCCTCTCACAGTATCCCGCCCTGTGTCCCTCTCACAGTATCCCTGTGTCCCTCTCACAGTATCCCTCCCTGTGTCCCTCTCACAGTATCCCTCACTGTGTCCCTCTCACAGTATCCCTCACTGTGTCCCTCTCACAGTATCCCTCACTGTGTCCCTCTCACAGTATCCCTCCCTGTGTCCCTCTCACAGTATCCCTGTGTCCCTCTCACAGTATCCCTCTCACAGTATCCCTGTGTCCCTCTCACAGTATCCCTGTGTCCCTCTCACAGTATCCCTCCCTGTGTCCCTCTCACAGTATCCCTCACTGTGTCCCTCTCACAGTATCCCTCACTGTGTCCCTCTCACAGTATCCCTCACTGTGTCCGTCTCACAGTATCCCTCCCTGTGTCCCTCTCACAGTATCCCTGTGTCCCTCTCACAGTATCCCTCTCACAGTATCCCTGTGTCCCTCTCACAGTATCCCGCCCTGTGTCCCTCTCACAGTATCCCGCCCTGTGTCCCTCTCACAGTATCCCTCCCTGTGTCCCTCTCACAGTATCCCTCACTGTGTCCCTCTCACAGTATCCCTGTGTCCCTCTCACAGTATCCCGCCCGGTGTCCCTCTCACAGTATCCCTCCCTGTGTCCCTCTCACAGTATCCCTCCCTGTGTCCCTCTCACAGCATCTCTCACTGTGTCCCTCTCACAGTATCCCTCCCTGTGTCCCTCTCACAGTATCCCTCACTGTGTCCCTCTCACAGTATCCCTCACTGTGTCCCTCTCACAGTATCCCTCCCTGTGTCCCTCTCACAGTATCCCTCACTGTATCCCTCTCACAGTATCCCTCACTGTGCCCCTCTCACAGTATCCCTCACTGTGTCCCTCTCACAGTATCCCTCACTGTGTCCCTCTCACAGTATCCCTCCCTGTGTCCCTCTCACAGTATCCCTCACTGTGTCCCTCTCGCAGTATCCCTCCCTGTGTCCCTCTCACAGTATCCCTCACTGTGTCCCTCTCACAGTATCCCTCACTGTGTCCCTCTCACAGTATCCCTCACTGTGTCCCTCTCACAGTATCCCTCCCTGTGTCCCTCTCACAGTATCCCTGTGTCCCTCTCACAGTATCCCTCTCACAGTATCCCTGTGTCCCTCTCACTGTATCCCGCCCTGTGTCCCTCTCACAGTATCCCTCCCTGTGTCCCTCTCACAGTATCCCTCCCTGTGTCCCTCTCACAGTATCCCTCACTGTGTCCCTCTCACAGTATCCCTCACTGTGTCCCTCTCACAGTATCCCTCCCTGTGTCCCTCTCACAGTATCCCTCCCTGTGTCCCTCTCACAGCATCCCTCCCTGTGTCCCTCTCACAGTATCCCTCCCTGTGTCCCTCTCACAGTATCCCTCACTGTGTCCCTCTCACAGTATCCCTCACTGTGTCCCTCTCACAGTATCCCTCACTGTGTCCCTCTCACAGTATCCCTCCTGTGTCCCTCTCACAGTATCCCTCACTGTGTCCCTCTCACAGTATCCCTCCCTGTGTCCCTCTCACAGTATCCCTCACTGTGTCCCTCTCACAGTATCCCTCCCTGTGTCCCTCTCACAGTATCCCTCCCTGTGTCCCTCTCACAGCATCCCTCCCTGTGTCCCTCTCACAGTATCCCTCCCTGTGTCCCTCTCACAGTATCCCTCACTGTGTCCCTCTCACAGTATCCCTCACTGTGTCCCTCTCACAGTATCCCTCACTGTGTCCCTCTCACAGTATCCCTCCCTGTGTCCCTCTCACAGTATCCCTCACTGTGTCCCTCTCACAGTATCCCTCCCTGTGTCCCTCTCACAGTATCCCTCACTGTGTCCCTCTCACAGTATCCCCCTGTGTCCCTCTCACAGTATCCCTCCCTGTGTCCCTCTCACAGCATCCCTCCCTGTGTCCCTCTCACAGTATCCCTCCCTGTGTCCCTCTCACAGTATCCCTCACTGTGTCCCTCTCACAGTATCCCTCACTGTGTCCCTCTCACAGTATACCTCACTGTGTCCCTCTCACAGTATCCCTCCCTGTGTCCCTCTCACAGTATCCCTCACTGTGTCCCTCTCACAGTATCCCTCCCTGTGTCCCTCTCACAGTATCCCTCACTGTGTCCCTCTCACAGTATCCCTCACTGTGTCCCTCTCACAGTATCCCTCACTGTGTCCCTCTCACAGTATCCCTCACTGTGTCCCTCTCACAGTATCCCTCCCAGTGTCCCTCTCACAGTATCCCTCACTGTGTCCCTCTCACAGTATCCCTCACTGTGTCCCTCTCACAGTATCCCTCCCTGTGTCCCTCTCACAGTATCCCTCACTGTGTCCCTCTCACAGTATACCTCACTGTGTCCTCTCTCACAGTATCCCTCCCTGTGTCCCTCTCACAGTATCCCTCCCTGTGTCCCTCTCACAGTATCCCTCACTGTGTCCCTCTCACAGCATCCCTTACTGTGTCCCTCTCACAGTATCCCTCCCTGTGTCCCTCTCACAGTATCCCTCACTGTGTCCCTCTCACAGTATCCCTCCCTGTGTCCCTCTCACAGTATCCCTCACTGTGTCCCTCTCACAGTATACCTCACTGTGTCCCTCTCACAGTATCCCTCCCTGTGTCCCTCTCACAGTATCCCTCCCTGTGTCCCTCTCACAGTATCCCTCACTGTGTCCCTCTCACAGCATCCCTTACTGTGTCCCTCTCACAGTATCCCTCTCTGTGTCCCTCTCACAGTATCCCTCACTGTGTCCCTCTCACAGTATCCCTCACTGTGTCCCTCTCACAGTATCCCTCCCTGTGTCCCTCTCACAGTATCCCTCACTGTGTACCTCTCACAGTATCCCTCCCTGTGTCCCTCTCACAGTATCCCTGTGTCCCTCTCACAGTATCCCTCACTGTGTCCCTCTCACAGTATCCCTGTGTCCCTCTCACAGTATCCCTCTCACAGTATCCCTGTGTGCCTCTCACAGTATCCCTCACTGTGTCCCTCTCACAGTATCTCTCCCTGTGTCCCTCTCACAGTATCCCTCACTGTGTCGATCTCACAGTATCCCTCACTGTGTCCCTCACAGTATCCCTCACTGTGTCCCTCTCACAGTATCCCTCCCTATGTCCCTCTCACAGTATCCCTGTGTCCCTCTCACAGTATCCCTCACTGTGTCCCTCTCACAGTATCCGTGTCCCTCTCACAGTATCCCTCCCTGTGTCCCTCTCACAGTATCCCTGTGTCCGTCTCACAGTATCCCTCCCTGTGTCCCTCTCACAGTATCCCTGTGTCCCTCTCACAGTATCCCTCACTGTGTCCCTCTCACAGTATCCCTCACTGTGTCCCTCTCACAGTATCCCTCACTGTGTCCCTCTCACAGTATCCCTCACTGTGTCCCTCTCACAGTATCCCTCCTGTGTCCCTCTCACAGTATCCCTCACTGTGTCCCTCTCACAGTATCCCTCACTGTGTCCCTCTCACAGTATCCCGCCCTGTGTCCCTCTCACAGTATCCCTAACTGTGTCCCTCTCACAGTATCCCTCCCTGTGTCCCTCTCACAGTATCCCTCACTGTGTCCCTCTCACAGTATCCCTCACTGTGTCCCTCTCACAGTATCCCTCACTGTGTCCCTCTCACAGTATCCCTCCCTGTGTCCCTCTCACAGTATCCCTGTGTCCCTCTCACAGTATCCCTCACTGTGTCCCTCTCACAGTATCCCTGTGTCCCTCTCACAGTATCCCTCACTGTGTCCCTCTCACAGTATCCCTCACTGTGTCCCTCTCACAGTATCCCTCCCTGTGTCCCTCTCACAGTATCCCTCACTGTGTCCCTCTCACAGTATCCCTCTCACAGTATCCCTGTGTCCCTCTCACAGTATCCCTCTCACAGTATCCCTGTGTGCCTCTCACAGTATCCCTCACTGTGTCCCTCTCACAGTATCTCTCCCTGTGTCCCTCTCACAGTAACCCTCACTGTGTCGATCTCACAGTATCCCTCACTGTGTCCCTCACAGTATCCCTCACTGTGTCCCACTCACAGTATCCCTCCCTGTGTCATTCTCACAGTATCCCTGTGTCCCTCTCACAGTATCCCTCACTGTGTCCCTCTCACAGTATCCGTGTCCCTCTCACAGTATCCCTCCCTGTGTCCCTCTCACAGTATCCCTGTGTCCGTCTCACAGTATCCTTCCCTGTGTCCCTCTCACAGTATCCCTGTGTCCATCTCAAAGTATCCCTCGCTGTGTCCCTCTCACAGTATCCCTCACTCTGTCCCTCTCACAGTATCCCTGTGTCCCTCTCACAGTATCCCTCACTGTGTCCCTCTCACAGTATCCCTCCCTGTGTCCCTCTCACAGTATCCCTGTGTCCCTCTCACAGTATCCCTCACTGTGTCCCTCTCACAGTATCCCTCCCTGTGTCCCTCTCACAGTATCCCTGTGTCCCTCTCACAGTATCCCTCCCTGTGTCCCTCTCACAGTATCCCTGTGTCCCTCTCACAGTATCCCTCACTGTGTCCCTCTCACAGTATCCCTCACTGTGTCCCTCTCACAGTATCACTGTGTCCCTCTCACAGTATCCCTCACTGTGTCCCTCTCACAGTGTCCCTCACTGTGTCCCTCTCACAGTATCCCTCACTGTGTCCCTCTCACAGTATCCCTCCCTGTGTCCCTCTCACAGTATCCCTGTGTCCCTCTCACAGTATCCCTCACTGTGTCCCTCTCACAGTATCACTGTGTCCCTCTCACAGTATCCCTCACTGTGTCCCTCTCACAGTATCCCTCCCTGTGTCCCTCTCACAGTATCCCTCACTGTGTCCCTCTCACAGTATCCCTCCCTGTGTCCCTCTCACAGTATCCCTCACTGTGTCCCTCTCACAGTATCCCTCACTGTGTCCCTCTCACAGTATCACTGTGTCCCTCTCACAGTATCCCTCCCTGTGTCCCTCTCACAGTATCCCTCACTGTGTCCCTCACTGTGTCCCTCTCACAGTATCCCTCCCTGTGTCCCTCTCACAGTATCCCTCACTGTGTCCCTCTCACAGTATCCCTCACTGTGTCCCTCTCACAGTATCCCTCACTGTGTCCCTCTCACAGTATCCCTCACTGTGTCCCTCTCACAGTATCCCTCCCTGTGTCCCTCTCACAGTATCCCTGTGTCCCTCTCACAGTATCCCTGTGTCCCTCTCACTGTATCCCGCCCTGTGTCCCTCTCACAGTATCCCTCCCTGTGTCCCTCTCACAGCATCCCTCCCTGTGTCCCTCTCACAGTATCCCTCCCTGTGTCCCTCTCACAGTATCCCTCACTGTGTCCTTCTCACAGTATCCCTCCCTGTGTCCCTCTCACAGTATCCCTCCCTGTGTCCCTCTCACAGCATCCCTCCCTGTGTCCCTCTCACAGTATCCCTCCCTGTGTCCCTCTCACAGTATCCCTCACTGTGTCCCTCTCACAGTATCCCTCACTGTGTCCCTCTCACAGTATCCCTCACTGTGTCCCTCTCACAGTATCCTCCCTGTGTCCCTCTCACAGTATCCCTCACTGTGTCCCTCTCACAGTATCCCTCCCTGTGTCCCTCTCACAGTATCCCTCACTGTGTCCCTCTCACAGTATCCCTCACTGTGTCCCTCTCACAGTATCCCTCACTGTGTCCCTCTCACAGTATCCCTCACTGTGTCCCTCTCACAGTATCCCTCACAGTGTCCCTCTCACAGTATCCCTCAATGTGTCCCTCTCACAGTATCCCTCACTGTGTCCCTCTCACAGTATCCCTCCCTGTGTCCCTCTCACAGTATCCCTCACTGTGTCCCTCTCACAGTATACCTCACTGTGTCCCTCTCACAGTATCCCTCCCTGTGTCCCTCTCACAGTATCCCTCCCTGTGTCCCTCTCACAGTATCCCTCACTGTGTCCCTCTCACAGCATCTTTTACTGTGTCCCTCTCACAGTATCCCTCCCTGTGTCCCTCTCACAGTATCCCTCACTGTGTCCCTCTCACAGTATCCCTCCCTGTGTCCCTCTCACAGTATCCCTCACTGTGTCCCTCTCACAGTATACCTCACTGTGTCCCTCTCACAGTATCCCTCCCTGTGTCCCTCTCACAGTATCCCTCCCTGTGTCCCTCTCACAGTATCCCTCACTGTGTCCCTCTCACAGCATCCCTTACTGTGTCCCTCTCACAGTATCCCTCCCTGTGTCCCTCTCACAGTATCCCTCACTGTGTCCCTCTCACAGTATCCCTCACTGTGTCCCTCTCACAGTATCCCTCCCTGTGTCCCTCTCACAGTATCCCTCACTGTGTACCTCTCACAGTATCCCTCCCTGTGTCCCTCTCACAGTATCCCTGTGTCCCTCTCACAGTATCCCTCACTGTGTCCCTCTCACAGTATCCCTGTGTCCCTCTCACAGTATCCCTCACTGTGTCCCTCTCACAGTATCCCTCCCTGTGTCCCTCTCACAGTATCCCTCACTGTGTCCCTCTCACAGTATCCCTCACTGTGTCCCTCTCACAGTATCCCTCTCACAGTATCCCTGTGTCCCTCTCACAGTATCCCTCTCACAGTATCCCTGTGTGCCTCTCACAGTATCCCTCACTGTGTCCCTCTCACAGTATCTCTCCCTGTGTCCCTCTCACAGTATCCCTCACTGTGTCGATCTCACAGTATCCCTCACTGTGTCCCTCACAGTATCCCTCACTGTGTCCCTCTCACAGTATCCCTCCCTATGTCCCTCTCACAGTATCCCTGTGTCCCTCTCACAGTATCCCTCACTGTGTCCCTCTCACAGTATCCGTGTCCCTCTCACAGTATCCCTCCCTGTGTCCCTCTCACAGTATCCCTGTGTCCGTCTCACAGTATCCCTCCCTGTGTCCCTCTCACAGTATCCCTGTGTCCCCTCTTCAGTATCCCTCACTGTGTCCCTCTCACAGTATCCCTCACTGTGTCCCTCTCACAGTATCCCTCACTGTGTCCCTCTCACAGTATCCCTCACTGTGTCCCTCTCACAGTATCCCTCCCTGTGTCCCTCTCACAGTATCCCTCACTGTGTCCCTCTCACAGTATCCCTCACTGTGTCTCTCTCACAGTATCCCGCCCTGTGTCCCTCTCACAGTATCCCTCACTGTGTCCCTCTCACAGTATCCCTCCCTGTGTCCCTCTCACAGTATCCCTCACTGTGTCCCTCTCACAGTATCCCTCACTGTGTCCCTCTCACAGTATCCCTCACTGTGTCCCTCTCATAGTATCCCTCCCTGTGTCCCTCTCACAGTATCCCTGTGTCCCTCTCACAGTATCCCTCACTGTGTCCCTCTCACAGTATCCCTGTGTCCCTCTCACAGTATCCCTCACTGTGTCCCTCTCACAGTATCCCTCACTGTGTCCCTCTCACAGTATCCCTCCCTGTGTCCCTCTCACAGTATCCCTCACTGTGTCCCTCTCACAGTATCCCTCTCACAGTATCCCTGTGTCCCTCTCACAGTATCCCTCTCACAGTATCCCTGTGTGCCTCTCACAGTATCCCTCACTGTGTCCCTCTCACAGTATCTCTCCTGTGTCCCTCTCACAGTAACCCTCACTGTGTCGATCTCACAGTATCCCTCACTGTGTCCCTCACAGTATCCCTCACTGTGTCCCACTCACAGTATCCCTCCCTGTGTCATTCTCACAGTATCCCTGTGTCCCTCTCACAGTATCCCTCACTGTGTCCCTCTCACAGTATCCGTGTCCCTCTCACAGTATCCCTCCCTGTGTCCCTCTCACAGTATCCCTGTGTCCGTCTCACAGTATCCTTCCCTGTGTCCCTCTCACAGTATCCCTGTGTCCCTCTCAAAGTATCCCTCGCTGTGTCCCTCTCACAGTATCCCTCACTCTGTCCCTCTCACAGTATCCCTGTGTCCCTCTCACAGTATCCCTCCCTGTGTCCCTCTCACAGTATCCCTCCCTGTGTCCCTCTCACAGTATCCCTGTGTCCGTCACACAGTATCCCTCCCTGTGTCCCTCTCACAGTATCCCTGTGTCCCTCTCACAGTATCCCTCACTGTGTCCCTCTCACAGTATCCCTCCCTGTGTCCCTCTCACAGTATCCCTGTGTCCCTCTCACAGCATCCCTCCCTGTGTCCCTCTCACAGTATCCCTGTGTCCCTCTCACAGTATCCCTCACTGTGTCCCTCTCACAGTATCCCTCACTGTGTCCCTCTCACAGTATCACTGTGTCCCTCTCACAGTATCCCTCACTGTGTCCCTCTCACAGTGTCCCTCACTGTGTCCCTCTCACAGTATCCCTCACTGTGTCCCTCTCACAGTATCCCTCCCTGTGTCCCTCTCACAGTATCCCTGTGTCCCTCTCACAGTATCCCTCACTGTGTCCCTCTCACAGTATCACTGTGTCCCTCTCACAGTATCCCTCACTGTGTCCCTCTCACAGTATCCCTCCCTGTGTCCCTCTCACAGTATCCCTCACTGTGTCCCTCTCACAGTATCCCTCCCTGTGTCCCTCTCACAGTATCCCTCACTGTGTCCCTCTCACAGTATCCCTCACTGTGTCCCTCTCACAGTATCACTGTGTCCCTCTCACAGCATCATTCCCTGTGTCCCTCTCACAGTATCCCTCACTGTGTCCCTCACTGTGTCCCTCTCACAGTATCCCTCCCTGTGTCCCTCTCACAGTATCCCTCACTGTGTCCCTCTCACAGTATCCCTCACTGTGTCCCTCTCACAGTATCCCTCACTGTGTCCCTCTCACAGTATCCCTCACTGTGTCCCTCTCACAGTATCCCTCACTGTGTCCCTCTCACAGTATCCCTCACTGTGTCCCTCTCACAGTATCACTGTGTCCCTCTCACAGTATCCCTCCCTTTGTCCCTCTCACAGTATCCCTCACTGTGTCCCTCTCACAGTATCCCTCACTGTGTCCCTCTCACAGTATCCCTCCTGTGTCCCTCTCACAGTATCCCTCCCTGTGTCCCTCTCACAGTATCCCTCCCTGTGTCCCTCTCACAGTATCCCTCACTGTGTCCCTCTCACAGTATCCCTCCCTGTGTCCCTCTCACAGTATCCCTCACTGTGTCCCTCTCACAGTATCCCTCCCTGTGTCCCTCTCACAGTATCCCTCCCTGTGTCCCTCTCACAGTATCTCTCCCTGTGTCCCTCTCTCAGTATCCCTCCCTGTGTCTCTCTCACAGTATCGCTCACTGTGTCCCTCTCACAGTATCCCTCCCTGTGTCCCTCTCCCAGTATCCCTCCCTGTGTCCCTCTCACAGTATCCCTCCCTGTGTCCCTCTCACAGTATCCCTCCCTGTGTCCCTCTCACAGTATCCCTCACTGTGTCCCTCTCACAGTATCCCTCACTGTGTCCCTCTCACAGTATCCCTCCCTGTGTCCCTCTCACAGTATCCCTCACTGTGTCCCTCTCACAGTATCCCTCACTGTGTCCCTCTCACAGTATCCCTCACTGTGTCCCTCTCACAGTATCCCTCCCTGTGTCCCTCTCACAGTATCCCTCCCTGTGTCCCTCTCACAGTATCCCTCCCTGTGTCCCTCTCACAGTATCCATCACTGTGTCCCTCTCACAGTATCCCCCTGTGTCCCTCTCACAGTATCCCTCACTGTGTCCCTCTCACAGTATCCCTCCCTGTGTCCCTCTCACAGTATCCCTCCCTGTGTCCCTCTCACAGTATCTCTCCCTGTGTCCCTCTCACAGTATCCCTCCCTGTGTCCCTCTCACAGCATCGCTCACTGTGTCCCTCTCACAGTATCCCTCCCTGTGTCCCTCTCCCAGTATCCCTCCCTGTGTCCCTCTCACAGTATCCCTCCCTGTGTCCCTCTCACAGTATCCCTCCCTGTGTCCCTCTCACAGTATCCCTCACTGTGTCCCTCTCACAGTATCCCTCACTGTGTCCCTCTCACAGTATCCCTCCCTGTGTCCCTCTCACAGTATCCCTCACTGTGTCCCTCTCACAGTATCCCTCCCTGTGTCCCTCTCACAGTATCCCTCACTGTGTCCCTCTCACAGTATCCCTCCCTGTGTCCCTCTCACAATATCCCTCACTGTGTCCCTCTCACAGTATCCCTCACTGTGTCCCTCTCACAGTATCTCTCACTGTGTCCCTCTCACAGTATCCCTCACTGTGTCCCTCTCACAGTATCCCTCACTGTGTCCCTCTCACAGTATCCCTCCCTGTGTCCCTCTCACAGTATCCCTCACTGTGTCCCTCTCACAGTATCCCTCCCTGTGTCCCTCTCACAGTATCCCTCCCTGTGTCCCTCTCACAGTATCCCTCCCTGTGTCCCTCTCACAGTATCTCTCCCTGTGTCCCTCTCACAGTATCCTCCCTGTGTCCCTCTCACAGTATCCCTCCCTGTGTCCCTCTCACAGTATCCCTCCCTGTGTCCCTCTCACAGTATCCCTCCCTGTGTCCCTCTCACAGAATCCCTCCCTGTGTCCCTCTCACAGTATCCCTCCCTGTGTCCCTCTCACAGTATCCCTCCCTGTGTCCCTCTCACAGTATCCCTCCCTGTGTCCCTCTCACAGTATCCCTCCCTGTGTCCCTCTCACAGTATCCCTCCCTGTGTCCCTCTCACAGTATCCCTCCCTGTGTCCCTCTCACAGTATCCCTCCCTGTGTCCCTCTCACAGTATCCCTCCCTGTGTCCCTCTCACAGTATCCCTCACTGTGTCCCTCTCACAGTATCCCTCACTGTGTCCCTCTCACAGTATCCCTCACTGTGTCCCTCTCACAGTATCCCTCACTGTGTCCCTCTCACAATCCTCTTCCAAAAGCAGGAACAGATGAGATACATTTGTGTAAAGTGTGTAATATGATGATTCTCTCTCTCCCATCATCCACCATTACTACCATCATCCACCATTACTACCATCATCCACCATTACTACCATCATCCACCATTACTACCATCATCCACCATTACTACCATCATCCTTTTACTCCATCATCCCCCTTACTACCACATCCCATTCTCCATCACCCCAATTTCTACCTATCCTTACTACCCCCATCCCCATTACTACCTCATCCCCCTTTCTACCATCCCCCATTATCCCATGTCCCCCTTTTACTCCCATTCCTTTATACTCATCCCCATTACTACCATCTCCCCCTTTACTACCATCTCCACCTTATACCTCACCCATTATACCATTTTCCCATTACTACATCATCCCCCCATTACCCATCATCCCCATTACTATCATCATCCACCTTACTACAATCATCCCTTTTTTACCATCATCCCCATTATACCTCACCCACCATTATACCTCATGCACCAGTACTCCCCATCAACATAATTCTCTGAAACACACACACACACACACACACCACACACAAAAAAGAAAGAGAGAGAGAGAGAGAGGGGGGGAGAAGGGAAAAGGAGAGAGAGGGGGGGAGAGAGAGAGAGAGAGAGAGAGAGGGGGAGAGAGAGAATGAGAGAGAGGAAGAGAGAAAAGGGAGAGAAGAGAGAGGTTCCATTCTGGTGAAAACTTTGTTTTAAAAAAGAAATTTGGGGCAGTTGCTTTTAAAGGCCCTGGTTCAAACCCCTTTTTCCTTTCTGATATATACATAAATTTATATATATATATTTTATAATATATAAAATATATATTATATTAAAATTTATATATTAGTATTATATATATTTATTTTATATTGGAGTCGGTCGTTTTTGGGGTATAAAGGGGGGGCGAAGTTCTGTGCCAAAGGGGGCCCCAAATTTTGAACCAAACCCCCCCCAAACCCCAAACAAAAACCCCCAAAACACCACCCCACACACCACACACACACACAAAAAAAACACCACACACACACACCCCAAAAAACACACACACACACACACCCCAAAAACCCCACACACACCCCAAAACACACACCAACCACCCCACCACAAAAACACACACCAACACAACACACACACACACCCAAAACACCCCACACACACCCCGCCCCAAACCACAACACACACACACACACACACACACACACACCACACCACACACCACAACACACACCAACCAAAACACACCCCACACCCCCAACCCCCAAAACACAACCACACCACAAAACCCAAAAAACCCCCCCAAAACCCCACCCACACACACCCCACAACACCACCCACACCACCACACCACACACCCCAACCCACACACCACACACACCCCAACACACACCCACACAAAACCCCCCACAACACACACCACACACACACCACACACCACAACCACCCCAAAACACAACCAACACCACAAACCCCCACAAACACAAAACCACAAAACCCCACACAAAAACCCCCAAACACCCACCCACACACACAAAAACCACACCACAACACACACACACACCACCCAAAACAAAACCACACACCCCACACACCACCAACACCCCCACACACACACACACCAACCACACCACACACACACACAACACCACCACACACACACCCACACACACACACACCACAAAAACACACACACACACACAACCACAACACACACACACACCCCACACACCCCAAAACCCCCACACACCACACACACCACAACCACAACACACACACACACACAACACACAAAACACACCACACACACACACCCACACACACACACACACGCCACACACACACACACACACCACACACACACACACCACACACCCAAACATTTAAGAAAGGAAACAGAAACGAGGCACTAAATACGACCTGTTCTCGGGGACTGTTTGTGTGCAAAGTAGGGAAGATTATCGGAGGGGGGAGTGGTCGAACACCGGGAAAAAGGAAAAAGATTAAATTAAAAAAGCAGGGGTTCTGGAAGGAAATTTGTATCACAAACCCCCTGGGTTTAGACAGGTAACAGAAGTAAGACACGGAGAGAGGGGTGGGTTTTGATTTTTTTGTTTTTAGACTGCGGAAAGGCTTTGAACGTTCCCCCAAGAGATTAGTCAGAAGTGGAGGATCGGACACATAAAAGGGAAAGGGATTGCAAAAGGGTAAGGGAAACCGAAGGGAGGCGGGGAACGGTCATGGTCGTGAAGAGGTATCACATGGGCGCCGTTTCGAGCGGGGGCCCCCAAAGGGGTAGTTCTAGGACCCGGCTATTTTTGTTATGGAACGACAGATGGAAGGATAGACTCTGAAGTGCCCCTGTTCGCAGATGACGTGAAAAATTGATGAAAGAATTAAATCGGACGAGGAGAGGGAGGCTGCAAAAAGACCTGGAGAGGCTGGACATGTGGTCCCGCCTGGCTTTCGAAACAAACCCGCCCCAATGCAAAGTCTGAAGTTGGGGGGGGGGCAAAGAAAAACCGCAACAGAGGGTTTTGGTAGGGGACAAGACTCGACTCACTCAGGGGGGAAAGACCTTGGGGTGCCATAACACCCAGCACATCCCGGAGGCAACATCAACCCAAAAAAAAACCCCTTTCAGCATACGGGGGGCCGGCAAACCCGAGAATAGCGTTCCCATACCCCTTAAAAAAGGAATGTTCAAGACACTGTAAAAAATTGTATGTTGGTCCATACTGGAGTATGCAGACCCGTCTGGAAACCCCCACCCGGTCAAGACGTCAAGAAGTTAGAGAAAGTACAAAGGTTTGCAACAAGGCTAGTCCCAGAGCTCAAGGGAATGTCGTACGAGGAAAGGTTAAGGGAAATCGGACTGACGACACTGGAGGACAGAAGGGTCAGGGGAGACATGATAACGACATACAAGATACTGCGGGGAATAGACAAGGTGGACAGAGATAGGATGTTCCAGAGAGGGGACACAGGGACAAGGGGTCACAACTGGAAGCTGAAGACTCAGACGAGTCACAGGGACGTTAGGAAGTATTTCTTCAGTCATAGAGTTGTCAGCAAGTGGAATAGCCTAGCAAGTGAAGTAGTGGAAGGCAGGAACCATACATAGTTTTTAAGAAGGGGTATGACAAAGCTCAGGAAGCAGAGAGGGAGAGGATCCAGTAGCGATCAGTGAAGAGGCGGGGCCAGGAGCTGAGTCTCGACCCATGCAACCACAATTAGGTGAGTACAATTAGGTGAGTACAATTAGGTGAGTACAATTAGGTGAGTACACACACACACACACACACACACACACACACACACACACACACACACACACACACACATACACACACACACACACACACACGCACATACATACACACACACACACACACACACACACACAAAGGTCACGGCTCAGGGAGAGTGACCTAGTAGCGATCAGTGAAGAGGCGGGCCGGGCCCGGGACCGACCCCCGCACCTCAACTGGGGAGCAATGGGTGAGTACAACACACCACACACACACCACACACACAACACACACACACACACACACACACACACACCCCAAATACACACACCACACACAAAACACACCACACACACACACACACAACACAACAACCCCACACACAACACACACCCCAACCCACAACACACAACACCACACAAACCAACAACAACACACACCCCCACACACACACACACACCAACACACACACAAAACCACACACACACACACACCACACACAACAACACACCAAAAACACAACAAAACACAAACACCCCCAAAAAACCCCACAAACACAACACCACACAAAACCCACAAAAACAAAACACACAAAAGGGGAGTGGGGGGAAATTTTTTTAATTTTTTAAATTTTTTATATTTTTTTTATTAGGGTTTAGTTGTGGAAAAGGGGGGTTTTTTGGATGGTGGAAGTTGGGGTTTTAAAGGGGGGGAGGGGGGGTTTTTTTGGTGGGGGGTATTTGGGGAGGGTAAGTTGGGTGGAAGGGGGGGTTTTTTAAGTTTAGGGGTAGTTATGATGGGGTGGTGTTGGGGTTTTTTGGGGGGGATGATGGTGGTGTTGTTAGTGTTGGGGGTGGTATTTGGGGTAGTGATGAGGTGGTAGTTTGGTTGTGATGGTGGTATTGTGGTAGTGTAATGGGGTTGTTGTGGAAGTGATGTGGGGGTATTTTTGGTAGTGTGATGGGGTAGTTGGGGTAGTGGTGTTGGTGGTAGTTGTGGTAGGGGATGATGGTGGTAGTTTGGGGGGTAGGGTGGTAGTTGTGGTAGTGTGGGTGGTAGTTTGGTAGGGGTGTGGGGGTAGTTGTGGTAGGGGGTGATGGGGGTAGTTGTGGTATGATGGGTGGTATTTGTGGTAGGGGTGGGGTTTGGGGGGTAGTTGTGGTTTGTTTGTTTTGGTGGTAGTTTGGGGTAGGGGTGAGGGGTAGTTGTGGTAGTGTGGGGTGGTAGTTGTGGTTGATGAGGGTGGTAGTGGTGATGGGGGTATTTGGGTATGTGTGGTGGATTGTGGTATTTGTGAGGGGTTTTTGTGGTAGTGATGGGGGTAGTTGTGGTAGTGATGATGGGGGAATTTGTGGTAGTGTGATGGGGGTAGTTGTGGTAGTGATGATGGTGGTAGTTTTTTGGGGTGTTGATGGGGTATTGTGGAGTGATAATGATGGTGGGGTTGTGTGTTGATGGGGGTAGTTTGGTAGTGATTTGATGGTGTAGTTGTTGTGGGTGGATGGGGTAGTTGTGGAGTTTTGAGGGTGGTAGTTGTGGAGTGGTGATGGGGGGTAGTTGTGGTAGTGATGTGGGGGTAGTTGGGTAGTGTGATGGGGAGTTGGGTAGTGATATGATGGTTTTGGGTAGTGTGATGGTGGTGTTTGGATGAGAGGGTGGTAGTTGTGGTAGGGGTTTGGGGGTGGTGGTTAGTTGTGGTAGTGATGTTTGGTGGGTAGTTGTGGTGTGATGTGGTAGTTGTGGTAGTGAAAATGATGGTATTTGGGGAAGGTGATGGTGGTACGGAGTGATGATGGGGTAGTTGGGTAGGGTGGGGGGTAGTTGTGGTAGTGAAAAAGGTGGGTTGTGGTGGGGTGAGGGTTTTAGTTGTGGAGGGTGATGGGGTGTTTGGTATTGAGGGGTATTGGGTGTGGTGTGGGGGGTAGTTGTGGTGTGAAGGTGGTTTGTTTGGTATGGTGAGGGTGGTAGTTGTGGTAGTGGATGGGGGTGTTGTGGTATGGTGATGGGGTGTTGTGGTAGTGATGATGGGGGAGTTTGGTGTGTGTGGTGGTATGGTGATGGGGGAGTTGTGGGGGGGTGAGGGGTAGTTGTGGAGTGATGAGGGTGGTTTTTGGGGTGGTGTGTTTGTGGGGGGTAGTTGTGGAAGTGATGATGGTGGTTTGTGGAAAGTGGTGATGGGGGTTTGTAGTGGTGTGGGGGTATTTGTGGAGTGAGATGGTGGAGTTGTGGAAGTGGGATGGGGTAGTTGTGGTAGTATGAGGTGGTAGTTGTGTTTGAGATGGGGTAGTTGGGGGTAGGGGATGATGTTGGTAGTGTGGTATGATGATGGTGGTAGTTGGGTAGGAGATGGGGAATGTGGTAGTGAGAGGTGGGTGGGGGGGTAGTGTAATGGTGGTAGTAGGATTTATGGGGTGAATTTGGGGGAAAATGGTGGGGTAGTGGTTGTTTGATGGTGGTAGTTGTGGTAGTGTGATGGTGGAGTTGTGGAGTGTATGGTGGTTTTGGTATGAAGGTAGTTGTGGTAGTGGTGATGGTGGTAGTTTGGTAGTGATGTGGGTAGTTGTGGTTTATAATGATGGGGGAAATTTTGGTAGGATGAGGGTGGTTTTTTTGGTAGTAATGTGGGGGTTTTAGTTGGGTAGTGATGATGGTGGTAGTTGTGGATGATAATGGTGGTATTTGGTAGTGTGTTGGTTTTAATTTTGGTAGTTAGAGGGTGGTATTGTGGTAGTGATGATGGTGGTAGTTGGGGGTTTTGGTAGTGATGATGGTGGTAGTTGTGGTGTGAAAATGGTGGTTATGGATGGAGGGTGTATGGGGAAAAATGATGGGGGTTGTTGTGGAAGGATGATGGTGGTAGTTTGGTATGATAGGGTGGTATGGGTAGTGTAATGGTGGTAGTTGGGGTAGTTGAGGTGGCGTGGTAGTGATGATGGGTATTTGTGGTAGTGATGATGGTGGTATTGTTGTAGGGATGATGGTGGTAGTTGTGGTAGTGATGATGTTGGAAGCTTTGGTAGTGATGATGGTGGTACTTGTGGTAGTGATGATGGTGGTAGCTGTGGTAGTGATGATGGTGGTAGTTGTGGTAGTGATAAATGATGGTAGTTGTGGTAGTGATGATGGTGGTAGTTGTGGTAGTGATAATGATGGTAGTTGTGGTAGTGATGATGGTGGTAGCTTTGGTAGTGATGATGGTGGTATTGTGGTAGTGGATGGGGGTTAGCTTTGGTAGTGATATGGTGGTAATTGTCGTAGTGATGATGGTGGTAGTTGTTGGTATGATGATGGTGGTAGTTGTGGTAGTGATGATGGCGGTAATTGGGGTAGTGATGATGGTGGTAGCTGGGGTAGTGATGATGGTGGTATTGTGGTAGTTGAGATGGTGGTAATTGTGGTAGTGATGATGGTGGTATTGTGGTATTTGATGATGGTGGTAGTTGTGGTAGTGATGATGGTAGTTGTGGTAGTGATGATGGTGGTAGCTGTGGTAGTGATGATGGTGGTAGTTGTGGTAGTGATGATGGTGGTAATTGTGGTAGTGATGGTGGTAATTGTGGTAGTGATGAGGGTGGTAATTGTGTAGTGATGATGGTGGTAGTTGTGGTAGTGATGATGGTGGTAATTGTGGTAGTGATGATGGTGGTAATTGTGGTAGTGATGATGGTGGTAATTGTGGTAGTGATGATGGTGGTAGTTGTGGTAGTGATGATGGTGGTAGTTGTGGTAGTGATGATGGTGGTAATTGTGGTAGTGATGATGGTGGTAGCTGTCGACCCTCAAAGGGTTAACCAATAAATCTGCAGACCAATAAACCAACATACCATTAAAACAAACCAATAAACGAGCATACCAATAAAACAGACCAATAAACCAACGAGCAAATAAATGAACAAACTAATATACCAATAAACTGACAAACCAATAAACCAATAAACTGACAAACCAATAAACCAACAGACCAATAAACCAACAGACCAATAAACCAACAGACCAATAAACCAACAGAACAATAAACCAACAGAACAATAAACCAACAGACCAATAAACCACAGAACAATAAACCAAGAGACCAATAAACCAACAGAACAATAAACCAACAGACCAATAAACCAACAGAAACAATAAACCAACAGACCAATAAACCAACAGACCAATAAACAACAGACCAATAAACCAACAGACCATAAACCAACAGACCAATAAACCAACAGCCCAATAAACAACAGACCAATAAACCAACAGAACAATAAACCAACAGACCAATAAACCAACAGACCAATAAACCAACAGAACAATAAACCAACAGACCAATAAACCAACAGACCAATAAACCAACAGAACAATAAACCAACAGACCAATAAACCAACAGACCAACATTTGATGAGGCAAGTTTCACAATATCCGGGATCAGTTGACAAGACCAACCCTGGGGAAGGATGGGGAAGGATGGGAGGGATGATGAAGGATGGGAGGGAGAGGAAGGATGGGAGGGATGAGGAAGGATGGAGGGATGATGAAGGATGGAGGGATGATGAAGGATGGGAGGGATGATGAAGGATGGGAGGGATGATGAAGGATGGGAGGGATGATGAAGGATGGGAGGGATGATGAAGGATGGGAGGGATGAGGAAGGATGGGAGGATGAGGAAGGATGGGAGGGATGAGAAGGATGGGAGGATGATGAAGGATGGGAGGGATGATGAAGGATGGGATTGATGATGAAGGATGGGAGGGATGATGAAGGATGGGGGGGATGATGAAGGATGGGAGGGATGAGGAAGGATGGAGAAGGATGATGAGGAATGGGAGGGATGGGAAGGATGGGAAAGGATGAGGAAGGATGGGAGGGATGGGGAAGGATGGGGAAGGATGAGGAAGGATTGGAGGGATGGGGAAGGATGGGAAGGATGAGGAAGATGGGAGGGATGGGGAAGGATGGGGAGGATGTGGAAGATGGGAGGGATGGGAAGGATGGGAGGGATGAGGAAGGATGGGAGGGATGAGGAAGGATGGGAAGGATGAGGAGGAATGGAGGGATGGGGAAGGATGGGAAGGATGAGGAAGGATGGGAGGGATGGGGAAGGATAGGGAAGGATGAGGAAGGATTGGAGGATGGGGAAGGATGGGGAAGGATGAGGAGATGGGAGGGATGGGGAAGGATGGGAGGGATGGAGAAGGATGGGGAAGAGGCTGGGGAGAGATGGAAAGTGATGGGGAAGGATGGGAAAGAGGATGGGGAAGGATGGGGAAGAATGGAGGAGGATGGGGCAGAGGATGGGGAAGGATGTGGAAGAGGATTGGGAAGAGGATGGGGAAGAATGGGGAAGGATAGGAAAGATGGGGAAAAGGATGGGAAGGATAGGAAGAGAATGAGAAAGGATGGGGAAGAGGATGGGAAGGATGGGGAAGAGAATGGGAAGGCGAAGGACGAAAAAGAGAAGGATGGAGAAAGGATGGGGACGGGAAGGATGGAGAGAGGAAGAAAGATTGGAGAGAACAGTAGGGAAAAAAGATGGGGAGGGGAAGAAGGATGGGAAAGGGAAAAAGGATGGGGATGAGAAGAAGGATGGGGAGGGGAAAAAGGATGAGGAGGGAAGAAGGATGGGTAAAGAAAAGGATGGGGGAGGGGAAGAAAGATTGAGAGAAGAGTAGGGGAAAAAAGATGGGGAGGGGAAGAAGGATGGGGAGGGGAAAAAGGATCGGGAGGGGGAAGAAGGATGGGGAGGGAAAGAAGGATGGGGAGGGGCAGAAGGACAAGGAGGGAAAGAAAGATGGGTAGGGAAAAAGGGAAATGAGGAGGGGAAGAAGGATGGGAGGGGAAGAAGGATGGGGAAAGGAAGAAGGATGGGGAGGGAAAGAAGGATAGGGAGGGGACGAAAAAATGGGAAGGGGAAGAAGGATGGGAGGGGAAGATGGATGGTGAGGGAAAAAAAGGGTGGGGAGGGGAAGAAGGATGGGGAGGGGAAGAAGGATGGGGAGGGGAAGAAGGATGGGTAGAAGAGAAGGATGGGGAGGGGGAAAAAGGATGGGGAGGGGAAGAAGGATGGGGAGGGAAGAAGGATGGTGAGGGGAAGAAGGATGAGGAGGGGAAGAAGGATGGGGAAAGGAAGAAGGATGGGGAGGGAAAAAAGGATGGGGAGGGAAGAAGGATGGGGAGGGAAAGAAGGATGGGGAGGGGGAAGATGAATGGGGAGGGAAAAAGGGTGGGGAGGGGAAGAAGGATGAGGAGGGGGAAGAAGGATGGGGAGGGAAAGAGGGATGGGAAAGGGAAGAAGGATGGGGAGGGGAAAGAAGGATGGTGGAGGGGAAGAAGGATGGGGAGGGGAAGAAGGATGGGTGAGGGGATGAAGGATGGGAAAGGAAGAGGATGGGGAAGGAAGAAGGATGGGGGAGGGACAAGAACGATGGGCAGGGGAAGAAGGATGGGGAAGGAAGAAGGATGGGGAGGGGAAGAAGGATGGGGAGGGGAAGGAGGATGGGGAGGGGAAGATGGATGGGGAGGGGAAAGAAGGATGGGGAGGGGAAGAAGATGGGGAGGGGAAGAAGGAACGGGGGGAGGAAGAAGGATGGGTAGGGGAAGAAGGATGGTGGGGAAGAAGGATGGGGAGGGAAGAAGGATGGGGAAGGGGAAGAAGGATGGGGAGGGGAAGAAGGATGGGGAGAGGAAGAAGGATGGGAAGAGGAAAAAGGATGGGGAGGGGAAGAAGGATGGAGAGAGGAAGAAGGATGGGGGGGGGAGAAGGATGGGTAGGGGAAGAAGGAGGGGAGGGGAAGAAGAATGGAAAGGGGGAAGAAGGAGGGGGAAAGAGGAAGAAGGATGGGGAGGGGAAGGAGGATGGGGAGGAGAACAAGGATGGGGAGGGAAGAAAAATGGGTAGTGGAAGAAGGAATGGGGAGTGGAAGGATGGGGAGGAGAATGATGAATGGGGAGGAAATTGAGGGGAAATTGAGGAAGAATGGAGAGGGAAAAAGGATGATGAGGGAAGAAGGATGGAGAGGGAAGGATGGGGAGGGAAAAAAAAGGATGGAGAGGGAAGGATGAGGAGGGAAGGGTGGGGAGGGAAGAAGGATGTGGAAGAAAGAAGGATGGGGAAGGGAAGAAAAATGGGGAAGGAATCAAAATGGGGAAGGAAGAAGAACGGGGAAGGAAGAAATATAGAGAAGGGAAGAAGGATGGGGAAGGGAGAAGAATGGGGAAGGAAGAGAAAGGGATCGAAGAGAATGGGAAAAAGGAAAGAATATATGGGGAAGGAAGAAGAATGGGGAAGGAAAGAAGGATGGGGAAGGAAGAAGAAGGGGAAGATGAAGGATGGGGAAAGAAGAAGAATGGAAAGGAAGAAGAATGGGGAAGGGAAAGGGAAGGATGGGGACGGAAGAAGAATGGGGAAGGAAGAAGGTGGGGAAGAAAGAATAATGGGGAAGGAACATGAATGGGGAAGGAAGAAGGATGGGGAAGGAAAAAGAAGGGGGGAAGGAAGAAGAAGGGAAAAGAAAAAAGGGATGGGGAATAAAGAAGAATGGGGAAGGAAGAAGGGGGGAAGGAAGAAAAGGGGAAGGAAAAGAATGGGGAAGGAAGAAGAAGGGGGAAAGGGAAGAAAGAGGGGAAGAAAGAGAAGGGGGTCGAAGAAGAATGGGAAGAAAAAAGGGATGGGGAATAAAGAAAAGGGGGAAGGAAAAGAAGGGGGAAGGGAAGAAAATGGAAAAGGAAAAGAAGGGGGAAGGAAGTAGAAGGGGGAAGAAAGAAGGAGGGGAAATAAAGAAAAGGGGGGAAGGAAGAAGGGGGGAAATAAAAAAGAATGGGGAGGAAGGGAGGGGAAAAAGAAGAATGGGAAGGAAGAAGGGGGGGAAGGAAAAGAAGAAGGGAAAGAGGAAGAGGGGAAGGAAGAAGAATGGGAAGGGGAATGGGTAAAAAAGAAGTATGGCGAATAAAAAAGAAGGGGAAAAGGAAAGGGAGGGGAAGGGAAAGAAGGATAGGAAAGGAAAAAAATGGGGAAGGAAAAGGAGGGGGAAGGAAGAAAAGGGGAAGGAAGTGGGAGGGGGAAAGAAAAAGAATGGGGAGGAAGAAGGAGGGGAAAGAAGAAGAATGGGAAGGAAGAAGGGGAAGGGGGAAAAGAAGAAGAAGGGGGAGGAAGAAGAATGGAGAAAAAAGAAGGAGGGGGAAGGAGCAAAAGGGGGGAGAAAGAAGAATGGGGAAGGAAGAAGAGGGGGAAGGAAAAAGGATGGGCAAGGAGAAAAAGGTGAAAAAAGAAAATGGGAAGAAAAAGGGGGAAAAGAAGGATGGGAATAAAAAAGAAGGGGGAAAGGGAAAAAGGGGAGGGGAAAGGGAAGAAAAAATGGGGAAGGAGAAGAATGGGGAAGGAAGAAGAATGGGGAGAAAAAGATGGGGAAGAAAAGGGGGTACGAAGAAGAAGGGGGGAAAAAAGAAGGATGGGAAATAAGAAGAATGGGGGGGGAAGAAGGATGGGGAAGGAAAAAGGAGGGAAAGGAAGAAGAAGGGGAAAGGAAGAAGGATGGGAAGGAAGAAGAATGGGGAAGGAAAAAGGAGGGGAAAGGAAGGAGGGGAAGGAAGAAGGGGGGGGAGAAGAAAATGGGGAAGGAAGAAGGAGGGGAAGGAAAAAGGAGGGGAAAGGAAAGAAGAATGGGGAAGAAAAAGGATGGGGAAGGAAGAAGAATGGGGAAGGAAAAGGATGTGGAGAGGCGAAGGGTGGAGAGGGGAAGGGAGGGGGAGGGGGTTAAAAGGATAGAGGGGAGAATAATGGGGAGTGTTATGGGTGTGTGTACCATCTAATGTGTAAAAAGGGGGCGAGTCACAGCTCCCGGGCCCCCCCTGTGTTTAATAAAAGGGAAATAATATACCCCCCTAACCCACCCCTATCATGCTCGGAAATAAGAAAAAAATAAAACATACGGGATTTAAAAAGTGAAAATTTCGTTCTGGAGAGTCCTGGTGTGGTGCCCCGTTGAATACTGAGTGGGGGGTGGGTGGGGGGGTGGAAGGTGGTGGGAGGGTGGGTGGGGTGGGTTTTGGGTAGGTTGGGGGAGGGTGGGTGGGGGGGTAGGGGGGGGGGGGGTTGGGTTGGAGGGTAGGTTGGGGGAAAGGGGGGGTGGGAGGGTGGGTTTGGGGGTATGTTGGGAGAGGGTGGTGGGAGGGTGGGTGGGGGGGGTGGTTGTAGGGTAGGTTGGGGGGGATGGTGGGGGGGAGGGGAGGTGGGTGGGGGGTGGGGGGAAGGGGTGGAGGGTGGGGGGGGAGGGTGAATGGAGGGGAAAGGGAAAAGGAGGGGTGGGGGGGTGTTTGGGGGAGAGTAGGGTGGAGGGGGGGTGGGGGGTAGGGTGGGTTGGAGGGGAGGTTGGAGGGGTTTGGTAGGGGGGAGGGTAGGGGGGTGGGGGGTGGGGGAGAAGGGGGTGGGGGGGTGGGGGGGGAAGGGGGGTAGGAAGGCGGGTTGGGCGGGAAGGTAGAGAGAGGGGAGTTGGAAAGGGGGTTGGAGAGAGGGGGGGTGGGGGGGGGTTTGAAGGGAGGTTGGGGGGGGGGTGGGGGGCAGGGGAGGTGGGGGGGAGGGTGGGGGGGGGGTGGGTGGATTTAAGGGAGAGAGAGGGTAGGTGGGGGGATTGAAGGTGAGAGAGGGGGGTGGGGGGGAGGGGGGGTTGGGGGTAGGTTTTGGGGGAGGGGGGGGGAAGGGTTGGTGGGTGGTAGGGGGGGGGTTAAGTTGGGTGAGGGGAAGGGTTGGGGGGGGGGGTGAGAGGTGGGTTGGAGGGAAGGGGTTGGAGGGGGGTGTGAGGGTGGATGAAGGGTAGGTTAGAGGAGGGGGGGTGGGGGGGGGTGGGAGGGTAGGGGGGTGGGAGGGGGGAGGGAGGGGGGTGGGGGAGAAAAGGTAGAGGGGGGGTGGGTGGGTGGAAGGGTAGGGGGGTGGGGGGGTGGGTTGGGGGGGGTTGGAGGGTAGGTTGGGGGGAGGGTAGGTGGGGGTAGGTTTTGGGGGGGGGTGGGGGGGGTGGGAGGGGGGTGTGTGGGGGGGTGGGTGAGGGGTTAGAGGGTGGGGGGGAAAGGGGGTTGGAGGTAGGTTGGAGGGGGGGGTGGGAAGGGTAGGTAAATGGGAGGGTGGGTTGGGGGTAGGTTGGAGGGGTGGGGGGGGGTGGTTTGGGGGGAGGGGGGGTGGAAGGGTGGGTTGGATGGGGGGTGGGGTTTGGGGGGGTGGTGAGATGTTGGTATGGAGGGTGGGGTGCGAGGGTGGGGGGTGGGAGTGTGTGTGGAGGGGGGGTGGGGGGTTTGAGGGGGGGGGTTGGGAAAGGGTGAAAGGGGGGGGGTTTGGGGGGAAAGGGAGGGGAGGGTGAGTGGTAGGGGGTTGGAGGGAGGGTGGGGGGAGGGTTGGTTGGAGGGTGGTGAGGGGGGGATTGGAGGGAGGGGAAAAAAGGAGGGTGGGGGGGAGGGGAGTTGGAGGGGGTTAAAAAAACACATTTTAAAAAATTTGAGATCCCCAAAAGGGAATCTAGAAGGAGCCCCTTTTGATCCGCCTGTTACGGGTTTTCGAAAAAGTATCGATGCTTGTCCAAATATCCATTATAAAACATATTATTAATAGTGCTTTAGGAATTTCAATGGTAGGTACTAATAAGAAATTAAAAAATTTAAAAAATTTATTAAGTCTATAAGTTGTTAGAGGTAATTTTTCAAAGTAAATTTAAAATTTCAGCAATCAAAATAAAATCAAACTTCGAGTTCAATATTATTGTGCTAAAGCACTATCACATTTAAATTTTAAGTACCGTCAGTACAATAACATTTAATAAGATATTACAAATATGTACAAGTTGGGGTATTTAAGTGCTCTTTTAATTTGTTAACTTGACTCAAACCCGAATAAGACTTAAAAAAGTGTGACAAAATCCCCAATAAACTAACTTTTTGACCCACTGCCAAACCCCCAAAAGTTGCTTGAACAACAAAGGGAAAGAAAACCCCCTAAATGCAATATCAAACGATGCGACACAATCAGGCAAGGAATAAAATAACGACATAATAGGGACCATCAGAGATTCCACAAAAATTAAAAAAT
This sequence comes from Cherax quadricarinatus, assembly GCF_026875155.1. Taxonomy (NCBI): domain Eukaryota; kingdom Metazoa; phylum Arthropoda; class Malacostraca; order Decapoda; family Parastacidae; genus Cherax; species Cherax quadricarinatus. The sequence continues at coordinate 43,127,037 of NC_069414.1, read as the reverse complement.
CCCATAATTTTTTTGAATCTATGTTAGCATAGGGAAAACTTGTGTACAAAACAAAGAAACCCGTAAAAATTAGGTCAAACAAGTAAGGCCGAGATGTTCAGGTGTCTAAGTGCACACAACCTCAGTACAACGTCGAAAATCACTATAGTCTATACAATGTTCTGTGAACAAAGTTCTACAGAACTAACAAGAATAATGAGACATACAATCTGTCCAACCAGCAAGCGAGTCTACAGCAGACTGAATACTTCACACGAGGTGAGGACACCCCCCCCTCGATCACGTGATAGCTACGTGGACAACTGCAGCTCAGAAGCCGGCAGTATAACGAGCGACAAGCGATAATTACAGTAGTTTGACAATCAAGACTAACTGAGCACATTTTATATACATCCTAACAACATAAGTCAAATAAGAATATAACAGTCAAATAATAATATAAAGTCATACATTTACGATTTAGCTATTATCGCAAATATAAGCAATATAAAATTAAATGAAAAGGTAATATACATTATATATATACATAATAATCATTGTAACCCATTCAGGGGTTGCAACAGAGGGAGGGTGAGTGGGAGGGTGGGTTGGACGGTAGGTTGGAGGGAGGGTGGGGGGGAGGGTGGGTTGGAGGGTAGGTTGGAGGGAGGGTGGGTGGGAGGGTGGGTTGGAGGGTAGGTTGGAGGGAGGGTGGGTGGGAGGGGGGTTGGGGGGTAGGTTGGGGGGAGGGTGGATGGGAGGGTAGGTGGGTGGGAGGGTGGGAGGGAAGGGGGTGGGAGGGTGGGTGTGGGGGGTGGGTAGGAGGGTAAGTAGAGGGAGGGTGGGTGGAGTGTGGGTGGGAGAGTAGGTTTGGAGGGAGGATGGGAGGGAAGGTGGTGGGAGGGTTGGTGGGGAGCGGAGGAGTCAGAGGATGGGTTGGAGGGAGGTAGAGAGAGGGTGGGTTGAAGGTAGGTTGGAGAGAGTGTGGGGTTGGGCAGGGTGGGTTGGAGGGTAGGTTGGAGGGAGGGTGGTGGGAGGGTAGAAGGAGTTGGAGGGTAGGTGGCGTGGAGGGTAGGGAGGGAGGGTTTGTGGGAGGAAGTGTAGAGAGTGGGGGGGAGGAGTGGGTTGGAGGGTAGGTTGGATGGAGGTGGGTGGAAGGGTTGGAGGGTGTAGGTTGGGTGTTTAGTTGGGTTGAGAGGGAAGGTGGTGGGAGGGTGGGGTTGGAGGGAAGGTAGAGGGAGGGTGGGGTGGGAGGGTGGATTGAAGTGGTAGGTTAGAGGGAGGGTGGTTGGGAGGGTTGGTTGGAGGGTAGGTTGGAGGGGAGGGTGGGTGGGAGGGTAGGTGGCAGTGGAGGGTGGGAGGAAGGGTGTGTGGGAGAAGAAAAAGGTGAGGGAGGGGTGGGTGGGTGGCGTTAGGTGATGGGTAGTTGTGGGTGGGAGGGTGGGTGTTAAGTTGGGTGGGTGTGGAAGTGGTGGAAGCGGTGGTTAGGGTGGGTTGAGGGTAGGTGGAGGGAGGGTAGTATGGGTGGGTTGGTTGGAGGTGGGTGGGAGGGTTGGGTGGGAGGTGTGGGTGAGAGGGTGGGTGGGTTGGAGGCGAGGGTGGGAGGGTGGGTTTGAGGGTAGGTTGGAGGGAGGGGGGGTGGAGGGAAGGTGGTGGGAGTGTGTGTGGTAGGTGGGTGGGAGGGTGAGTGTTGTTAGCGTGGGTGGGAGGGAGGTGGGGGTAGGGTGGGCGGGAGGGTAGGTTGGAGGGAGGGTGGATGGGTGGGTAGGGTGGGAGGGTGGGTGTGAGGGTGGGTGGGAGGGTGGGTTGGAGGGTGGGTGGGTGGGAGGGGGGGTGGTAGGGAGGGATGGCGGGTGTGGGTGGGTGGGAAGGGTGGGTGGGTGGAGGCTGTGGGTGTGAGGGTGTGTTGAGGGTGCGGTTTTTGGGTAGGTTGGTGGGTAGGTAGGAGGGTGGGCGGGAGGGTCATTTGGGTTGGTGGAGAGGGTGTGAGTGGAGTGGGTGGGTGGTTGGGTGGGGTGGAGAGGCTGGGTGGGTGGTAGTTGGGTTGGAGGGTGGGTTGGGAGGCGTGAGGTGGGGAGCGGGGGGGGGGAGGGTGGGGGGGTGGTGGGGGGGTGGAGTGGGGGGGTGCGTGGTGGGTGGGTGGGGAGTAGTAGGGAGGGTTGTTGGATGGTGGGTGTGAGGTTAGTGGGTGTGTGGTGTGTGTTTAATGTAGTTCAATTCTCTGCCTGAATTGCTATGGGGAATGCGGACCTGCAGTACCCGGTGAGGAAATAAGAAGCGTCTGAATGGCGGTGAGCAGCACCGAAAGCAGGAAAGGAAGGTGATGACAGGCAGAGGGAACGGAGGGTTGAGAAAGAAGGAAGAAAAGTATGTACGGAAGGTAGGAAGAATCTGAGGAATTGAGGGAATTTGGGAGAGAGGGAGAAAGAAAGCGAGGTGCTGAGGGAGCGCTCATGGTGAGAGGAAGAACGGCAGCTCGGCAAACGCGCCAATGCCGGAAGAGAGAAAAATAGCTAAAGACAGGAAATACGAGAAAGCAAGGGAAGAATGGAAAATCGATACACGAAATTAAAGACAGTGGAAATCGAGCAAGAAAGGCCCAACTTCCCTCCCTTCTCCCTTCCCACTCTCTTCCTCCCTTCCTCCCTTCCTCCCGTCCCACTCTCCCTCCCTTCCTCCTCCCCAACTCTCCCACCCACCTCTCTACCTCTCTTCCTCCTCTCCCACTCTCTCTCCTCTATTCCTCCCTCATTCACTCTCCTTCCTTCCTCAATCCCCCACTCTCCCTCCTTTCTCCCTCCCACTCTCCTTCCCTTCACCCCTCCCACTCTCCCTCCCTTCCTCCCTCTCTACTCTCCTCCCTTCATCCCTCCACTCTCTTCCCTCTTCCCTCCCCTCCCTCACGCTCTCCCTCCCTCAATCCCTCTCACTCTTCCTACGCCCAACCTCCCAACTCTCCCTCCTCAAATCCGTCCCCAAGTCCCCCTCCCTACTTGCTCCTCTTTCCTTTTTTCCCTACCTTCCATCCTCTCCATTCTCCTCTCAATGTCTCCCACTCTCCCTCCCTCAATCCTCTCCACACTCTCCCTCCTCCCTCCCCAATCTCCTCTTACTCTTCCTCCCTTTCACTCTCCCTCATACTCTTTCCTCCTCCCCACTTCCTCCATTACTCTTCCTTCCCTCCCCAATCTCCCTCTTACTCTTCCTCTCCACTCTCCCTCCCCACTCTCCCACCTTACTCTTCCTCCCTCCCCACTCTCCCCCACACTCTCCCTCCTTTACTCTTCCTATCCCCCTACACCACCCACACTCTCCCTCCTACTCTTCCTCCCTCCCCACTCTCCCTCTTACTCTTCCTCCCTCCCCAACTCTCCCTCCACACTCTCCCTCCTTACTCTTCCTCCCTCCCACTCTCCTCCACACTCTCCCTCCATTACTCTTCCTCCCTCCCCCACTCTCCCTCCCACACCTCCCTCCTTACTCTTCCTCCTCCCCACTCTCCCTCCCCTCTACCTCCACACTCTCCCTCCTTACTCTTCCTCCCTCCCCACTCTCCCTCCACATTCCTCCTTTACTCTTCCTCCTCCCACTCTCCCTCCACACTTCTCCCTCCTTTACTCTTCCTCACCTCCCAATCTCCCTCCCCACTCTCCCTCACATCTCCCTCCTTACTCTTTCCTCCTCCCCACTCTCCTCCTCACTCTCACTCAATTTCTCTTCCTCACTCCCACTCTACATCCATCATCTCTCCCTCTATTACCTCTCACTACCTTCCCCACTCTCCTCCCACACTATCCCTCCTTTACTCTTCCTCCCTCCCCTCTCTCCCTACACACTCTCCCTCCACACTCTCCCTCCCTTACTCATTCCTCCCTCCCCACTCTCCGCATCCACATCTCCCTCCTTACCTTCATACCTCCCCACTTCTCCCTCCAAACTGTCACCTCCACACTTCCATCCTCAATCTCCTCCTCTACTCCTTCTCCCTCACACTCTCCCTCCCCTACACTTCACTCACATATCTCCATCCAAACTCGCCTCCTTTCTAATTACTCCACCTCCACCTCTCTCACACTCCCTCTCTCCTCCCACTCTCCCTCCACCACTCTCCCTCCTACTCTCCCTCCACACTAGCCCCTCCTTACTCTTCACTCCCTCCCCCACTTATCCTACCCCTCTCTACCTAACTCTCTCCCTCCACCACTCTCCCTCCACCACTCTCCCTCCACACTCTCCCTCCTTACTCTTCCCCCTCCCCACTACTCCACTAACCACTCTCCCTCCCCATTCCCTCCATACACTCTCCCTCCACACTTCACCTCCACACTCTCCCTCCTTACTCTTCCTCCATACCAACTCTCCATCCCCCACTCTCCCTCCACACTCTCCCTCCACACTCTCCCTCCACACTCTCCCTCCACACTCTCCCTCTTACTCTTACTCCTCCCCACTCTC
>NC_069414.1:43090103-43117603 GCF_026875155.1 Cherax quadricarinatus | reverse complement strand
TATTGGGGTGTGTGTGTGTGTGTGTGTGTGTGTGTGTGTGTGTGTGTGTGTATGCGTGTGTGTTTTGTGTGTGTGTGTGTGTGTGTGTGTGTGTGTGTGTGTGTGTGTGTGTGTGTGTGTGTGTGTGTATGCGTGTGTGTTTTGTGTGTGTGTGTGTGTGTGTGTGTGTGTGTGTGTGTGTGTGTGTGGTGTGTGTGTGTGTGTGTGTGTGTTTGTGTATGTGTGTGTGTGTATGTGGAATGTACACACTCACACAGAGGATCCATACATAGCTTTAAGAAGAGGTATGGTAAAACTCATGAAACAGTGGAGAGAGTGAACCTAGTAGCGACCAGTGAAGAGGCGGGGCCAGGAGCTATGACTTACCATATGTAGGTGAATACACACACACATTGCAAAGGAGCTGGAAAAAGTACAAAGGTTTGCAAGAAAACTAGTCCCAAAGAAACTACGAGGAGAGACAAGAGTGACATGATTACGACGTAGAAAATACTCAAGAGGAACTAACAGTAATAACAAGGAGCGCCTGAGAGGTGAGCCACAGGTACACGAGGTCACAGGGATGTTAGGAAATACTTCTTCAGCCTGAGAATGGCAGGACGAACACACTAGATAATGTTGGTCTGTATATATATATTTCCACATATAACACATGTAAGGATGAGACAACACCTGAGTCATTTTACAACACCTGACAGTTACCTTACAACACCTGACAGTTACCTTACAACACCTGACAGTTACCTTACAACACCTGACAGTTACCTTACAACACCTGACAGTTACCTTACAACACCTGACAGTTACCTTACAAACACCTGACAGTTACCTTACAACACCTAACAGTTACCTTACAACACCTGACAGTTACCTTACAACACCTGACAGTTACCTTACAACACCTGACAGTTACCTTACAACACCTGACAGTTACCTTACAACACCTAACAGTTACCTTACAACACCTGACAGTTACCTTACAACACCTGACAGTTACCTTACAACACCTGACAGTTACCTTACAACACCTGACAGTTACCTTACAACACCTGACAGTTACCTTACAACACCTGACAGTTACCTTACAACACCTAACAGTTACCTTACAACACCTGACAGTTACCTTACAACACCTGACAGTTACCTTACAACACCTGACAGTTACCTTACAACACCTGACAGTTACCTTACAACACCTGACAGTTACCTTACAACACCTGACAGTTACCTTACAACACCTGACAGTTACCTTACAACACCTGACAGTTACCTTACAACACCTGACAGTTACCTTACAACACCTGACAGTTACCTTACAACACCTGACAGTTACCTTACAACACCTGACAGTTACCTTACAACACCTGACAGTTACCTTACAACACCTGACAGTTACCTTACAACACCTGACAGTTACCTTACAACACCTGACAGTTACCTTACAACACCTGACAGTTACCTTACAACGCCTGACAGTTACCTTACAACACCTGACAGTTACCTTACAACACCTAACAGTTACCTTACAACACCTGACAGTTACCTTACAACACCTGACAGTTACCTTACAACACCTGACAGTTACCTTACAACACCTGACAGTTACCTTACAACACCTGACAGTTACCTTACAACACCTGACAGTTACCTTACAACACCTGACAGTTACTTTACAACACCTGACAGTTACCTTACAACACCTGACAGTTACCTTACAACACCTGACAGTTACCTTACAACACCTGACAGTTACCTTACAACGCCTGACAGTTACCTTACAACACCTGACAGTTACCTTACAACACCTGACAGTTACCTTACAACACCTGACAGTTACCTTACAACACCTGACAGTTACCTTACAACACCTGACAGTTACCTTACAACACCTGACAGTTACCTTACAACACCTGACAGTTACCTTACAACGCCTGACAGTTACCTTACAACACCTGACAGTTACCTTACAACACCTGACAGTTACCTTACAACACCTGACAGTTACCTTACAACACCTGACAGTTACCTTACAACACCTAACAGTTACCTTACAACACCTAACAGTTACCTTACAACACCTGACAGTTACCTTGCAACACCTGACAGTTACATTACAACACCTGACAGTTACCTTACAACACCTGACAGTTACCTTACAACACCTGACAGTTACATTACAACACCTGACAGTTACCTTACAACACCTGACAGTTACCTTACAACACCTGACAGTTACCTTACAACACCTGACAGTTACCTTACAACACCTGACAGTTACCTTACAACACCTAACAGTTACCTTACAACACCTGACAGTTACCTTACAACACCTGACAGTTACCTTACAACACCTGACAGTTACCTTACAACACCTGACAGTTACCTTACAACACCTAACAGTTACCTTACAACACCTGACAGTTACCTTACAACACCTGACATTTACCTTACAACACCTAACAGTTACATTACAACACCTGACAGTTACCTTACAACACCTGCGATTTCATCAATATTTCTGAGATATTTACGTATTTTCGACCCAGAATTCATAGATGAAGGAAACTCGAAAATTTATAAAATAACAAATGACCTAAAATACCGGAGAAATTTAATTCATAATTTTTTAAAAATTGCTGGAATTACTTTATACAATTAAAAAAAGGGACAACCAACCTTATTGAACAAAATATTTTGGTTCTCCCTGACCATAAAAACTTGTTTGATATTCCTTATCTTACGAATTTTAATATCAAAGTTGTATTTAAAAGTCTTGATACTGTTCAAAGAAACTCGTCATAAAAAAAATCTCTCAGAAAAGCATCATAAGAAACATGTCCCCTGAGACACACATCAATCAAATAACTGCTGCAGCATATGGGAGACTGGCAAACCTGAGATTGGTGTTTGGGCATCTGAGTAAGGAGTCATTCACGACACTGTACACAGTGTACGTAAGGCCTTTACTGGAATATGCAGCGCCAGTATGGAACCCTCACTTAGTCAAACACATCAAGAAATTGGAGAAAGTGTAAAAATTTGCAAGACAGTTAGTTCCGGAACTGAGGAGAGGTTAAGGGAACTCAACCTGATGACACTAGAGGATAGGAGGGATAGACGGGACATGATAACAACGTATAAAATACTGAGAGGCATTGACAAGGTGGACAGGGATCGAATGTTTCAGAGATGGGAAACAGGAACAAGGGGTCACAATTGGAAACTGAAAACCCAGATGAGTCATAGGGATGTTAGGAAGCATTTCTTTAGCTTCAGAGTTGTCAGTAACTGGAATAATCTGGAGAGTGAAGTAGTGGAAGCAAGTTCCATAAATAGCTTTAAGAAGAGGTATGACAAAGATCATGGAGCAGGGAGAGTGAATTATTATCGACCAGTAAAGAGGCGGGGCCAGGAGCTATGACTCGACCCCTGCAACCACATATAGGTGAGTACATATAGGTGAGTAGACACAAACACACACACACACACACACACACACATATATATATATATATATTATATATATATATATATATATATTATATATATATTATATATATATATATATATATATATATATATATATATATATATATATATATATATATATATATATATATATATATTATATATATATATATATATATATATATATATATATATATATATATATATATATATATATATATATATATATATATATATATATATATATATATATATATATATATATATATATATATATATATATATATATATATATATATTATGCCCTTTCCAGTGGCCCTCTCACCTACTTCCACACCCCTTTCTCCCTCACTTTATTGTCATTCCCCTCTTACCTCCCCCCCTGTCTTCCACCTCTTCCCCTCCCCCTCCCCCTCCTCCTGCCCCTTACCCTGCCCTCCTCCTCCCCCTCTCCCCTGGCAGTAATGAAGCAGGGCTATTGGAGAGTGTGGTGTCTGGCGTCTCCTGGCTGCCTCATTAATATGCATCGAAAATTAAATTGAGTTGGTGCCGAAGATCTAAGTCGCTCAAGCAGGTCCTTGAGTGAGTGAGAGAGAGGGAGTGAGGGAGAGAGAGAGGGAGTGAGTGAGTGAGAGTGAAAGTTCCTTATTCCCTGGAGAACATTTTACACCCTCTTAATGTCCACTGTGGTTGACTAGTAGTCAGGAGAAAGCTGACGTCTTTTCGAGCACTACGCTGCCAAGATGCAAGTTCCTGATCCAGCGAGGGATCCACCTTGGCTAACTGCAAGAACTCTGTCAAAGTTTGTCATTGGTGGCAATAAAACAGTAGAAGGTGCATCTTCTTAAATCACTGGACCAAGAAAAGGCTGTGAGCAATTTTGAGCCCAAGATTGCTGAGTAGATGTGCAGAGGAGCTAGCAGCATCCCTTACTCGCATCTATTAGTACTGCCTAGTACAGTGTAAATGACCTTCTCTGTGGAAAGAGGCAAATGTAGTCCCTGTTCACAAAAAGAAGAGCAGAGCAGAAATCAGCAACTACAGACCAGTGTCACTCCTGTCAATCACTGGTAAGATCCTTGAGACAATAATCTCAAGACAAATGACAGAGTTTTTTGACTACCACTCACTACTTTGTGATCGTCAATATGGCTTCAGGAAAGGTTACTCTGCTGCTGATCTGTTGTTAAACCTCTCCACTAAGTGGCACCAGTCACTGGATGAATCCAAAGTCAGCTGTGTGGTAGCACTGGACATTGCTGGGGCTTTCGACCGGGTGTGGCACCAGGGCCTATAGACAAAACTGCAAGCACTGGGAATTGCAGGCTCTACACTGTCTCCTCAGTGACTACCTTCAAGGTAGATCCCTAAGTGTAATTCTCAGTGGAACAGTCAGCAAGACATCCTATTGGTGCAAGTGTTCCACAGGGAAGTGTACTTTGACCATTGTTATAGAATGTCTACTTCAATGACTTACTTCATCTCATCCCAGAATCCCAATCATATGCAGACGACTGCACTTTGACATTTACTTATCGAAGAGAGGAAATGCCAGCTGCTCTAAGCTACTTCAATCACCAGCTAAGAGCTATATCAGCTTGGGGAAACCGATGACAAGTAACATTTGTTCCTGAGAAAACACAAATAATGATGGTCTATAGGCACCATGATGGTAGTGCTGGAGCAGTGGTAAGAATGAACGGAAGAGTGTTGGTACCCGGGGAAGAAGTTGATATCCTTGGGGTGAAATTTGACTCCAAACTAACCATGAAGAACCACGCTGTAAATCTTGCAAACAATTCGGCCAGGAAGCTTACAGCACTTCGACGTATCTTGCATCTGCTCGAGAGTAGAAGTTGCAAGATTCCGTACGAGGCACAAGTACGGTCACACCTTGAGTATGCTCTACTTTCTTGGATTGCCTACCACCCCCTCTCATCTGTGACTGCTTGACAGAGTAGAGAACAGAGCAAGACGTCTCATCTCTCGCCTGGACCCATCCTGGATATATCTGTCATTTCAGCAGAGCCTTCAACACAGGAGGGATGTGGGTGGCCTTACTGTTATGTACAAGGCCAATATTGTCAAAGTACCACACTTGGATCCACTCTGAGAACAGAGAGAAGCGAGCTTCTACACCACAAGACTGGCAGCCAACATCACTTTGGCTGTAAATTTCTCCAGAACATCATTTCATCTGAGATCATTTATTCCCAGGATGACTCGAGTCCGGAACATGTTCGTAGAACATAATATCAACGAGATAAAGTCAGTTGATCAAATGAAAATGCTGGCCCACAGATGGCTCCAACTTCATCCTGTTCCCTATTTGTATGTCTCATAACAATAAAAATGTTTTCAAATGAGCTGATGTAGGTAACAGCTCTTAGCTTGCCAATAAAGTTAGGAATCCTTAACCTGTAAATAGCTGTCAATAAAACTAGGGATCCTTAACCTTGTCAAACCCTGTGTAAAAGGAGAGAGAGAGAGAGAGAGAGAGAGAGAGGAGAGAAGAGAGAGAGAGAGAGGAGAGAGAGAGAGAGAGAGAGAGAGAGAGAGAGAGAGAGAGAGAGAGAGAGAGAGAGAGAGAGGAGAGAGAGAGAGAGAGAGAGAGAGAGAGAGAGAGAGAGAGAGAGAGAGAGAGAGAGAGAGAGAGAGAGAGAGAGAGAGAGAGAGAGAGAGAGAGAGAGAGAGAGAGAGAGAGGAAGAGAGAGAGAGAGAGAGAGAGAGAGAGAGAGAGAGAGAGAGAGAGAGAGAGAGAGAGAGAGAGAGAGAGAGAGAGAGAGAGAGAGAGAGAGAGAGAGAGCAGAAGGCATAGTCACTTGTCAACCCCTCGGCTATGTTGGATCGTCTGACCACAAGGCTGTTTTTACCACACTTAAGATCCCAACAGAACGAGGTGAGGAGTCCACACGCACAACCTGGCTATGGGAAAGAGGCAATTGGCCAGCCCTTTGCTCTGAGCTCGCCACCACCGACTGGAATGCTCTTCTCCAAGGGGATGTTGACAACCAAGTGAAAGCCTTCACTGGACACATCCTTAATCTACAACAAGAACACATTCCTCACCGGCAATATGTGACGAAGCCTACAGATCAGCCTTGGTTTGGCTTTCGTTGTAGAGAGGCTGCTACTGCTAAGTACAAAGCATGGCGAAGATATAAGAGACATCCTACCACCTATAACAGGAACTTGCACATGCAAGCCTGTAGACATATGGGTGACGTTCAAAAGTGGGCCATTGCTAAATGGGAGGTGGACACTAAAAGAAAGTTAGCATCAGTTAGGGTAGGCTCCAAAACCTGGTGGTCCCTGGTCAAGGAGAGACAAGGTTATCTGCCTGATGAACTTATTCCACCTCTAAATCGACAGGATGGGACCACCTCTACTAGTAGTCAAGAGAAGGCGGACCTCTTTGCTGAACACTTTGCTACCAAAATGCAAGTTCCTGATCCAGCAAGGGACCCTCCTTGGCTAGCTGCAAGAACTGTGTCAAAACTGTCAGTGGTGACACTAAGGCAGGAGGAGGTGCATTTCCTACTTAAATCGCTTGACCAAGAAAAGGCTGTGGGCCCAGACAAGTTGAGCCCAAGATTGTTGAGAAGATGTGCAGACCAGCTAGCAGCACCTCTAACTCGCATCTTTCAGCACTGCCTAGTACAGTGTAAATGGCCCTCTCTATGGAAAGAGGCGAATGTAGTCCCTGTTCACAAAAAGAAGAGCAGAGCAGAAATCAGCAACTACAGACCAGTGTCACTCCTGTCAATCACTGGTAAGATCCTTGAGACAATAATCTCAAGACAATTGACAGAGTTTTTTGACTACCACTCACTACTTTGTGATCGTCAATATGGCTTCAGGAAAGGTTACTCTGCTGCTGATCTGTTGTTAAACCTCTCCACTAAGTGGCATCAGTCACTGGATGAATCCAAAGTCAGCTGTGTGATAGCACTGGACATTGCTGGCGCTTTCGACCGGGTGTGGCACCAGGGCCTCTTAGCAAAACTTCAAGCACTGGGAATTGCAGGTTCTACGCTATGTATCCTCAGTGACTACCTTCATGGTAGATCTCTAAGTGTAGTTCTCAATGGAACGGAATCAGCAAGACATCCTATAGGGGCAAGTGTTCCACAAGGAAGCGTGCTGGGTCCATTGTTATGGAATGTCTTCTTCAACGACCTTCTTCATCTCATCCCAGAATCACATGCATATGCAGACGACTGCACACTGACATTCACTTATCCAAGAGAAGAAATGCCAGCTGCTCTAAGCTACATCATTCACCAGCTGAGAGCTATATCAGCTTGGGGAAATAGATGGCAAGTAACATTTGCACCTGAGAAAACGCAAATGATGATCGTCTCTAGGCACCACGATGGTAATGCTGGTGCAGTAGTAAGGATGAATGGGAGGATGTTGGCACCTGGAGAAGAAGTTGATATCCTTGGGGTGAAATTTGACTCCAAACTAACCATGAAGAACCATGTTGTAAATCTTGCAAACAAGGCAGCCAGGAAGCTTACAGCATTTCGCCGTATCTCCCATCTGCTTGACAGTAGGGGTTGCAAGATCCTGTACGAAGCACAAGTACGCTCGCACCTTGAGTATGCTCCACTTTCTTGGTTTGCCTGCCCCCCCTCTCATCTGCGACTGCTTGACAGAGTAGAGAACAGAGCAAGACGTCTCATCTCTCGCCTGGACCCATCCTGGATAGATCTGTCATTTCAGCAGAGCCTTCAACACAGGAAGGATGTGGGTGGCCTTACTGTTATGTACAAGGCCAATATTGTCAAAGTACCACACTTGGATCCACTTCGAGGACAGCGTGAAACAAGCTTTTATGCCACAAGACGGGCAGAAAGCAGCAACTTCACTCTGGCCATACCCTTCTCCAGAACATCACTCCATCTGAGATCATACATACCCAGGATGACTCGAGTATGGAACACATTCGTACAGCATAATGATGTCAACGAGATAAAGTCAGTTGATCAAATGAAAATGCTGGCCCACAGATGGCTCCAACTTCATCCTGTTCCCTACTTGTATGTCTCATAACAATAAAAATGCTTTCAAATGAGCTGATGTAGGTAACAGCTCTTAGCTTGCCAATAAAGTTAGGAATCCTTAACCTGTAAATAGCTGTCAATAAAGCTAGGGATCCTTAACCTTGTCAAACCCTGTGTAAAGAGAGAGAGAGAGAGAGAGAGAGAGAGAGAGAGAGAGAGAGAGAGAGAGAGAGAGAGAGAGAGAGAGAGAGAGAGAGAGAGAGAGAGAGAGAGAGAGAGAGAGAGAGAGAGAGAGAGAGAGAGAGAGAGAGAGAGAGAGAGAGAGACAGAGAGACAGAAACTTATATATCACCAAACATCAACAAAATAAAAAAAAAAAACGAAAAAAATAAAATAATTTTTTTTGACACAAACAAAACAACACTTAAATTTTTTTCCAATTTTTTTCGGAAAAGTCCAAGATCATCAAGAAGGAATGAACTGTCATCTTAAAAGACGGTCTAAGTCTTACAGGATGTTAAGAAGTTCTTGCTGTCATACAAGTGAGAGAGACAGAGAGAGTGAAGAGAGAGAAGAGAGAGAAAGACAGAAGAGAGACAGAGGGAAGAGAGATAAGAGAGAGAAAGACAGAAGAGAGACAGAGGGAAGAGAGATAAGAGAGAGAAAAACAGAAGAGAGACAGAGGGAAGAGAGAGAGACTAGGACATGTGTCTAGAATTATTAAAAAATGGAACATATACTAGGAACTATCCTAGACCAGCCAAGATCAGCCTACACCAGTCTAGACCATCATATACCACTCTAGACCATTCCAGATTACCCTAGACCACCCCAGACCATCCCAGACCATCCTAGACTAGATTAGACCATTCTAGATCCCCAGGTTACCCTAGATCACCCCCAGAGCATCCCAGACAACCCCAGATCATTACAGACCGTCCCAGATCACCCCAGACCCCTAGACTACTCTAGACCATATCAGACCGCCTAATCCATTCCAGATCACCCTAGACCACCGAGATCTCCTCAGAATACCCCCAGAACTCCCCAGACTACCCCAGACAACCGTAGCCCACCCCAAACCACCCTTGACCATCTTCAGACTTCCCAACACCACCCCAGAAAACCCAGACCATCCCAGATCACCCTAGACAACCCCAGACCAGCCTAGACCTCCCTAGACCTCCCTAGACCACCCCGGATCATCCCAGATCTCCTCACACCATCGCAGACCACCCCAGATAACACCAGAAGACCCCAGCTTACCCCCAGACCATGCTAGACCAGCACAACACAAGACTGTCACTAGCAGGCAGCTTTGAGTGGCACTCTTACCGTCTCTCTTAACTGCCACGACTCCAACACACACTAGACTTGTCAAAGTCCAACCAGTTGAAAGTTTTGCTGTCTGTGATGTCTGCTGAGGGAAGCTGTGAGGTCTGCTGAGGGAGACACTGTGATGTCTGCTGAGGGAAGCAATGTCTGTGATGCCTGCTGAGGGAGACACTGTGATGTCTGCTGAGGAAGGCACTGTGATGTCTGCTGAGGGAGGCACTCTGATGTAAGTCACTGGAAGTCGCTGAGACTACTGCTGAGGTAGGCACTGTGATGTCCACTGAGGCTGTCTGTGATGTCTGCTGAGGAAGGTACCGTGACGTCTGCTGAGGGAGGCACTATGACGCCTGCTGAGGCTGTCTGTGATGTATGCTACTACTGTGATGCCTGCTGAGGCTGTCTGTGATGTATGCTACTACTGTGATGCCTGCTGAGGAAGGTACTATGATGTCTGCAGAGGGATGCCCTGTGACGTATGCTGAGACTGTAATGTCTGCCGAAGGAGGCTGTGATGTCTGCTGAGGGAGGCACTCTGATGTCTGCTGAGGGATGCACTGGCTGTGATGGCTGCTGAGGGAGGCGCTGTGATGTCTGCTGAGGGAGGCACTGTGATGTCTGCTGAGGCACTGTGATGTCTGCTGAGGGAGGCTGTGATGTCTGCTAAGGGAGGCACTGTCTGTGATGTCTACCGAGGGAGGCACTCTGATGTCTACTGAGAGAGGCACTGTGATGTCTGCTGAGGGAGGCACTGTGATGTCTGCTGAGGGAAGTCATGTGACGTATGCTGAGACTGTCTATAATGTCTGCTGAGGGAGACACTGTGATGTCTGCTGAGGGAGGCTGTGATGTCTGCTAAGGGAGGCACTGTCTGTGATGTCTACCGAGGGGGGCGGCACTTCTGATGTCTACTTGAGAGCAGGCCTTTGATTGTACTGCTGAGGGACGGCACTGTGATGTCTTGCTGAGGGAAGTCATGTGACGTATGCTGAGACTGTCTATAATGTCTGCTGAGGGAGACACTGTGATGTCTGCTGAGGCTGTTTGTGATGTCTGTTAGTACTGCGATACCTGCTGAGGAAGTCACTGAGACGTCTGCTGATGTAGGCACTCTGATGTCTGCTGAAGGAGGCACTGTGATGTCTGCTGAGGAAGGTACCGTGACGTCTGCTGAGGGAGGCACTGTGACGCCTGCTGAGGCTGTCTGTGATGTATGCTACTACTGTGATGCCTGCTGAGGCTGTCTGTGATGTATGCTACTACTGTGATGCCTGCTGAGGAGGTAACTATTGATGTCTTGCTGAGGGATGCCCTGTGACGTATGCTGAGACTGTAATGTCTGCCGAAGGAGGCTGTGATGTCTGCTGAGGAAGGTACTATGATGTCTGCAGAGGGATGCCCTGTTACGTATGCTGAGACTGTAAGGTCTGCCGAAGGAGGCTGTGACGTCTGCTGAGGGAGGCACTGTGATGTCTGCTGAGGGAGGCAATGTGTCGTCTGCTGAGGGAGACACTGTGACGTCTGCTGAGGGAGGCACTGTGACGTCTGCTGAGGGAGGCAATGTGACGTCTGCTGAGGGAGGCACTGTGATGTCTGCTAAGGGAGGCACTGTGACGTCTGCTGAAGGAGGCACTGTGACGTCTTCTGAGGGAGGCACCGTGATGTCTGCTGAAGGAGGCACTGTGAAGTCTGTTGAGGGGGCCACCGTGATGTCTGCTAAGGGAGGCACTGTGACATCTGCTGAGGGAGGCACTGTGATGTCTACTGAGGGAGGCACCATGATGTCTACTGAGGGAGGCACTGTGATGTCTGCTGAGGGGGACACTGTGATGTCTGCTGAGGGAGGCACTGTGATGTCTGCTAAGGGAGGCACTGTGATGTCTACTGAGGGAGGCACTGTGATGTCTGCTAAGGGAGGCACTGTGATGTCTGCTAAGGGAGGCACTGTGATGTCTGCTAAGGGAGGCACTGTGATGTCAACTGATGAGGCACTGTGCTGTCTGCTTTAAGGGATGCACGTTGATGTTGTAAGGGAGGCACTGTGATGTCTGCTAAGGGAGGCACTGTGATGTCTACTGAGGGAGGCACTGTGATGTCTGCTAAGGGAGGCACTGTGATGTCTACTAAGGGAGGCACTGTGATGTCTACTGAGGGAGGCACTGTGATGTCTACTAAGGGAGGGCATGTGATGTCTACTGAGGGGGGCACTGTGATGTCTGCTGAGGGGGGTACTGTGATGTCTACTGAGGGAGGCACTGTGATGTCTGCTGAGGGAGGCACTGTGATGTCTGCTAAGGGAGGCACTGTGATTTACTAGGGATTGGCATGTTGATGTCTACTGAGGGAGGCACTGTGATGTCTGCTAAGGGAGGAACTGTGATGTCAACTGAGGGAGGCATTGAGATGTCTACTGAGGGAGGCACTGTGATGTCTGCTGAGGGGAGCATTGTGATGTCTACTGAGGGAGGCACTGAGATGTCTGCTAAGGGAGGCACTGTGATGTCTACTGAGGGAGGCACTGAGATGTCTACTGCCGGGAAGGCACTATGTGTCTGTTACTGAGGGTGCATTGTGATGTCTGCTAAGGAGGCACTGTGATGTCTGCTAAGGGAGGCACTGTGATGTCTGCTAAGGGAGGCACTGTGATGTCTGCTAAGGGAGGCACTGTGATGTCTGCTAAGGGAGGCACTGTGATGTCTGCTAAGGGAGGCACTGTGATGTCTGCTAAGGGAGGCACTGTGATGTCTGCTAAGGGAGGCACTGTGATGTCTGCTAAGGGAGGCACTGTGGCATCTGCCGAGGGAAACACTGTAATGTTTGCTAAGGGAGGCTGTGATGTCTGCTGAGGAGGCTGTGATGTCTGCTGAGGAGGCTGTGATGTCTGCTGAGGAAGGCTGTGATGTCTGCTAAGGGAGGCTGTGATGTCTGCTGAGGGAGGCTGTGATGTCTGCTGAGGAGGCTGTGATATCTGCTGCGTTGCTGTTTCCACTACTGCTTCCACTATTACTACTACTACTACTGCTGCTGCTGCTACTATTACTACTACTACTACTGCTGCTGCTGCTACTACTACTAATACTACTACTACCATTACTGTTGCTACTACTACTATTACTACTACTACTACTGCTGCTGCTACTACTATTACTAATACTACTACTACCACTACTGTTGCTACTACTACTATTACTACTACTACTACTGCTGCTGTACTATATACTAATACTACTCTACCCACTACTGTAGACTACTACTACTATTTACTACTACTTACGACTGCTGCTGCTGCTACTACTACTATAATACTTTACTACCACTACCTGTTGGCTACTACTACTATTACTAATACACTACTGCTGCTGCGCGTTATACTATACTTAATACTTCATACTACCACTACTGTTGCTACTACTACTATGACTTCTACTTCTACTGCTGCTGCTACTACTACTACTATTACAATACTACTACATACTGTTGCTACTACTACTATTACTACTACTACTACTGCTGCTGCTACTACTACTACTAATACTACTACTACCACTACTGTTGCTACTACTACTATTACTACTACTACTACTGCTGCTGCTACTACTACTACTAATACTACTACTACCACTACTGTTGCTACTACTACTACTATTCTACTAACAACTACTGCCACTCTCCTACTGCTGCTACTACTACTACCTATTTCCCTACTACAACTACTGATGCTGCTGCTACTACTACCCTATTACTGCTACAACTACTGGGCTACTACTATAATCCTATTACTATACTTACATACTATATGATTGCTGTCCTGTACTACTACTACTAATTACTACTATACTGCTGCTACTTTTACTACTACTATTACTACTAACTACTACTGCTGCTGCTGCTACTACTTACTATTACTATACTACTACTACTACTAGTGCTACTACTACTTCTATTAATACTACTTCTACTGCTGCTGCTGCTACTACTACTACTTTTACTACTACAACATACTGTGCTGCTGCTACTACTACTATTACTACAACTTACTATTACTACTACTGCTACTATACTACTTCTATTACTACTACTACTACTGCTGCTGCTGCTAATTACTACTATTACTACTACTATCTACTAACTACTTACTACTACTACTGCTACTACTACTACTATTACTAAATTACTCTACTGCTGCTGCTGCTTACTACTCTACTATTACTACTACAACTATTCTGCAGCTGCTATCTATCTTCTACTATTATACTACAGATTCTGCTGCTGACTGCTACTACTACTTATTATAATCACTTATACTACTGTGCTGCTGCCGCTACTACTACTACTATTTACTACTACTACTGCTAGCTGCTGCTACGACTACTACATATTTCTACTACTATATACTATGCTGCTGCTGTACTACTACTATATTACTATACTACTACTACTACTATGCTGCTGCTGTTACTACTACTACTATTACTACTACTACTACTACTATTACTGCTACTACTAACTACTATTTACTACTACTACTACTGCTGCTGTTACTACTACTTACTATACTACTACTACTACGGCTGCTGCTGCTACTATACTATTACTTCTACTACTACTGCTATATATACTATTACTATACTACTACTGTGCTGTGCTACTACTTCTATTATTAACCTACTACTACTACTGCTGCCTGCTGCTGCTTCTACTAAGACTATTACTACGATACTACTACCTTCTACTACTACTGCTACTATATCTACTATTACTACTACTACTACTGCTGCTGCTACTACTATATATTACTACTTCTATACTGCTGCTGCTACTGCTACTACATTTTACTACATACTTCTTACTATGCTGCTGCTGCTACTACTACTTCTATTAATATACTACTACTACTACTGCTGTGCTGCTGCTATACTACTACTATTACTACTACTACTACTACTACTACTATCTGCTATACTACTATATTACTAGTACTACTTACTGCTGATGCTATACTACTACTATTTCTACTACTACTAATGCTGCTGCTGCTAGTACTAATACTCATTAATACTACAACTACTGCTGATACCGTACTACTACTTATTCTTCTACTACTATACTGCTGGCTTTGGGTTGCTGCATATATACTACTACTATTAATACAAACTACTGCTGCTGCTGCTGCTGTGCTGCTGCAACTACTTCTACTATTACTTTTTTTTTTTTTTCTTCTACAACTACTGCTGCTGCTGCTACTACTATCTACTATTAATTACTATACTAATATACTGCTGCTGCTGCTACTACTACTGCTATTACTACTACTACTACATGCTGCTGCTGCTTCTACTACTTACTATTACGACTACAATCGTGCTGCTGTTACTACTACTACTATTACTACTTTTACTACTACTGCTGCTGCTACTACATTACTTACTATTACTACTATTACCCCCACTACTGCTCGCTACTTATATACTTCTTTTACTATCTACGGACTACTGCTGCTGCCTATCTACTACTACTACTATTACTACTATTACTATACTACTGCTGCTTTACTACGACTAATACTACTACTACTACTGCTTGTGCTGCTATACTCACTACTATGACACTATACTACATCTGCTGCTGCCTACTACTAATACTATTACTACTACTATTCTGCTATACCACTTCTACTTCTTACCACTACTTACTACGCTTCTATTACTACTACTATACTTCTATCTACTAATACTGCTACATACTACTCAATACAATACTACTTCTACTAGATCTGATGCTACTAATACTACTACTGCTGCTGCTATTACTACGTTATATTACTACTACAACTATATGCTACTACTTCTTATTACTACTACTACTTATATCTGCTACTACTACTATATTGCTACTACTAACTTATACTCTACTGCTGCTGCTACTACTACTCTACTATTACTAATTCAACTGCTACTGCTGTTTCTACTACTATGCTGCTGCCTACCGACTATCTGCTGTTACTATACTACACCACTACTATACTTACTACTACTACTATTACTAATACTACTATATCTGCTGCTACTACTACTACTACTGCTGCTGCTTCTATACTACTATTTACTACTACAACTATGCTGCTGCTTAATACTACTTACTATTACTTACTACAACTACTCTGCTTATACTACTTTACTACTACTACTATTTTGCTGTAATTACTACTACTACTGCTGCTGTTAGACTGCTACTATTTCTTCTACAACTGCACTGCTGTTACTACCTACTACTGCTGCTGCTACTACCACTCTATTATACTACTTTACCCAAAATAAAACTGCTTAAATAAATGCTGTTACTAATACGACTGCTGCTGCTGCTACTATTCTAATACTACTACTATACTACTTTCAACTACTACGTGTTAATACTACTACTATATTACTACTACTACTACTACTGCTGCTACTACTACTACTACTATTATTACTACTACTTTTCACATCTGCTATTACTTTAATAATAATAATAATAACAATAATAATAATATAAATTATATTAATTTTTTTTTTTTTTTAAAAAAAATTTTTTTAAAAATTAATAATCATAATAATAATATAATTATTTCTTTGGTCCAAATTTATCAGGATATTCTTATTCCTCTCTTTTCTATTCTAATATTGACGTATTTCATTTACTTAGTTGTTACAAGAAGAAGATGAAGAGAGAAGAATGGAAGAAGAAGAGAGAAGAATTTTAGAAGAAGAAGAAGAGAGAGAATAAGAAATGGGAAAGAACACAGAACAAGAAAGTGATGATAATGGAAAGAATTATCCTCCTCATTTTCTCTTCCTCTTCCTCTTTCCTTCTCTACACCACTTCCTCTCTACTCTTTTCCATTCTATCCATTGTCTCTCCTCCCATCCTCTATTAACCCTTTATCCCCTCCCCTCCCCTCTCCCCCTCCCCCCCCTTTCCTCTCCCCCTCCGCTCTCTTCTCCCTTCCCATCCACCTTCTTCTATTTCTTCTAACCACCCTAACACCCCCTCTTCTACCCACCCCAACACCCCTTCCCTACCAACCCCAACTCCCCCTTCTCTAAAAAAAACCCCACCCTATAACACCCCTCTTCCTACCCACCCCAACACCCCCTCTCCTACCCCACCCCTACACCCCTCTCTCTACCCCACCCAACACCCCTTCTCTACCCACCCCCAACAACCCTTCGCCCTACCCTACCCCAACATCCCCCTCTCTCTACCCCACCCCCAAAACCCCTATCCTACCCCACCCCAGCTCCCCTCTCCCTACCCACACCCCAACACCCCCTCTCTCTACCCCACCCAGCACCCACTTCCCTTCCACCCCAAACACCCCCTCTCTCTACCCCACCCCAAACACCCCCTCTCTCTACCCCACCCCAAACACCTCTCTCCCTACCACCATCATACCTCCCCCTCTCTGATCGAGGAGCCTGCATTAAACTATCCCTTACAATAACTACCACTCTAATAACCAATGTATATGTAAATATATATATATAATATATAATATATATATATTTATATTATATATATATTTATATATATTATTATTATATATATTATTCTGAGAGGCATTAAATATCGATTTATTATAGTTGAAATTTTAATAGTTTGCAGGAGGTTTAAAAAATGGTTGAATTTATATATTTGTGATTGAAGTGTGTTTGTTGTGTTGTATTGTTGTTGCTTATTTTGTTTACTGTTGTTGTTTGCTGTATTTGTAGATAACATAGGACTAGTGTATAACATACCATAGTGTATCACATACACTAGTGTATTACATTACATTGTGCAGCAGCACTCCTGCGCTTGTATACATCACGTGCTATAACTCTCCCTCTCCCTCTCCCTATGCCTCTTCCTCTCCCTCTCTCCCTCTCTCCCTCTCTCCTCTCTACCTCTCTCCCCACACTTCCCAGCATTTTTCACCTTCGTGTTTGTTGAGGATATTTTTGTGTACCTAGCCTGTGTGATGATAATTGAGCAGGTGTGAGGCGAACTGGTGGAGCAACAACCTTCACTACTCTGATGTTGGTGGCCTTTATGCTGAGAAATGACTTGAAAATGGCTTTTAAATGGTCATTATTCAGGATTGTGGTGTGGGTGTCGTGAGTGTGTTGTGTGTGATGATGTGTGTGTGTGTGTGTGTGTGTGTGTGTGTGTGTGTGATGTGTTGTTGTGTGTGTGTGTGTGTGTGTGTGTGTGTGTGGTGTATGTGTGTGTGTGTGTGTATGTGTGTGTTGTGTGTGTGTGTGTGTACTCACCTATTTGTACACTCACCTATTTGTGCGTTGCAAGGGGTCGTGTCCTAGCTCCTGGCCCCGCCTCTTCTCCGGTTGTACTAGGCCCTCGTCTCTCTCACCGCTCATGAGCTTTATCAAACCTCGTTTAAAAAACTGTGTATGGTTCTTGCCTCCACTACGTTTTGTCTAGCGCTATTCCACTGCCTTACAACTCTATGACTGAAGAAATACTTCCTACTTACTCTCTCTGACTCATTTGCTGCTCTTCAAACTTCCTATTGTGGCTCGTGTTTCTGTGTTCCCCTCCTGGAACTCTGGTCTTTTGTCCACCTTGTCTATTCCACGCAGTATTTTATATGTCGTTTTTCATGTCTCCCATGTCCCTCCTGTCCCTTCTGTGTGTCAGGCCGATTTTCCCTTATTCTTTCTTCATTGGCATTCCCTTAGCTCTGGAACTATCCTTGTCGCAAACCTTTGTACTTTCTCTAGTTTCTTGACGTGCTTTATCAAGTGCGGGTTCCAAACAGGTGCTGCATACTCCAGTTTGGCCTGATTAACACGGATTGGTACTGTGTCTGAACGATTCCTTACTAAGGTATCGGAATGCTGTTTCTCAGGTTTGCCAGCGGCCCATATGCTGCAGCAGTTTTCCGATTGATGGTGCTGCTTCGGAGACATGCTAGGTGTTTACTACTATCCCTAAGATCTTTCTCCTTGAGTGAGGTTTGCAGTCTTGTGGCCACTTGCCTATTACTCGTCTTTGTGGTCTTCCTGTGCCTTACCCTATCTTCATGGACTTTGCATTTGGCAAGAATTAAATTCGAGATGCCATCTTGCTGGACCAGGTGTCAGTCGGTCCAGGTCTCTTTCAAGCCTGCCTGGTCCCTTCATCAGATTTAATTTCTCCTCATTAACTTCCACATCATCTGCAAACAGGACTAATTCAGAGTCTAAACCTTCCATCATGTCGTTTCACATTATACCGAAAATAGCATGGTCCTCAGGACCGAACCCCTGTGGGACCCCGCTCGTCACAGGTGCCCACTGTGATACATCATTTCGTACCATGACTCGTTGTTGCCTCCCTTTCAGGTATTCTCTGTAATCCATTGCAGTGGCCCTTCTGTTATATGCGCATGATGCTCCTAGCTTCTGCGTCTTAATCTCTTGTGAGGGAACTGTGTCAAAGGCCTTCTTGGGCAGACCAAGAAGATGCAATTTAACCACCTCCTCTCTCTGTGTCTTACTTCTGTATTTTATCATATAAACTCCAGAAGGTTTGTGACACAGGATTTGCCTTCCGTAATCCTTGTGGTTGGCTTTTATCTCTTGTTCCGTTTCAGGTGCTCACCACCTCTACTCCTGCTAATCTTCTCCATAATTTTGCATACTATACACGTCAGTGACACAGGGTCTAAAGTTTACGTGCCTCTTTTCTGTCTCCTTTTTTAAAAATTGGGAAACTACATTTGCCGTCTTCCATACCCAGGTAGTTGCCAGTTTCCAGGGAGCGTGTTCGAGATTGTGGTAAGTGCATGCACAACGTATTGCAGCCCTCTAAGGACCCACGGGCGAGATGTTGTCCCGATCCCATTGCCTTTGAGGTATCGATGTCCCTTAGCTGTTTTCCTCACCTCCTCCTCATCCTGTTATGTATTCGTCCTCAACACTTGTTGGTGTATTCCTTGCTGGTGTCCCACATCTGGTCTGTCCCCCATGGGGTCCTTCCTGTCTTACTGTAAATACTTCCTTAAAATCTAGTGTTGAGCTCCTCACATACTCTTGATCGTTTCTGTGAGTGCTCCTCCTTCCTTTCCTCAGCCTTATCACTGCGATCTTGCTGTTGTCTTATTCCTAATGTGGCTATACAGCAGTTTCGGTGTCAGATTTGACTTTCGATGCTATGTCGTTTTCATACTGTCGCTGGGCCTCCCTACTTATCTGGTGCATACTCGTTCTGGCTCTTCTAATAAATCTCCTTGTTTTCCTGGGTCCTATGCCGCCTGTACTTTTCCATTTCTCTGTTGCACTTTGTTTTTCCTCCCATACACCTTGGGGTGTAAAACCCAGGACTCGTTTTGTAGTCTTCCTATTATTTCTGTTCCCTTTGGGAAAAAATACTTTCCTTGCCTCTTGCACTTTGTTGCCACATTTCCTTCATCTCGTTTATGACTTTTCCTACCATTTCTCTGTCCACTGAACCTCCTGCAGGAAGTTTCCCATACCTGTGTAGTCCCCCCTTTTATCGGTTTGGCCTGTCCCCTACAGTTCCTGTTAACCTTCTCACTTGTAATCTATATATAATATAACTCTCAGAACCACTTGATCGCTAGCTCAAGGGGCCTCTCGTAAGTGTGTCTCAATGTCTGAATGTCAGGATGAACACAAGATCCAGTTCTTGCTGGCGCATCCTTCCCTCTCTCTCTGGTTGAGTCCCTGACATGTTGATGCATGAGGTTTTCAAGTACCTCATCATCATCTGGCTCTCCATGTTTCGGGACCCCATGTGGCTCAGGTTTTCCCTATGTCAATCTCCCTGTGTGTTAAATTCCCCATTACCAGTAACTTTGCTCTGCTCGAGGCTCGAGCTCGTCTTGCACCTCAGCCAGTGTGTCCCCATCACTCTGTTGTTCTTCTTCGTACTCCTCCTAGGCCTCCTGCAGTTCTGTGGTGGGTATACATCACTCAAATGACTACTTTATGTTCTCCGAACGAATTGTACTACAATGTAGTCTTTTTCTCCACATTCATGTCCATGCCGTCCATTTCCTCAAATCCCCATCGGTGTTTTATGAGCAGTGCAAACCCCTCCTCCCCTCTATCCTTCTTCTTTCTCAGGACTTCTGATATCCCGTTGGGAAAGATTGTGTCTCTGTTCATTGTCTCCGCGAGTTTTGTTCTGTGACTGCTAGGATGTCTGGGGATTTTTCACTGATTCTTTCGTTCAACTCCTCATGTTTCTTCGTTATCCATCCGCGTTTGTGTACCAAACTTTCAGTTCTTTCTATCATTGTGGTCATGCAGAATATTGGGGTTGGGGAGCGAGAGCCTTGGTGGGGGCCTATATGGGGGCTGTGGTGTAGGTGTGGGGTTGTGATGATGGGGAGGAGTGGGGTCAGAATGCCCATAAGGGACAGCTGTTGGGGTGTGAAGGTTTGTGATATGGGGGTTGGTGGCAGAGGGAACAGTGAGTGGGTTATAGTCATAGGTTGCTCAGTTGCGTTTGGGAATAGTCGCGGTTGGAGTTCTTTAGGTGGGAGGTTCTGTGGGGGTGCTGTTGTTTGCCCTTCATCCTGTGTCAGGGTCCTACTCATTTTCGTCATTGCCTCTCGTTCCTCCTTGCGTCACTGTACCCTCTCTTTCAGTTGTAGTGTGTGTGTGAGTGTGTGGGTCGTGTGTGTGGATGTGTGTCGTGTGTGCTGTGTGTGTGTTTGTGTGTGTGTGTGTCGTGTGTGTGTGTGTGTGTGTGTGTGAGTGTGTGAGTGTGGTGTGTGTTTACTACCTAGTGATGGTTGCGGGGTCGTGTCCGAGTCCTGGAGCCCCCCCCCCTCTTTCACTGGTAGCTACGCTATGGTCACTCTCCCTTGAACCGTGAACTTTTATGATATCCTATGCCTTTAAAGCTATGTATGGACTCCTGCCTTTCACTACCATCGCTTCCCAAACTATTCCACCCTTTAACTGACTACCTGTGGCTGAAGAAATACTTCCTAATCATCCCTGTGTTTCATCGGTGTCTTCACTTCAACTGTGTCCCACTTGTTTGCTGTGTCCCTTCTCTGGAACTATCTGTCTTTGTCACCTTGTCATTTCCTCTCAGTATTTTGTTTTGTCGTTATCATGCCCCCCTCCCTATCTCTCCTGTTTTCCATTGTGTCAGGTTGATTTCCCTTAAACTTTCCTCGTAGGACAACACCTCTACTCTGGGACTAGTCTAGTGGCGCAAACTCCTTTGCACTTTCTCTAGTTTCTTCAGTGCTTGGATGGTGTGGGTTTCCTAAACTGGTGCCGCATGACTCCATATATGGGCCTACGTACTCGGTGTACAGGGTCCTGAATGATTCCATATTTAAGATTGTCAGGAATGCTGTTCTGAGGTTTGTACGGCGCCCAATATGCGCAGCAGTTATTTGGTTGATGTGCGCTTCAGGAGATGTGCTGGGTGTTATACTCACCCCAGATCTTTTTCCTTGAGTGAGGGTTGTAGTCTCTGACCCCCTAGACTGTACTCTGTCTGCGGTCTTCTTTTCCTTTCCCCACTTGATGGGGTTATACTCCAGAAGCCAATTGCTGGACCAGGCTTGCAGCCCTGTTCAGATCCCTTTGATAGTCTTGCCTTGATACCTATCCTGTTCTGAATTCTCCTCATTAGCTTCACAATGTCTGCAAACAGGCACGCTTCTGACTCTATCCTTCCGTCATGTCAGCCACATAACCAGAAACAGCACCGGTCCCAGGACTGACCCTTGTGGAACTCTGCTCTTCACAGGCGCCCAGTCACTTCCCCCTTTCTCTTTACTCTTTCTCTTTCCTCTTCCACCACCTACGTACCTACGTACCTACCACCACCACCCACACCACTACCGCCACCACCAATCCCACCATTACCACCGCCACCACCACCACCCCCATCCTTCCACCACCACCACCCCCATCCCACCACCATCACTAATACCCCACCACCCCCACCCCTATCCCACCACCACCAGGATCACACACAACATTCAGTCACTACTCAATAAGGAACATTCCACCACCAGTGAGGAATGTAATTTACCTCACAGCTCCTGGGACATTAGAGATGAGGGAGAGGAGGGAGGAGGAGGGGAAGGAGATATGAGGGGGAGGGGAGAGGTTGGATTTAGGGGGGGCGGAAAGTCGACTGGCAAGAAAGAATGGAGAAGAGACGGGTAGATAATTGGGGGAGTGGAGGGGAATGGGAATACGGGATGGGGAGGGAGGGGACGGGAGATGATGATGGGGGAGGGGGGGAAGGCGGAGCGGGGTGGGGAGGTAGGGAAGGGGAGGAAAGTTGGGAAGGAAGGGAAGGGAGAGGAGAGGGGGGGAAGGGAGTAAAGGGGGGAGGAGAGTAGGGAAGGGACGGAAGGGGGAGGAGAGTGGGGAAAAGGGAAGGGAAGGGAGGGAAGGGAGGGAAGGGGGGGAAAGGGGAGAGGAGAGTGGGAGGGGAGGGAAGGGAGAGGAGGGGGGGAAAGGGAGGGAAGGAGGAGGAGAGTGGGGAAGGGAGGGAAGGGGGAGGAGAGTGGGGAAGAGAGGGATGGGGAAGGGGGGANAGTGGGGAAGGGAGGAGGTAAGGAGGGAAGGGGAACCCAGGTTTCTTAACCATTCTTAACCTCATTTTCAGTGATGGAGGATGGGATGGAGGATGGAACTGGGATGGAAGAGATGGGATTGGGAATGGCACTGGATACCCTTGGATCCAGTGCCACTGATCAAATTCTAGGAAAAAAATAAAGAGTCACGCATGACGGTCTAACCCGCAGGACCATACAATCCTGCAAGAGTCAAGCACCCAGCAGAGCTAGGCGCTTTACCTTGATCCGAGGACATACCATGGTGTGAGTGCTCCTAAGATAATTTCATTCTACTTCCCAGCAGTTACCGATTAATACCACTTGTTCCTGGTTTACAATAATATAATATATATATATATATATATAAATATATATATATATAAATATATATATATATAAATATATATATATATATATAAAATTTATATATTTTATATATATATATATATATATATATATATATACAAACATACATACACACACTGTTGTACGTTGGATATAGGTCATCCTGTAATATTTAACTGTTGTCTGAGAATGTGATTATCACTTAATATTATAACGCGAAAGTCTCCGTTTATAGAAAAAATAGAGATTTTCAGCGTTATATTATTAAATGTCAGCATATAAAATATACAATGGTATTATAACTATTATTATTATTATTATTAATTGTTGCAACCCCTGAATGGGTTGCAATGATTATTATGTATATATATAATGTATATTACATTTTCATATAATTTTATATTGCTTATATTTGCGATAATAGCTAAATCGTAAAAGTATGACTTTATATTGTTATTTGACTTATGTTGTTAGGATGTAACATATTAAGTGCTCAGTTTAAGTCTTGATTGTCTAACTACTGTAATTATCGCTTGTTGCTCGTTAGACTGCCAGCTTCTTAGCTGCGCTGTCCACGGAGCTATCACATGATCGAGGGGGGTGTCCTCACCTCGCCAGAAGTATTCAGTCTGGTCTAGACTCTCTTGGTGGTTGGACAGATTGTCTGTCTCATTATTCTTGTTAGTTCTGTAGAACTCTGTTCACAGATCATTGTATAGACTGAGTGATTTTCGACGTTGTACTGAGATTGTGTGTCACATAGACACTCGAAACATCTCAGGTCCTGAGCTGTAGCTTCTGACCTAATTTGTACTGGTATCTGTGTACTGTCACAGTTGGGTATTTTCCTATGCTGAACTTAGATTCAGTAGTATGGGAGTTTTGTAACTGTTGTGGAGGATCTGCTGATGGTTCCTACTTAGTGTCGTTATATTATCTCCTTGTTCCTGATTCTGTGTCGCAGTTGCTTGTTGTATTGCTATTGGGCTTAGCATTCTTTATGTTGTTCAAGCAGACTGTTC
Source organism: Cherax quadricarinatus (assembly GCF_026875155.1). NCBI lineage: Eukaryota > Metazoa > Arthropoda > Malacostraca > Decapoda > Parastacidae > Cherax > Cherax quadricarinatus. Next base: position 43,092,845 of record NC_069414.1, on the reverse strand, counting down.
TGGTTGCCAGTTGGTTAAGAAGTTAGTTTATGTGAGAACTTTGTCAGTCACTTGTTTAAGTCTAGTCGAGTCTTGAGACATAACGAACTACTTAGAGCACTTACACACAAATTTACTTGTACATATTTGTAATATCTTATTAAATGTTAATGTACCAGACGGTACTTAAGAATTATAAATGTGATATGTGCTTTCAGCACAATAATATTGTACTCGAGAGAAGTGATATTATTTTGATTACTGTGATTAATTTAATTTAAAATNTTTAATTTGATAATATACCTCTAGACTTAATAAATTTATTAAATTTTAATTTCTCTAGTTAGTAGCCTACCAGTTGTAATCCTAAAGCAATATTGAACAATACTGAATTCTAATGGATAATTGGACAAGGATACTGACTACTTGTTAGGAAAACCCAGTAACAGGCTGGATGCTAGAAGGGCAGTCCTTTCTAGTATTACCTGGAGATCTCTAAACTTTTAGAATCGCGTTTTTAGTAACATCATTATTATTATTATTATCATTATTATTATTATTATTATTATTATTATTATTATTATTATTATTATTATTATTATTATTATTATTATTATTATTATTATTATTATAATTATTACTATTATTATTATTATTATTATTATTATTATTATTATTATTATTTTTATTATTTTTTATTATTATTATTATATTATTATTATTTTCGATATCGATGATTTTTAGTTATTATTATTGTTAGGTAGGATTTCTTATATACATATAGAACAAACAGTCAGGAAACTATCAGGTAAATTGTTCACTTGTTTATGTCTAACTTAATGAGGTTTGTGTCACGTGATCCAACCTGATGACGGGTCGACAGACTGACACTGAGTCAGTCTCCTGACTGATCTACCCTTGACTACCAGACTGACAGTGAGTCAGTCTGCTGACTGATCTACCCATGGCTACCAGACTGACAGTGAGTCAGTCTGCTGACTGATCTACCCCTGATTACCAGACTGACAGTGAGTCAGTCTGCTGACTGACCTACCCCTGACTACCAGACTGACAGTGAGTCAGTCTGCTGACTGACCTACCCCTGACTACCAGACTGACAGTGAGTCAGTCTGCTGATTGATCTACCCCTGACTACAAGACTGACAGTGAGTCAGTCTGCTGACTGATCTACCCTTGACTACCAGACTGACAATGAGTCAGTCTGCTGACTGATCTACCCCTGACTACCAGACTGACAATGAGTCAGTCTGCTGACTGATCTACCCTTGACTACCAGACTGACAGTGAGTCAGTCTGCTGACTGATCTACCCTTGACTACCAGACTGACAATGAGTCAGTCTGATGACTGATCTAACCCTGACTACAACTGACAGTGAGTCAGTCTGCTGATGATCTACCCTGACTACCAGACTGACAATGAGTCAGTCTGCTGGACTGATTACCCTGACTACCAGACTGACAGTGAAATCAGTCTGCTGACGATCTTTCCCCTGACTACCAGACTGACAGTGAGTCAGCTGCTGCCTGATCTAACCCCTGACTACCAGACTGACAGTGAGTCAGTCTGCTGCCTGATCTACCCCTGACTACCAGACTGACAGTGAGTCAGTCTGCTGCCTGATCTACCCCTGACTACCAGACTGACAGTGAGTCAGTCTGCTGCCTGATCTACCCCTGACTACCAGACTGACAGTGAGTCAGTCTGCTGCCTGATCTACCCCTGACTACCAGACTGACAGTGAGTCAGTCTGCTGCCTGATCTAACCCCTGACTACCAGACTGACAGTGAGTCAGTCTGCTGCCCTTATCTCCCCTGACTACCAGACTGAAGTGAGTCAGTCTGCTGTTGATCTACCCCTGACACCAGAACTGACAGTGAGTCAGTCTGCTGACTGATCTACCCCTGACTACCAGACTGACAGTGAGTCAGTCTGCTGCCTGATCTACCCCTGACTACCAGACTGACAGTGAGTCAGTCTGCTGCCTGATCTACCCTGACTACCAAACTGACAGTGAGTCAGTCTGCTGCCCGATCTAACCCCTGACTACCCAGACTGACAGTGAGTCAGTCTGCTGACCCGATCTACCCCTGACTACCAGACTGACAGTGAGTCAGTCTGCTTTACTGATCTACCCCCTGACTACCAGACTGACAGTGAGTCAGTCTGCTGATGATCTACCCCTGACTACCATACTGACAGTGATTTAGTCTGCTGACCGATCTACCCCCTGACACCAGACTGACAGTGAGTCAGTCTGCTGACTGATCTACCCCTGACTACCAGACTGACAGTGAGTCAGTCTGCTGACCGATCTACCCCCTGACTACCAGACTGACAGTGAGTCAGTCTGCTGCCTGATCTACCCCTGACTACCAGACTGACAGTGAGTCGGTCGCTGGACTGATCTACCCCTGACTACCAGACTGACAGTGAGTCAGTCTGCTGACTGATCTACCCCTGACTACCAGACTGACAGTGAGTCAGTCTGCTGACTGATCTACCCCTGACTACCAGACTGACAGTGAGTCAGTCTGCTACCCGATCAACCCCTGACTACCAGACTGACAGTGAGTCAGTCTGCTGACTGATCTACCCCTGACTACCAGACTGACAGTGAGTCAGTCTGCTGACTGATCTACCCCTGACTACCAGACTGACAGTGAGTCAGTCTGCTGACTGATCTACCCCTGACTACCAGACGACAGTGATTCAGTCTGCTGACTGATCTACCCCCGACTA
>NC_069414.1:43060103-43085103 GCF_026875155.1 Cherax quadricarinatus | reverse complement strand
AAGAGACACACAACCTCAGTACAACGTCGAAAATCACTAAGTCTATACAATGTTCTGTGAACAGAGTTCTACAGAACTAACAAGAATAATGAGACAAGAGACGAACTTACAACAAGGGCCAATAAGGGAGATTTAGGCACTTGTCAAGAATACGTCCAACCACCAAGAGAGTCTAGACCAGACTGAATACTTCAGGCGAGGTGAGAACACCCCCTTCGATCACGTGATAGCTCCGTGGACGGTTGCTGCGTAACAACAGAAGCCGGCAGAATAACGAGCAAAGAGCGATAATTACAGTAGTTAGACAATCAAGACTTGAACTGAGCACATAATATGTTACATCCTACCTAACAAAAGGAAGCTAAGTCAAATAATAATATAAAGCAATATATTCACGATTTAGCTATTATCGCAAATATAAGCAATATAAAATTATATGAAAAGGTAATATATATTGCAACCCATTCAGGGGTTGCAACAGTGGTGATAGTAGGTAGTGGTGGTGGTGTGACGGTAGGCAGTGGTGGTGGTGATAGTGGTGGTTACAGTGGTGGTGATGGTGGTGGTAATGGTGGTCGTGGTGGTGGTGGCGGAAGGTAGTGGTTGTAATGGCGGTGTTGGTGTTGGTGTGATGATAGTGGAAGTGGTGGTGGTGTGATGATAGTGGTAGTGGTGGTGGTGGTGGTGGTAGTGGTGGTGGTGTGATGGTAGTTGCACTGGTAGTGGTGGGGGTGTGATGGTGGTGGTGGTGATGGTGGGGGTGGGGGGTGGTAGTGGTGTTGGTGGTGTGATGGTAGTTGTAGTGGTAGTGGTGATGGTGTGATGGTGTGATGGTGGTGGTGGTGGGGGTGGCGGTGGTGGTGGTGGTGGTGGGGGTGCTGGTGTGATGATAGCGTAGTGGTAGTGGTGGTGTGATGGTGGTAGTGATGGTGATGGTGGTAGTGCTGGTGGTGGTGTGATGGTAGTGGTGGTGGTGGTGGAGTGATGGTAGCGGTAGTGGTGGTGTGATGGTAGTTTGTGGTGTGTGGTTATGGTGGTGGCAGTGGTGGTGTGATGGTGGTGGTAGTGGTGATGGTGGTGGTGGTGGTGGTGGTGGTGGTGGTGGTGGTGGTGGTGGTGGTGGTGGTGGTGGTAGTGGTGATGGTGGTGGTGACAGTGATGGTGGCAGTGGTGGTGGCAGTGGTGGTGGCAGTGGTGGTGGTAGTTGTGGTGGTGGTGGTCGCAGTGGTGGTATTGGTAGTGGTGGTGGTGGTGTGATGGCAGTGGTGGTGGTGGTGTGATGGTAGTGGTAGTGGTGGTGGTGGTGGTGGTGGTGGTGGTAGTGTGATGGAAGTGGTAGTGGTGGTGTGATGGTGGTGGTGGTGGTGTGATGGTGGTGGTGGTGGTGGTGGTGGTGGTGGTTGTGGTGGTGGTGGTGTGATGGTGGTGGTGGGGGTGATAGTGGTGTTGGTGGTGTTGGTGGTGTGATGATAGGGTAGTGGTGGTGGTGGTGTAGTGTGGTGGTGGTGTGGTGGTAGTTGTAGTGGTAGTGGTGGTGGGATGGTGGTGGTGGTGGTGGTGGTAGTGCTGGTGGTGGTGTGATGGTAGTGGTGGTGGTGGTGTGATGGTAGTTGTGGTGGTGGTGGTTATGGTGGTGTTAGTGGCGGTGTGATGTGGTGGTGGTGGTGGTGGTGTGATAGTAGTGGTAATGGTGGTGGTGGTGTGATGGTAGTGGTAGTGGTGGTGGTGGTGGTGGTGGTAGTGTGATGGTAGTGGTGGTGGTGGTGTGATGGTAGTGGTAGTGGTGGTGGTGCGATGGTAGTGGTGGTGGTGGTGTGATGGTAGTGGTAGTGGTGGTGGTGGTGGTGGTGGTGGTGGTGGTGTGTGGGTGGTGGTGGTAGTGTGATGGTAGTGGTAGTGGTGGTGGTTATGGTGGTGGTAGTGGCGGTGTGATGGTGGTGGTGGTGGTGGTAGTGGTAATGGTGGTGGTGGTGTGATGGTAGTGGTGGTGGTGGTGGTGTGATGGTAGTTGTGGTGGTGGTGGTTATGGTAGTGGTAGTGGCGGTGTGGATGGTGGTGATGGTGGTGGTGGTTTTGGTGATGGTGGTGGTGGCAGTGGTGGTGGCAGTGGTTGTGGCAGTGGTGGTGGTAGTGGTGGTGGTGGTGGTCGTGGCGGTGGTATTGGTAGTGGTGGTGGTGTGATGGTAGTGGTAATAGTGGTGGTGGTGTGATGGTAGTGGTAGTGGTGGTGGTGGTAGTGGCGATGGTAGTGGTAGTGGTGGTGTGATGGTAGTGGTAGTGGTGGTTGTGTGATGGTAGTGGTTGTGGTGGTGTGATGGTAGTGGTAGTGGTGGTGGTGGTGGTGGTGGTGGTGGTGGTAGTGTGATGGTTAGTGTGATGGTAGTGGTAGTGGTGGTGTGATGGTAGTGGTGTGGTGGTGGTGGTGGTGGTTGTGATGGCAGTGGTGGTGGTGGTGTGATGGTAGTGGTGGTGGTTGTGTGATGGTTGTGGTAGTGGTGGTGTGATGGTAGTGGTAGTGGTGGTGGTGGTAGTGCGATGGTAGTGGTAGTGGTGGTGTGATGGTAGTGGTGGTGGTGGTTGTGTGATGGTGGTGGTGGTGGTGGTGGTTGTGTGATGGTGGTGGTAGTGGTGGTATATCCATCAGTGCAAGCTTACAGTGTTGTCAGCACCCCAACACTACAGAGGTATATAATCTACACGAACATTACAAAGGTGTCTGACAGCTTCACAATATACGAAACACTGAACAGATACAAGGGGAATAGTAGAATAATGGAATTACCATTTCCTAATAATTAAAACACAAACATTATAGTCGATAGCGTACAAACAGCACTAGCAAGGTAAGTAAACAGCCCGGTGCCGCAAGGCTTGTTCCTGGTGCCTCTACTCTTTCTCAACCTCCTAAACGTGGATACCAGATAAGATTTTGTTGAGATTTTCAACTCTGGAAGGTTATTCATCCAGGATTACCCGGGGTAGGGAGGGTTAGCCAATCAGGATAACCCGGGGTAGGGAATGTAATCCATCCAGGATAACCCGGGGTTGGGAGGGTTAGCCATCCTGGATAGCCCGGGGTTGGGAGGATTAGCAACCCAGGAAAACCCTAGGTAGGGAGGGTTAGCCGCCCAGGAAAACCCTAGGGAGGGAGGATTAACCATTCAGGATAACTCTAGGTAGGTTGGGTTAGCCACCCAGGAAAACCCTAGGTAGGGAGGGTTAGCCATTCAGGATAACCCGGGGTAGGGAGGGTTAACCACCCAGGAAAACTCTAGGTAAGGAGGGTTAGCCACCCAGGATAACCCTAGGTAGGTTGGGTTAGCCACCCAGGAAAACCCTAGGTAGGTTGGGTTAGCCACCCAGGATAACCCTAGGTAGGTTGGGTTAGCCACCCAGGAAAACCCTAGGTAGGGAGGGTTAGTCACCCAGGAAAACCCTAGGTAGGGAGGGTTAGTCACCCAGGATAACCCTAGGTAGGGAGGGTTAGCCACCCAGGATAACCCTAGGTAGGGAGGGGTTAGCCACCCAGGATAACCCTAGTGGGGGGGGTTAGCCCCCCAGGAAAACCCGGGTAGTTGGGTTTCCCCCCAGGAAAAAACCCTGGGTGGTTGGGTTACCCCCAGGAAAACCCCTGGGTGGGTTTGGGTTTTGCCCCCCGGGAAAACCCAGTAGGGGGGTTAGTCACCCGGGAAAAACCCCTAGGTAGGGGGGGTTAGTCACCCGGGAAAACCCTAAGGGAGGGTTAGCCACCAGGAAACCCTGGGGAGGGGGGTTGCCACCCAGGATAACCCTATAGGGGGGGTTACCCACCCGGGAAAAACCCTAGGTATGGGTTTTCCACCCAGAAAACCCTAGGGGGTTTGGGGGTTTGCCCCCCGGGAAAACCCGGGTGGGTTGGGGTTAGCCCCCCGGGAAAAAACCCTAGGGGGTGGGTTTTGCCACCCGGGGAAACCCTAGTAGGTTGGGTTTCCCCCGGGGAAAACCCTAGTAGGTTGGGTTTCCACCCGGGAAAAACCCCAGGTGGTTTGGGTTCCCCACCCAGGAAAACCCTAGGGGGGAGGGTTAGTCACCCGGGAAAACCCAGGTAGGGGGGTTATCACCCAGGAAACCCTAGGTAGGTTGGGGTTAGCCCCCAGGATAACCCAGTAGGTTGGTTTAGCCACCCAGGAAAACCCGGGTAGGGGGGGTTATCACCCAGGTAACCCTGGTGGGTTGGGGTTGCCACCCCAGGATAACCCAGGGGGTTGGGGTTAGCCCCCACAAAAACCCCTAGGTAGGGGGGGTTAGCCCACCCAGGAAAACCTAGGTAGGGGGGGTTTTAGTCACCCGGGATAACCCTATGGGGAGGGTTTTAGTCCCCCGGAAAACCCCTGGTAGGGGGTTTAGTACCCAGGATAACCCTAGTGGGTTGGGTTACCCCCCGGGAAAACCCTAGGTAGGGAGGTTTAGTACCCGGGAAAACCCAGGTGGGGTTGGGTTACCCCCCCCCAGGATAACCCTGGGTTTAGGGAATTAGCCACCCGGAAACCCTAGGTAAAGGTTAGCCACCCAGGATAACCCTATTTAGGTTGGGGTTGCCACCCAGGAAAACCCTGGGGAGGGAGGTTTAAACCATTTCAGGATAACTCTAGTAGTTGGGGTTGCCACCCAGGAAAACCCTAGGTAGGGAGGGTTAGCCATTCAGGATAACCCGGGGTAGGGAGGGTTAACCACCCAGGAAAACTCTAGGTAAGGGGGGTTTTAGCCACCCAGGATAACCCTGGGTAGGTTGGTTAGCCACCCGGGAAAAAACCCTAGGTAGGTTGGGTTAGCCACCCAGGATAACCCTAGGTAGGTTGGGTTAGCCACCCAGGAAAACCCTAGGTAGGGAGGGTTAGTCACCCAGGAAAACCCTAGGTAGGGAGGGTTAGTCACCCAGGATAACCCTAGGTAGGGAGGGTTAGCCACCCAGGATAACCCTAGGTAGGGAGGGTTAGCCACCCAGGATAACCCTAGGTAGGGAGGGTTAGCCACCCAGGAAAACCCTAGGTAGGTTGGGTTTGCCACCCAGGAAAACCCTAGGTAGGTTGGGTTTGCCACCCAGGAAAACCCTAGGTAGGTTGGGTTAGCCACCCAGAAAACCCTAGGTATTTGGGGTTTTGCCACCCAGGAAAACCCTAGGTAGGGAGGGTTAGTCACCCAGGAAAACCCTAGGTAGGGAGGGTTAGTCACCCAGGAAAACCCTAGGTAGGGAGGGTTAGTCACCCAGGATAACCCTAGGTAGGTTGGGTTAGCCACCCAGGATAACCCTAGGTAGGTTGGGTTAGCCACCCAGGAAAACCCTAGGTAGGGAGGGTTAGTCACCCAGGATAACCCTGGGTTTGGGTTTGGGGTTAGCCACCCAGGATAACCCTAGGTAGGTTGGGTTAGCCACCCAGGAAAACCCTAGGTAGGGAGGGTTAGTCACCCAGGAAAACCCTAGGTAGGGAGGGTTAGTCACCCAGGATAACCCTAGGTAGGGAAGGTTAGTCACCCAGGATAACCCTAGGTAGGGAGGGTTAGTCACCCAGGATAACCCTAGGTAGGTTGGGTTACCCAAACCCAGGATAAACCCAAGGAAAGGTGAGGGTTTAGTCACCCAGGATAACCCTAGGTAGGTTGGGTTAGCCACCCAGGATAACCCTAGGTAGGGAAGGTTAGCCACCCAGGATAACCCTAGGTAGGGAAGGTTAGCCACCCAGGATAACCCTAGGTAGGTTGGGTTAGCCACCCAGGAAAACCCTAGGGAGGGAGGATTAACCATTCAGGATAACTCTAGGTAGGTTGGGTTAGCCACCCAGGAAAACCCTAGGTAGGGAGGGTTAGCCATTCAGGATAACCCGGGGTAGGGAGGGTTAACCACCCAGGAAAACTCTAGGTAAGGAGGGTTAGCCACCCAGGATAACCCTAGGTAGGTTGGGTTAGCCACCCAGGAAAACCCTAGGTAGGTTGGGTTAGCCACCCAGGATAACCCTAGGTAGGTTGGGTTAGCCACCCAGGAAAACCCTAGTAGGAGGGTTAGCCCACCAGAAACCCTAGGTAGGGAGGGTTAGTCACCCAGGATAACCCTAGGTAGGGAGGGTTAGCCACCCAGGATAACCCTAGGTAGGGAGGGTTAGCCACCCAGGATAACCCTAGGTAGGGAGGGTTAGCCACCCAGGAAAACCCTAGGTAGGTTGGGTTTGCCACCCAGGAAAACCCTAGGTAGGTTGGGTTTGCCACCCAGGAAAACCCTAGGTAGGTTGGGTTAGCCACCCAGGAAAACCCTAGGTAGGTTGGGTTTGCCACCCAGGAAAACCCTAGGTAGGGAGGGTTAGTCACCCAGGAAAACCCTAGGTAGGGAGGGTTAGTCACCCAGGAAAACCCTAGGTAGGGAGGGTTAGTCACCCAGGATAACCCTAGGTAGGGAGGGTTAGTCACCAAGGATAACCCTAGGTAGGTTGGGTTAGCCACCCAGGAAAACCCTAGGTAGGTTGGGTTTGCCACCCAGGAAAACCCTAGGTAGGGAGGGTTAGTCACCCAGGAAAACCCTAGGTAGGGAGGGTTAGTCACCCAGGATAACCCTAGGTAGGGAGGGTTAGTCACCCAGGATAACCCTAGGTAGGGAGGGCTAGTCACCCAGGATAACCCTAGGTAGGTTGGGTTAGCCACCCAGGATAACCCTAGGTAGGGAGGGTTAGTCACCCAGGATAACCCTAGGTAGGTTGGGTTAGCCACCCAGGATAACCCTAGGTAGGGAAGGTTAGCCACCCAGGATAACCCTAGGTAGGTTGGGTTAGCCACCCAGGAAAACCCTAGGGAGGGAGGATTAACCATTCAGGATAACTCTAGGTAGGTTGGGTTAGCCACCCAGGAAAACCCTAGGTAGGGAGGGTTAGCCATTCAGGATAACCCGGGTGGGGAGGGTTAGCCACCGGGAAAACCCCTAGGTAGGGAAGGTTAGCCACCAGGATAACCCTGGTAGGGAGGGTTACCCACCCAGGATAACCCTAGGTAGGTTGGGTTAGCCACCCAGGATAGCCCTAGGTAGGTTGGGTTAGCCACCCAGGATAACCCTAGGTAAGGAGGGTTAGCCACCCAGGAAAACCCTAGGTAGGGAGGGTTAGCCACCCAGGATAACCCTAGGTAGGGAGGGTTAGCCACCCAGGATAACCCTAGGTAGGTTGGGTTAGCCACCCAGGATAACCCTAGGTAGGCTGGGTTAGCCACCCAGTTTAACCCAGGGCAGGGAGGGTTAGCTACCCAGGATAACCCACAACTACCATCACCACCACTACCATAACCATCATCACTACCAGTACCACCACCACCACTATTACTAAAAGTACCATCACCACAACTACCACCACCACAACTACTACCACAACTACCACCATCACCACTACTACCACAACTACTACCAGCACCACCATTATCAATGAATTTTCCAGCGTATAAAATGCTCCTCTCAGAGATGCAAATTTATGGTAGGGTGTGAGGGTGGGTCGAGTGGGTGGGTCGAGTGGGTGGGGTCAAGTGTGTAGAGTGTGTGGGTCGAGTGGGTGGGTGGAGTGGGCGAGTCGAGTGGGTGGTCGAGGTGAGCAATGGGGGGGTCGAGGGAGTGGGTCGAGTGGGTGATTTCAAATTGGGTGGACTTTAAGTGGGTCGAGTGGGTGGGTCGAATGGGGGGGTCAGGGTTGAGTCGAGTGGGGGCCAAATGGGTGGTCGATGGGTGGGTCGAGGGTGAGTTGATGGGGGGGTCGAGGGGATGGGTCGAGTGGGTGGTCGATGGGTGGAAGAGTGGGTGGGGTCAATGGTGAGTCGAAGGGTGGTCGAGTGGGGGGGTCAAGTGGGTGGGGTCGTGGGGGTTGAATGAGGTCGAGTGGGTGAGTCGAGGGGGGGGGGTTCGAGTGGGCTGGTCGAGTGGGTGAGTCGAATGGGGGGGTCGTGGGGAGCGAGTGGGTAAGTTGAGTGGGTGGGGCCGAGTGGGTGAGTTGAGTGGGTGGGGCCGAGTGGGTGGTCGAGTGGGGGGGCCGATTGAGTCAGGGGGTAGTCGAGTGGGTGAGTCGATGGGGGGTTAGTGGGGGGGGCCGAGGGGGTGGTTGAGTGGGTGGGGCCGATGTGGGTCGATGGTAGTGGGTGGGTCGAGGGGTGGGTCGATGGGGGTCGATGGGTGGGTCGAGTGGGTGAGTCGAGTTGGTGAGTTGATGAGTGGTAGAGTGGGTGAGTCGAGTGGGTGAGTTGATGGGTTTGGGCCGATGGGGGGAGTTGAGTGGGTGGGCCGATGGGTTTGTCGATGAGTGGGGTCGAGTGGGTGGTCGAGTGGGTGGGGCCGAGTGGTTGGGTCGAGTGGGTGGTCGAGTTGGTGGGTTAGGGGGTGGGGTCGAGTGGGTTTGGTCGAGTGGTGATCGAGTGGGGGGGTTGAGTGGTGGGGTCGAGTGGTGGGGTCGAGCGGGTTGAGTCGAGGGGGTGGGGCCGAGGGGGTGAGTCGAGTGGTGGGTCGAGTGGGTGATTGAGTGGGTGGGGCCGAGTGGGTGGGTCGAGTGGTGGGGACGAGTGAGTGGGTCGAGTGGGTGGGTCAAACAGGGTGGTCGAGTGGTTGGGTCGAGGGGGTGGGTCGAGTGGGTGGGGTCAAGTGGGGGTCGAGTGGGTGGGTCGAGGGGGTGGGGTCGAGTGGGTGGTCGAGTGGTGGGTCAAAATGGGTGGTTGAGTGGGGGGATTGAGTGGGGGGGTTTCAGTGGGTGGGTTGAGGGGGTGGGTCGATTTGGTGGGTCGAGTGGGGGGGGGTCGATGGGTGGGTCGAGTGGGTGGGGCCGAGGGGGTGGGTCGAGTGGGGGGGGTTTCGAGTGGGTGAGTCGAGTGGGGGGGGCCGAGTGGGTGAGTCGAGGGGTTTGTGGCGAGTGGGTGAGTTGAGTGGGGGGGGTAGAGTGGGTGGGTCGAGTGGGTGGGGCCGAGTGAGTGGGTCGAGTGGGTGGGGTCGAGTGGGTGGGTCGAGTGGGGGGGTCGAGTGGTGGGTCGAGTGGGTGGGTCAGTGGGTGGGGTCAAGTGGTGGGTCGAGTGGGTGGGTCGAGTTTGTGGGGTCGAGTGGGTGGGTCGAGTGGGTGGGTCGAGTGGGGGGGTCGAGTGGGTGGGTTGAGTGGGTGGGTCGAGTGGTCGGGTTGAGTGGGGGGGTCGAGTGGGTGGGTCGAGTGGGTAGGTCGAATGGGTGGGTCGAGTGGGTGGGTTGATGGGTGGGTCGAGTGGGTGGGTTGAGTGGGTGGGTCGAGTGGGTGGGTTGAGTGGGTGGGTCGAGTGGGTGGGTTGAGTGGGCGGGGTCAAACAACTATGTTTTCCACATAAATAACCCAAAAAATAACAGAAGATGCCTTGATGCTGAAAAGCTCTTCATCCGAGGAACTAGAGGTACCCTCTCCTTCCTTGGATCAAACCACCTTCATATGCACTCAATTCTACCCTGCAACCCTCAGAATTGCATTGATCTACAACTAAGAGTGAATTTCTACAAGCTGAAGTTTGGAATGGTAATGGGATCACCTCTCACACAGAACACCACCACACGGACCACCACCACACGGAACACCACCACACTAAACACCACCACACTAAACACCACCACACCGAACACCACTACTACCCCAAGATAGCCTACACACTGAAGATAGTGGAAGAAGTTCAGAGTCAGTCTAAGAGGTATTTGGTACCACAACCTCGATAGGGGATCAGTCCCTTAACCTCGATCAATCTGAAGGACAGGCAAATTGATTGGGACATGTATACTAGGGCCAGGAGAGAGGTGCAGCAGCTGAGAGCACCTTCAAAGGTGGACGGGGCCCACTAGTGGAGGTAAGTCGCGTCCGAAAGTTGGGCCAGAAACTAGAATAACCTACTTCGACTAGTGAGTCCCGTCCATCACTGAAGGTTATTTCAGCTGCTGCACCTCACTTCTGCCTCAGATATAATAATAATAATAATAATAATAATAATAATAATAATAATAATAATAATAATAATAATAATATTTAATCCTACAAGTACATAATACAACTTATACAAACAATAGCTGACATCAGTGACATACTATATAGAAAGTCTCTGGTTAGGCAGAGAATTTTCCGCAACTTAGATTAATTTTGTCTCCAGGATGCCACCCACACCGGTCCACTAACACCCAGGTACCTACTTACCGCTAGGTGAACAGTGACAGCAGGTGTAAGGTGATTAACACCCAGGTACCTACTTACTGCTACGTGAATAAGGACAGCAGGTGTAAGGTAACTAACACCCAGGAACCTACTTACTGCTAGGTGAATTTTTTTCCATTGTGGTCCTTGTAATATCTTATTTAAAGTCTAGCTGTGAGATACAGTGGAGAGCAGTCAAGAGAAGTTCACTATCATCCAGCCTCTCGCCAGCATCCAGACTCTCACCAGCATCCAGACTCTCGCCAGCATCCAGACTCTCACCAGCATCTAGACTCTCACCAGCATCCAGACTCTCACCAGCATACAGACTCTCACTAGCATCCAGACTCTCACCAGCATCCAGACTCTCACCATCATCCAGACTCTCACCAGCATCCAGACTCTCACCAGCATCCAGACTCTCACTAGCATCCAGACTCTCACCAGCATCCAGACTCTCACCATCATCCAGACTCTCACCAGCATCCAGACTCTCACCAGCATCCAGACTCTCACCATCATCCAGACTCTCGCCAGCATCCAGACTCTCACCATCATCCAGACTCTCACCAGCATCCAGACTCTCACCAGCATCCAGACTCTCACCAGCATCCAGACTCTAGCCAGCATCCAGACTCTAGCCAGCATCCAGACTCACCAGCATCCAGACTCTCGCCAGCATGCAGACTCTCACCAGCATCCAGACTCTCACCAGCATCCAGACTCTCACCAGCATCCAAACTCTCACCAGCATCCAGACTCTCGCCAGCATCCAGACTCACCAGCATCCAGACTCTCACCAGCATCCAGACTCTCACCAGCATCCAGACTCTCACCAGCATTCAAACTCTCACCAGCATCCAGACTCTCGCCAGCATCCAGACTCACCAGCATCCAGACTCTCACCAGCATCCAGACTCTCACCAGCATCCAAACTCTCACCAGCATCCAGACTCTAACCAGCATCCAGACTCACCAGTATCCAGACTCTCACCAGCATCCAAACTCTCACCAGCATCCAGACTCTCGCCAGCATCCAGACTCTCACCAGTATCCAGACTCTCACCAGCATCCAGACTCTCACCAACATCCAAACTCTCACCAGCATCCAGACTCTCACCAGCATCCAAACTCTCACCAGCATCCAGACTCTCGCCAGCATCCAGACTCACCAGCATCCAGACTCACCAGCATCTAGACTTTCACCAGCATCCAGACTCTCACCAGCATCCAGCCTCTCGCCAGCATCCAGACTCTCACCAGCATCCAGACTCACCAGCATCCAGACTCACCAGCATCCAGACTCACCAGCATCCAGACTATCACCAGCATCCAGGCTCTCACCAGTATCCAGACTCTCACCAGCATCCAGACTCTCACCAGCATCCAGACTCTCACCAGCATCCAGACTCTCACTAGCATCCAGACTCTCACCAGCATCCAGACTCTCACCATCATCCAGACTCTCACCAGCATCCAGACTCTCACCAGCATCCAGACTCTCACCATCATCCAGACTCTCGCCAGCATCCAGACTCTCACCATCATCCAGACTCTCACCAGCATCCAGACTCTCACCAGCATCCAGACTCTCACCAGCATCCAGACTCTAGCCAGCATCCAGACTCTAGCCAGCATCCAGACTCACCAGCATCCAGACTCTCGCCAGCATGCAGACTCTCACCAGCATCCAGACTCTCACCAGCATCCAGACTCTCACCAGCATCCAAACTCTCACCAGCATCCAGACTCTCGCCAGCATCCAGACTCACCAGCATCCAGACTCTCACCAGCATCCAGACTCTCACCAGCATCCAGACTCTCACCAGCATCCAAACTCTCACCAGCATCCAGACTCTCGCCAGCATCCAGACTCACCAGCATCCAGACTCTCACCAGCATCCAGACTCTCACCAGCATCCAAACTCTCACCAGCATCCAGACTCTAACCAGCATCCAGACTCACCAGTATCCAGACTCTCACCAGCATCCAAACTCTCACCAGCATCCAGACTCTCGCCAGCATCCAGACTCTCACCAGTATCCAGACTCTCACCAGCATCCAGACTCTCACCAACATCCAAACTCTCACCAGCATCCAGACTCTCACCAGCATCCAAACTCTCACCAGCATCCAGACTCTCGCCAGCATCCAGACTCACCAGCATCCAGACTCACCAGCATCTAGACTTTCACCAGCATCCAGACTCTCACCAGCATCCAGCCTCTCGCCAGCATCCAGACTCTCACCAGCATCCAGACTCACCAGCATCCAGACTCACCAGCATCCAGACTCACCAGCATCCAGACTATCACCAGCATCCAGGCTCTCACCAGTATCCAGACTCTCACCAGCATCCAGACTCTCACCAGCATCCAGACTCACCAGCATCCAGACTCTCACCAGCATCCAGACTCTCACCAGCATCCAAACTCTCGCCAGCATCCAGACTCTCGTCAGCATCCAGACTCACCAGCATCCAGACTCACCAGCATCCAGACTCACCAGCATCCAGACTCTCACAAGCATCCAGACTCTCACCAGCATCCAGCCTCTCGCCAGCATCCAGACTCTCACCAGCATCCAGACTCACCATCATCCAGACTCACCAGCATCCAGACTCACCAGCATCCAGACTATCACCAGCATCCAGGCTCTCACCAGCATCCAGACTCTCACCAGCATCCAGACTCTCACCAGCATCCAGACTCACCAGCATCCAGACTCTCACCAGCATCCAGACTCTCCAGCATCCAGACTCTCACCAGCATCCAGACTCACCAGCATCCAGACTCACAAGCATCCAGACTCTCACCAGCATCCAGACTCTCACCAGCATCCAAACTCTCGCCAGCATCCAGACTCTCGCCAGCATCCAGACTCACCCTCATCCAGCCTCACCAGCATCCAGACTCACCAGCATCCAGACTATCACCAGCATCCAGGCTCTCACCAGCATCCAGACTCTCACCAGCATCCAGACTCTCACCAGCATCCAGGCTCTCACCAGCATCCAGACTCTCACCAGCATCCAGACTCTCATCAGCATCCAGACTCTCACCAGCATCCAGACTCTCACCAGCATCCAGACTCTCACCAGCATCCAGACTCTCACCAGCATCCAGATTCTCACCAGCATCCAGACTCACCAGCATCCAGACTCTCACCAGCATCCAGACTCTCACCAGCATCCAGATTCTCACCAGCATCCAGACTCTCACGAGCATCAAGACTTTCACCAGCATCCAGACTCTCACCAGCATCCAGACTCACCAGCATCCAGACTCACCAGCATCCAGATTCTCACCAGCATCCAGACTCTCACCAGCATCCAGATTCTCACCAGCATCCAGACTCTCACCAGCATCCAGGCTCTCACCAGCATCCAGACTCTCACCAGCATCCAGACGCTCTCCAGCATCCAGACTCACCAGTATCCAGACTCACCAGCATCCAGACTCTCACCAGCATCCAGATTCTCACCAGCATCCAGACTCTCACCAACATCCAGACTCTCACCAGCATCCAGACTCTCACCAGCATCCAGACTCTCACCAGCATCCAAACTCACCAGCATCCAGACTCACCAGCATCCAGACTCTCACCAGCATCCAGGCTCTCACCAGCATCCAGATTCTCACCAGTATCCAGATGCTCTCCAGCATCCAGACTCACCAGCATCCAGACTCACCAGCATCCAGACTCTCACCAGCATCCAGACTCTCACCAGCATCCAGACTTTCACCAGCATCCAGACTCTCACCATCATCCAGATTCACCAGCATCCAGACTCACCAGCATCCAGACTCTCACCAGCATCCAGACTCTCACCAGTATCCAGACTCTCGCCAGCATCCAGACTCTCACCAGCATCCAGACTCTCGCCAGCATCCAGACTCTCACCAGCATCCAGACTCACCAGCATTCAGAATCTGACCAGTGTCCACACTCTCCAGCATCCAGACTCTCACCAGCATCCAGACTCTCACCAGCATGCAGACTCACCAGCATCCAAACTCACCAGTATCCAAACTCACCAGCATCTAGACTCCCATCTTCAAGAGATTGGAGCAACAAATGAATTCTGGAAATGAAGCTCATCACACGTTCTGTATAGACCGTGTGGACCTCAACAACAGCCACACGATATCTGGCCAGGGAGGGAGGGAGAGATAGATAGATAGATAGAGAGAGAGAGAGAGAGAGAGAGAGAGAGAGAGAGAGAGAGAGAGAGAGAGAGAGAGAGAGAGAGAGAGAGAGAGAGAGAGAGCGAGAGACCACAGATCTACATCCCTGCAGCTGCCTCAGTACCCTACCTCTCTCATGGGCAGGCACCTTACATGCCTTACACACCCACCACCTCAAGCTGACCACATCATGAGGAGTGAGTCTATCAGCATCCTGTCAGCCAACATTAGAGGTTTCATTACTAATGTTGGAGAGCTCACACATAGTTTTGTGAACACTCGACGTCCCGACATGATAGCTGTTGTTGAAACATTTTTGGATGACAGGACTCCAGAAAATTTTGCAAGAATTGCTGGCTACACCTCATGGATGAGAAGAGACAGGCAAGGACAAGGAGGAGGTGTTGCTGTGTGCTTCTCTAAAAATGTTCATGCCCAGCACATTGATGTTGCCACCCCTACACATCTTGAAATGATGTTCTTCAAGCCCTGCATAAACACTAGTACCTCTGTACTAGCATGTGCAATGTACAGACCTCAGTGGCAACATGCAGACCCCATCAACTTCCTAATGGAAAATATGGACTCCCTTCTGCTACAACACAACTGTCAACATATCATAATTGTTGGTGACCTCAACCAACCCCTTATACAGAGGGACTTTGATGACCTTCTTGCAGTATCTGACATGAGAAACTTTGTTGATTTCCCGACTCACATCTCTGGCTCCTCCCTTGACCCAGTAGTGAGTGATCTGGCAGAAGGTATAGTCACTTGTCAACCCCTCGGCTACGTTGGATCATCTGACCACAAGGCTGTTTTTACGACACTTAAGATCCCAACAGAACGAGGTGAGGAGTCCACACGCACAACCTGGCTATGAGAAAGAGGTAATTGGCCAGCCCTTTGCTCTGAGCTCGCCACCACCGATTGGAATGCTCTTCTCCAAAAGGATGTTGACAACCAAGTGAAAGCCTTCACTGGACACATCCTTAATCGGCAACAAGAACACATTCCTCACCGGCAATATGTGACGAAGCCTACAGATCAGCCTTGGTTTGGCTTTTGTTGTAGAGAGGCTGCTGCTGCTGCTAAGTACAAAGCATGGCGAAGGTATAAGAGACATCATACCACCTATAACAGGAACTTGCACAGGCAAGCCTGTAGGCATACGGGTGACGTTCAAAAGTGGACCATTGCTAAATGGGAGGTGGGCACAAAAAGAAAGCTAGAATCAGGTAGGGTAGGCTCCAAAATCTGGTGGTCCCTGGACAAGGACAGACAAGGTTATCTGCCTGATGAACTTATTCCACCTCTATATCGACAGGACGGGACCACCTCTACTAGTAGTCAAGAGAAGGCAGACCTCTTTGCTGAACACTTTCCTACCAAAATGTAAGTTCCTGATCCAGCAAGGGACCATCCTTGGCTAGCTGCAAGAACTGTGTCAAAACTGTCAGTGGTGACAATAAATCAGGAGGAGGTGCATTTCCTTCTTAAATCGCTTGACCAAGAAAAGGCTGTGGGCTCAGACAAGTTGAGCCCAAGATTGCTGAGAAGATGTGCAGACCAGCTAGCAGCACCTCTAACTAGCATCTTTCAGCACTGCCTAGTACAGTATAAATGGCCCTCTCTGTAGAAAGAGGCAAATGTAGTCCCTGTTCACAAAAAGAAGAGCATAGCAGAAATCAGCAACTACAGACCAGTGTCACTCCTGTCAATCACTGGTAAGATCCTTGAGACAATAATCTCAAGACAAATGACAGAGCTTTTTGACTACCACTCACTACTTTGTGATCGTCAATATGGCTTCAAGACAGGTTGCTCTGCTGCTGATCTGTTGTTAAACCTCTCCACTAAGTGGCGCCAGTCACTGGATGAATCCTAAGTCAGCTGTGTGGTAGCACTGGACATTGCTGGCGCTTTCGACCGAGTGTGGCACCAGGGCCTCTTAGCTAAACTTCAAGCACTGGGAATTGCAGGCTCTACGCTATGTCTCCTCAGTGATTACCTTCATGGTAGATCTCTAAGGGTAGTTCTCAATGGAACAGAATCAGCAAGACATCCTACTGGGGCAAGTATTCCACAAGGAAGCGTGCTGAGACCATTGTTATGGAATGTCTACTTCAACGGCCTTCTTCATCTCATCCCAGAATCCCATGCATATGTAGACGACTGTACACTGACTTTCACTTATCCAAGAGAAGAAATGTCAGCTGCTCTAAGCTACATCAATCACCAGCTAAGAGCTATATCAGCTTGGGGAAATAGACGGCAAGTAACATTTGCACCTGAGAAAACACAAATGATGATTGTCTCTAGGCACCAAGATGGTAATGCTGGTGCGGTAGTAAGGATGAATGGGAGGGTGTTGGTACCTGGAGAAGCAGTTGATATCCTTGGGGTGAAATTTGACTCCAAACTAACCATGAAGAACCACGTTGTAAATCTTGCAAACAAGGCAGCCAAGAAGCTTGCAGCACTTCGCCGTATCTCGCATCTGCTTGACAGTAGGGGTTGCAAGATTCTGTACGAGGCACAAGTACGCTCACACCTTGAGTATGCTCCACTTTCTTGGTTTGCCTGCCCCCCCGCCCTCTCATCTGCGACTGCTTGACAGAGTAGAGAACAGAGCAAGACGTCTCATCTCTCGCCTGGACCCATCCTGGATAGATCTGTCATTTCAGCAGAGCCTTCAACACAGGAGGGATGTGGGTGGCCTTACTGTTATGTGCAAGGCCAATATTGTCAAAGTACCACACTTGGATCCACTTCG
The DNA here is from genome assembly GCF_026875155.1 of Cherax quadricarinatus. NCBI lineage: Eukaryota > Metazoa > Arthropoda > Malacostraca > Decapoda > Parastacidae > Cherax > Cherax quadricarinatus. Next base: position 43,067,961 of record NC_069414.1, on the reverse strand, counting down.
AGGACAGCGTGAAACAAGCTTTTATGCCACAAGACGGGCAGAAAGCAGCAACTTCACTCTGGCTGTACCCTTCTCCAGAACATCACTCCATCTGAGATCATATATACCCAGGATGACTCGAGTATGGAACACATTCGTACAGCATAATGATGTGAACGAGATAAAGTCAGTTGATCAAATGAAAATGCTGGTCCACAGATGGCTCCAACTTCATCCTGTCCCCTACTTGTATGTCTCATAACAATAAAAATGCTTTCAAATGAACTGATGTAGGTAACAGCTCTTAGCTTGCCAATAAAGTTAGGAATCCTTAACCTGTAAATAGCTTGTCAGTAAAGCTAGGGATCCTTAACTTAACCTTGTCAAACCCTGTGTAAAGAGAGAGAGAGAGAGAGAGAGAGAGAGAGAGAGAGAGAGAGAGAGAGAGAGAGAGAGAGAGAGAGAGAGAGAGAGAGAGAGAATAAGTATGACTCCAGCATGAGTCTGTGAGACTCGGAAGTTGAAGTGAGATTTGCTCAGATTTTCAAAGACATTTCCGAGTCTTGCAGGAGAGGAGGGGCTCACAGTGGAGTGTTCACAGTGGAGGGGTCACAGTGGAGGGAGGGGTCACCATACCACTAATATACACTTCCCCGTTTATAAAACTAGAGCATACCATCATCCCCAGGATGCCACCCACAACAGGATGTCACCCACAACAGGATGCCACCTACAACAGGATGCCACCCACAAGAGTATCTCACTCACAGCAGGATGCCACCTACAACAGGTTGCCACCCCCAACAGAACGACACCCATAACAGGATGCCACCTTCACACAGGCACCTAATTACTGTAATTACTTACAAACAGCCAGATACCTTAACTAAACACACACACACACACACACCACACACACACACACACACACATCTACTTCAACCTCAACTAGGTGAGTGAGTACACACACACACACACACACACACACACACACACACACACACACACACACACACACACACACACACACACAAGAGTGAGAAGTGGCAGGAAAGAATCACTGAGGCATCTCCAGACATCACAACATTCATAGAGACAAAGCTCATGGGGGTAATAACAGAAGCGATCTTCCCGTTTAGATATCAGATCCTGAGTAAAGACAGAGGGAGAGAAGTTATACTTCTCATCAAAAACCAATGAAGTTTTGAGGAGATGGGAGGACTAGTCAGAGGTGTAGTGTATGACTACATAGAAACACTTCAAACTGAGAATCCAAAAGTGACGATAACAGTGATGTACAACCCGCCACCGAACAGCAGAAGACCAAAAGAAGAATACGATGATAGCAACAGAACGATGACCACACTAGATAAGGTGGCCAGAAAGACCCACATGAGCAGGGTAAAGTTACTCGTCATGGGGGATTTCAACCATAAGGAGATTGGGAAATTCTGGAGCCACATGGAGGACCAGAGAGGTGGAAGGCGGTGCTGGAAAACTTCATGTACCAAAATGTTAGGGACACAACCAGAGGAAGAGAAGACGATGAACAATAAGGTTGGACCTTGTATTCACTTTGAATAGTTCAGACATAGACGGTATCATACACGAAAGGATCCTCGTCCCTAGAGATCACATGGTCCTGAGCTTCAAATACATAGTAGAGTTAACAATGGAGGGTGAAGCAGTGTAGATAAATGGTTCAGAGAATCAACAAGTTAATAAATATGACATATGTGCAACACTTGGGTGTCTTTATTGAAGATAAAGATACTCAAGTGTTGCACATATGTCTAATTTATCAGTACGAAGCAGCACGAGAAGGACGGGAGAAGCCAAGCTTCCAAAAAGGCGGATACACAAGTATGAGACAATTCCTGCATGAGGTGCAGTGGGTAAGAGAGTTGCAGGAAAAGACAGTAAACGAGATAATGGAACACGTGACCACAAATTGCAGGAGGGCAGTGGAGAAGTTCATACCAAAGGGCAACAGAAACAACGGGAAGACCAGAGACCATGGTTTACCCGGAGTGTGAAAAAGACAAAGCCAAGTGGACAAGACTATGGACACGTAGAAGGCAAAGGGCCCAGGAAATCAGGAAGTTGAGCTGAATAGCTCACAGTGGAGACAGAGGTGTCCAGCAAAGCAAATAGGTAGGGTGCACCAGCAAGTGTTGGACACACCGTACATAACCGAAAGGAGGTGAAAAAACTGCTAGGGAAACTAGATACCTCGAAGGCGATGGGCCCAGATAAATCTCTCCGTGGGACCTGAGAGAGGAAGCAGACGTATCTTCAACAAATCTACTGAAACAGGGCGACTGCCTGAGGTATGGAAGACAGCAAATGTAATCACAATTTTTTAAGAAAGGAAACAGACAGGCTGAATCAAACTAGAGACCAGTGTCACTGACACGTATAGCATGTAAAATTATGTAGAAGATTATCAGGAGAACAGTGGTGGAGCACCTAGAAAGGAATGGACACATACATGATAACCAGTACGTTCATGAAAGAGAAGTCTTGCGTCACAAACCTACAGGAGTTGTTCTATGACAGGTAGCAGAAGCAAGACAGGAGAGAGAGAGAGAGAATGATGGGTAGACTGCATCTTCTTGGACTATAAAAAGGCTTTTACACAGTTCTAGAGGAGTAGACCTAAATAGGAGGGGAAGTATTGTAATGGAAGGAAACAACAAATAATGGTACAAGACGAGGTGTCAGAGTGGGTCCCTGTGATGAGTGGGGTTCCACAATGGTCAGTTCTAGGGCTCGTGCTGTTTCTTGTATATGTGAATGACATGACGGAAGGGATAGATTCAGACGATGTGAAGCTAATGCAGAGAATACAACGGATCAGGATTAGGTAAACCTACGAGGGGATCTGGACAGGCTTAAGCCTGGTACGACAAATGGCTAGTGAAGTTTAACCCCAGCAAGTGCAAAGTTATGAAAACAGTAGACGGAGTACAGCTTAAGAGGTCAAAGGCTTTTGATATCACTCAAGGAAAAGAATCTTGGGATGAGTATAATACCGAGTACATCTGAAGCGCACATCAACCAAATAACTATTGCAGTATACGGGCGCCTGGCAAATCTGAGAATAGTGTTCCAACATCTGAGAAAGGAATCATTCACGACTCTGTACACTGTGTACTTCAGGCCCATACTGGAGTATGCAGCACCAGTTTGGTGCGCACACCTAATCAAGCACTCCGAGAAATTAGAGAAAGTGCAAAAGTTTGCAACAAGACTAGTCCCGAAGCTAATGGGTATGTCCTACGAGGAGAGGTTAAGGAAACTCAACCTGACGACACTGGAGGACAGGTGGGATAGGGGAGCCATGATAACAACATATAAAATACTGAGAGGAATTGACAAGGTGGACAGTGACAGACGTTTCAGAGATGTGACACAGTAACAAGGGGTCACAAGTAGAAATTGAAGACCCAGATGAGTCACAGAGATGTTAGGAAGTGTTTCTTCAGCCATACAGTTGTGAGGAATTGGAACAATCTGGAGAATGATGTAGTGGAGACAGGATCTATACGCAGCTTTAAGAAGAGGTATGGTGAAACCCTTTGAGCAGGTAGAGAGTGGACCTAGTAACGACCAACGAACAGGTGGGGACAGGAGTTATGAATCGACCCTAGTAACCACCATTAAGTGACCCAACACACACACACACACACACACACAACACACACACAACAACACACTACACACACACACACACACGACGCATCAGACACTCACACATCACGCACACACTACAGAACATCACACAGATCAACAAAACAATAACAACACACACATTCATCATCAACACACATACAAACTACTACAAAATCTAAAAACATACAACACATTAAAAAAAACACACACAAACATCACACACAACACAACACACACTACAACACACACACAACTACACACACAACAATCACACACATCTAACACAACACAACAAACACAACACTCAACAACACACTCAACACAACACACAACACACACCACCACACTAAAACACATCAACACACCACACAACACACACACAACAACACTCACACACACACAAACACACACTAACACACCAACAACACACACCAAACACAACACACACATACACACAAAACACACCCAACCACACACAACACCCCAACACACAACAACCACTACACACACAACACACACAAAACACAACACACACACACACACAACACTAACAACACACACAACCACACTCAAAACCATCACACACACAACTCACACACACACACACAAACACACACAACACAATCACAACACACTCACACACAACAACAACATACAACAACACACACACACACACACACACACACAACACACACACAACACACACAAACACACACACAACACACAACACACACACACACACACACACACACAACACACAACACACACACAACACACACACAACAACACACAACACACACACAACACACACACACAACACACACACAACACACACACAAACACACACACACACACAACACACACACAACAACACAACAACCACACACAACACACACACACACAACACACACTCAACACACACACACACACACACAACACAACAACACACAACACACACACAAACACACACAACACACACCACCACACAACACACACACCACAACACACACACAACACACACACACACACACCACACAACACACACACAACACACACACACACACACACAACACACACAACACACACACACACACAACACACACACACACAAACACACCCCAACAACACCACACAACACACACACACACACACAACACACACACACAAACACACACACACACAACACACACAAAACAACACACACACAACCACACACAAACACACACACAACACCACACAACACACACACAAAAACAAAACACACCCCACAACACACACACACAAACACACACACAACACACACACAACACCCCACACACAACACCACACACACAACACACACAAACACACACACAAAACAACAAAAACACACACACAAACCCCACACACACAACACACACACAACACACACACACACACACACACACACACAACACACACACAACCCCACACACAACACACACACACACACCCTGATCACCCTTCCCTGATTGGCCAGGGAGGATAATCAGACCGTATTTACCAACCAACGTTTAGTATTTTTCCAGAGAAAGAAAGAGAGAGGAGACAGGGGAGAGAGAGAGAGAGAAAAGAGAGAGAGAGGAGGGGAGAGAGAGAGAGAGGAGAGAAGGGAGGGGGAGAGAGAGAGAGAGGGGGAGAGATGAGAGGGGAGAGAGAGAGAGAGAGAGAGACATTCTCCATAACAAAATCCAACAATATCACATAAAAAAGCCTCACAAAACAAAATCCTCCACAGAACAACAACTCAAACTTTCATTAACAAAAATTTCGGTTAACAAAAGCTTTCTTATAAAAAAAATCGATTAAGAAAATATTGATTTAAATTACGAGTCAAAATGTTGAATATTTTGTCAGAGTTTTTGTGTTATTTTTATATTGCTTCTGAGAACTTAGATTTAGACTTTGAAGAAGTTGCTAAAACACACACACACACACACACACACACACACACACACACACACAGCACACACACAACACACACACACACACACACACACACACACACACACACACACACACACACACACACACACAAACATGGCGTCGTAGATAAAATACTGTGAACTTTGATCCAGAGTTGGCAGGTTCGAGTCCTGCTGTGGACGTAGAGATAATGTTTGTATACACAGGATACATTGTGGTACAGGGATACAGGTTTGTGGGATACAATTCAAGTAAATATTGCTGTTTGTTGGAGGTTATAATGCGAAAATCTCATCCAGCTCCTCAGAGCCTGGGTGGTGCCCGCTGGCGTTACCCCTCTGAACCATAGCGTTCAGCAGCTGGAACAGAAAACTAGCTGCCCTGGGATCCATAGTTACCCTGACGAGTTTTTTGCCTAGCTCCTTAAGGAACTTATGTGCCCTCTTACCCCATGGGCCAAGGGTCTCCGACCCTATGGGAACAAAGATATAATGCTGGGCAAGCAAACTGTATTTTGTAGACTTTTAGGGTTCCCTGAAGCTGGCAGCTGCCCCTCCTTCATCCCTGGTGTATTGGAGATAGGTGTCAGCTAGTGTGGATGCACATGTGTAGTCCCACATCACCTGCTTGCTGTCTGTCCTGGCTGGAAGAGTGTTACCATCTGGACGCTTATGGTTACCATCCGATCTGCTTAGTTGGAGTGCCTCCCTTATTGTTGGGTATCCGGTTGTTATGGACCCTCTTGATGATGTTACTAACCTCTTCATGCCTTGCAAATCTTTCCCTCAAATCTACGGCACACAAGACAGTGGTATCCGAATCATTCTACAGATTCACTGCCGCAAATACACATGTGTTCGGCGAGAATAGGGGCGGCAGGTGAAGGGCAAAACAAGGCAGATGGTCTGTGGGTCCAGACGTGTGACAAGTGAGTAGCTGGGAACAGCCAACAGGAAGTCTCCTGCATGAAGAGCTCTCACAACTAGGAGGCAGGCTCTATGTTACCCTTACACAACAAGAACAACAATAACAACCACGACCTACTACCACTTACCACCACCTACCACCACGACCTACTACTACTACTACTACCACAACAGGAGGAGGAGGAGGAGGCAGTAATCACAACGAATCTTTTATGAAGCACTAATTTGGAATGAGGATGACCAGCCTTTTTCTATTCAAGAAACTCTATTTTACCTCATACTGGCTGCTCTGTGATCTCTCTCTCTCTCTCACTCTCCCTCACTCTCTCACTCTCTCTCTCTCTCTCCCACTCTCTCTCTCTCTCTCTCTCTCTCTCTCTCTCTCTCTCTCTCTCTCTCTCTCTCTCTCTCTCTCTCTCTTTACACAGGGTTTGACAAGGTTAAGGATTCCTAACTTTATTGGCAAGCTAAGAGCTGTTACCTACATCAGCTCATTTGAAAGCACTTTTATTGTTATGAGACATACAAGTAGGAAACAGGATGAAGTTGGAGCCATCTGTGGGCCAGCATTTTCATGTGATCAACTGACTTTACCTCGTTCACATCATTATGCTGTACGAATGTGTTCCAGACGCGAGTCATAAGAACATAAGAATATAAGAAAGAAGGAACACTGCAACAGGCCTACTGACCCATGCGGAGCAGGCCCATGTCCCCCCCCTCGGTTAGACCAATGACCCATCCCCCCCCGGATTAGCCCAATGACCCACCCAGTCTGATCATCTCCACTCAAGGATGGAGCACTGCACCAGACCCAGCAGCACAAGCTAGTCAGGTCTAACTCACACCGACCCACACCCACTCATGTATTTATCTAACCTATTTTTAAAACAACACAACGTTTTAGCCTGAATAACTGTACTCGGGAGTTTGTTCCACTCATCCACAACTCTAATACCAAACCAGTGCTTTCCTATATCCTTCCTGAATCTGAATTTTTCCATCTTGAAATCATTGCTGCGAGTCCTGTCTTGGCTGGAAATTTTCAGCACGCTATTTACATCTCCTTTATTTATTCCTGTTTTCCATTTATACACCTCGATCATATCCCCCCTAATTCTACGCCTTTCGAGAGAGTGCAGATTCAAGACCTCAGTCTATCCTCATAGGGAAATTTTCTGATACATGGGATATTTTTTGTCATCCCCTCTGTATTTTTTTCCGGGCATTTATATCCATTCTTAATTACGGTCCCAAAAATGAGCACATAGTCAAAAATGGGTTTAAACCGGGAAATTTGAGTTGAAGAACACCTGGGACTTCTATTATTTATA
>NC_069414.1:43047603-43055103 GCF_026875155.1 Cherax quadricarinatus | reverse complement strand
TGTGTGTGGGGGGGGTGTGGGGTGGGTTGTGGTGTTGTGGTTGTGTTTGGGGGGTGTGTGTGGTGTTGGGGGTGTGTGTGGTGTGTGGGTTGGGTGGGTTTGGGGTTTTGGGGGGTGGGGTTTTGGGTGTGTGTTGTGTGGTGTTGTGTGTGTTGTGTGTGTTTGTGTGTGTTGTGTGTGTTGGGTGTGTTTTGGGGTTTTGGGGGTTTTTGTGTTTGTGTGTGTGGGGTTGTGTTGTTGTGTGGGTTTTTGGGGGGTGGTGTTGGGGTGTGGTTGTGTGTGTGTTGTGTGTGTTGTGTGTTTTTGTGTGTGTTGTGGGTTGTGTGTGTTGTGTGGGTGTTTGTGGTGTTGTGTGTGTGTTGTGGGTGTTGTGTGTGTTGTGTGTGTTGGGGGGGGTTGTTGGGGTGTTTGTGTGTTGGTTTTGTGGTTGGTTGTTGGGTTGTGTGTGTTGTGTTGGGTGTGTGTGTGTTTTGTGGTTGTGGGGTGTGTGGGGTTTTTGTGTGTTTTTTGTGTGTGGTGTGTTGTGGTGTTTGTGTGTGTGTTTGTGTGTTGGTGTGTTGGTTGTTTTGGTGGGGTGTTGTGTGTGTTGTTTGGGGTGTGTGTGTGTTTTGTGTGTTGTGTGTTGTTTTGTGTGTGGTGTGTGGTTGTGTGTGTTTTTGGTTGTGTTGTGGTGTGTTTTGTGTGTTGTGTGTGTTTTGGGTGTTTTGTGGTTTTTGTTTTTTGTGGTGTTGTGTGTTGTGTGTGTTGTGTGTTTTTGTTTTTTTGTGTGGTGTGTTTTGTGTGTGTTGGGTTTTGTTTTTTTGTGTGTGTTTTGTGTGGTGTGTTGTGTGTTGTTGTGTTTTTGGGGTTGTTTTGTGGTGTTGTGTGGTGTGTGTGTGTGTGTGTGTTTTTGTGTGTTTTGGGGGGTGTGTTGTGTTGTGGGGGTGTTGGTTGGTTGGGGTTGTGTGTGTGGTGTTTGTGTTGGTGTGTTTGTTGTTGTTTGTTGTGTTTTGGTTTGTTTGGGGTTTTTTTTTGTTTTTTTTTTTTTTTTTTTTTTTTTTTTTTTTTTTTTTTTTTTTTTTTTTTTTTTTTTTTTTTGTTTTTTTTTTTTTTTTTTTTTTTTTTTTTTTTTTTTTTTTGTTTTTTTTTTTTTTTTTTGGTTTTTTGGGGTTTGGGGGGGTTTTTGGGTTTTTTTTTCCCTTTTGGTTTGTTTTTGGGTTTTTTTTCAAAGTTTTGGTTTGTTTGTTTTTTTGTTTTGGTGGGTTTTTTTGGGTTTTGGTTTTGTTTGTGTTTTTTTTGTTTTTGGTTTTTGTTGGGTTTTTGTTTTTGGGTGTTTGTTTTTTGTTAGTGTGTGGGTTTTTTTTGTGGTTTTTTGGTGTTTTGGTTCCCTTTTGTTTTTTTTTTTTTTTTCATTTTTTTTTTTTTTTTTTTTTTGTTTTTTTTTTTTTTTTTTTTTTTTTTTTTTTTTTTTTTTTTGTTTACCCCCCATTTTTTTCCCTATTTGGGTTGGGGGGGGTCGAGCCCGAGCCGGCCCCCGCCCTTCACTGATCGCTATAGGTCACTCTCCTGACCCGTGACTTTATCATCCCTCTCTTAAAGATGTAGGGATCCTGCCCCCAAACTGTTTCCCAAAACTTTCCCACTTACGACTACTCTGTGGCTGAAGAAATACCCCCCTAAATCCCTGTGATTCATCTGTGTCTTCCTTCCAACGTGCCCCTTGTTTCTGTGCCCAAATCTCGAAACTCCGTCTTTGCCACCTTGTAAATTCCTCTCAGTATTTTGATGTCGTTTATGTCCCCTTATCCTCCTGTCCCCCATGCGTCAGGAGTTTCCTTAACCTCCCCTCGAGGACCCCCTTTTTAGCTCTGGGACTGTCTTGTTGCAAACCTTTGCACTTTCTTTTTTTTTCAGTGTTTGGGGCTGGGTGTGGGTTCCCAAACTGGTGCCGTACCCAATATGGGCCTAACGTACAGGGTGCGGGGCCCCTAAAGTTTTCCTTTTTAAGATGTGGGAATGCTGTTCTAAGGTTTGCTAGGCCCATATGCGGCACAGTTTTTTGGGTTTGATTGCGCTTCAGGAGATGGCCTGGTTTTATCCCCCCAAATCTTTTTCTTGAGTGGGGTTTGTGTTTGGGCCCCCCTAACGTACCCCCGTTTGCGGTCTTTTTCCCTTCTCCAATCTTCTGACTTTGATTGGGGGGATTGAACTCCAGGGGCCCAAATTTCTGGACCCGGTCTGAGCCTGTCCCGATCCCTTTTTATTTCTGCCTGGTCTTCTCGAGGAATTCTTTCATAACTTCACGTCATCTGCAAAAAAAGGGACACCCCAAATCTTTCCTTCTGTCATGTCGTTCACAAAAACCCGAAACACACTGGTCCCAGGGTGCCCCTGCGGGACCCCCTGGGACAGGGGCCCCCTCTGACACCTCGCCCCGTCCATAACTCGCTGCTGTCTTCCCCGACAAGTATTCCCCGATCCATTGTAGTGCCTTCCCCGTTATCCTGCTTGGTCCTCCCGTTTTTGCACCAAACTTTGTGTGGAAAATGTGTCAAACACCTTCTTGCAGTCCCAAAAAAATGCAACCACCCCCCCCTCTCTTCTTGTCTTTCTGCTGTCACCATTCATAGACTCCAGTAGGTTGTGGGAAAAGGATTTCCCCTCCCCGAAACCATGTTGGCTGCTGTTTTATGAGATCTTCCTTTTAGGTGTTCCACCCCCTTCTCCCGAAATCTTCTCCGATTTTGCATTTCTATACATTCAGCGACACTGGTCTGTAGTTTAATGCTTCAGTCGTCTCCTTTTTTAAAAAATTGGGGCCCCATTTGCTGCTTCCATGCCCCGGGAATCTCCCGTTCGTAGATGTATTGAATATTTTTGTTAGGGACAATAGCGCCCCTGCTCCCTCTTAAACCCCTGGGGAAAGTTATCTGGCCCCCTTTCCTTTGAGGTATCTAGCTCACTCAAAACCTTTTCACTTTTCTCGGTTGTGTGCACTGTGTCCCCATTGGGGGTGTGCCCCCACCTCTCCGTCTTTCGGAGTCCCCTTTGTCTCCTCTGTAACACTTTTTTGAATTCTTGTTGACTTCTTCACATAGTTTACGGTCTTTCTTGTTGTCCCCCCTTCCTTCCCCTTTGCTTGGTGTGTGTGTGTGTGTGGTGTGGTGTGTGGGGGGGTGGTGGTTTTGTGGTGGTGTGTGTGTGTGTGGGGGTTTTTGTGTGTGGGGGTGTGGGTGTGTGGGGGTGGTGTATGTGTGTGTTGTTGGTGGGTGTGTGTGTGGGTGTGTGTGTGTGTTGTGTGTGGTGTGTGTGTGTGGTGTTGTGTGTGGTGTGATGTGTGTAGTGTATGTGTGTAGTGTTGTGTGATGTGCGGGTCCTTAGAGAGGGGGCGATATTTGTGGGACCCTTCCACAATCTTAACACATCCCCCGGAAACGGGGAACACCTGAGGGATGGAAGACAGCAAATGTATTCCCCTTTTCAAAAAGTATGTGTTGTGTGTATGTGTATGTGTGTATGTGTGGTCCTTAGAGAGGAGCAGTATGTTGTTTACCATTACCACAAACTTCAAAAAACATCCCCGGAAACTGGGAACTACCTGAGGGTTGGAAGACAGCAAATGGTTCCCATTTTTAAAAAAAGGGACAGAAAAAAGGCCAACTTAGACCGTGTCATTGAGTGTATGTTTGCAAAATTAGGAGAAATTATAGGAGGAGGTGGGGAGCACCTGGGCGGGAAAAGGAGATAAATGCCAACCCGCACGGATTCCGGGAAAGGGGAAAACCCGTGTACAAAAACCCTTTTGGGGTTTTACGATAAAATAACAGAAGTAAGACAAGAGAGAGAGGGGTGGTTGATTGCATCTACTTGGACTGCAAGAAGCCTATGACACAGTTTTCCACACAAGAGATTAGTGCAGAAGCTAGAAGCATCAGCCAATAAAGGAAGAGCACTGCAATGGATCAGAGATTACCTACAGGGAGGCAACAACATCATGGTACTAATGATGTATCACAGTGGGCCACCTGTACGACGGGTCCCACAGGGGTCGTCCTAGACCATTGCTATTTTTGGTATATTAACGACATGACCGAAAAGGTTAACCAGAAGGGTCCCTGTTTGCAGATGGTTTGTAAGTTAATGAGGAAATTAAATCCTGATGAGGACCAGGCAGGAACTTCAAAGAGACCTGACAACTGGACACCTGGTCCAGCAAATGCTTTCTCGAATTTAAACCTGCCAAATGCAAAGTCATGAAGATGGAAGGCACAGAAGGACACAGACAATAAGGCTAGTGGCCAAAGACTGCAAACCTCACTCAAGAGAAAGATCTTTGGTGAGTATAACCCCGAGCATGTCTCCGGAAGCACACAATCAATCAGATACTGCTGCAGCATAGGGCGCCTGGCAAACCTGAGAACAGCAATTCCGACACCTTAGTAGGAATCATTCAAGACACTGTACACCGTGTATGGTCAGCCATAACTGGAGTAAGCGCACCTGTTTTGGAACCCGCACTTGAAAAGCACGTCAAGAATCTAGAGAAAGTAAAAGGGTTGCAACAAGGTTAGTTCCTGAGAGCTAATGGAATGTCCCTATGATGAAAGTTAAGGAAATCGGCCTGACGACACTGGAGGAACAGGAGGGTCAAGGGGAGACATGATAACGACATATAAAATAACAGCGTGAATAGACAAGGTGGACAAGGACAAGATGTTCCAGGGAGGGGACACAGAAACAAGAGGCTCAATTGGAAGTTGAAGACACAATGATCAGAGAGATGTAGAAAGTATTTTCTTTCAGTCATAAGTTGTAAGGCAGGTGGAATAGCCTAGAAAATGATGTAGTGGAGGCAGGAACCTACACAGTTTTAAGACGAGGTTTGATAAAGCTCAATGAGCGGGGAGAGAGAGGGTCTAGTAGCAACCGGTGAAGAGGCGGTCCAGAGCTAGGACTCGACCCCTGGAACCACAAATAGTGAGTACAAATAGTGATACACTCAACCACACACAACACACGTCACTCACACACCATACACACTCACAACACACACACACACAAACACACCGTACACACACACAACACACACACACACACAAACACACACACACAACATCCAACACACACACACACACAACACATACACACACCACACACGCAGCACACACACATACTCACACACACAAACATTACACACATCACACACACACACACACACACACATCATACACACACACACACACACACACATATACAGACAAGACACACACACACACACACAAACACACACACAGCACTCCACATACACACACACACACACACACACACACATCCAACACAACACACACACACACCATACACACACACACACACACACACACACACAACACATACACACAACATACCACGCACACACACACACTTACACACACACACACACACACACACACACACACACACACACACACACACACACGACACACACCCACACACAAACACACACACACACACACACACACACCCACACACACACACACACACACATCGCACTCACTACACACGCACACACACACACACTACAAACACACACACACACACACTCACAACACACACACACACCATACACACACACAACACACACACATACACACACCCACACACACACTCACACACACACACACACACACACACACACACAAACACACAAGGAGATCCCAGACCCAGAAAAATCAAATACAGCCTCCCTCACAACTTCTATAGAAGCCTCCCAACCAGGTCAACCCATTGCAACCAAACACTCTAAATCAAACAACCCATGCCACATCCCCAATGCCCCCACCCACTACTTACAAACGCCACCCCTACTAGCAACAACCCATAGTTCCTTACCAGGTCTCCCACTTCCCTACCCCAACCCAAATACAACCTCCCAGACCACAGCCTTAGAAAAGAAGATTGAAAGGTGTGGTATACAATATGCTGAGGAATAACAAACAAGTATGAGGAGTGGCATGAAAAAATCAAAGAGACATCCCCAGACATAATAGCACTCACAGAAACAAAACCTTCTCCAGAATAATAACTGATTCCATCTTTCCAACCGGATACCAAATCCTCATGAAAGACAGAGGAGGAGAGGGGGAGAGGAGTTGCACTGCTTCATGTAAAACCAGTGGGGTTTGAGAAATTGGAAGAATGGATGGCACGGCGAAAGGGACTACTTATTAGAAACATCCAGTCTGAGGACATAAGGTTGATAAATAGCAGTACTGTACAACCCATCCACAGAACTGTAGGAGGCCAAGAGAAGAATATGAAAGAGCAACAGAGCAATGATCGACACACTTGCCGAGGTGGCCAGAGAAGCACACATGGAGGAGAAAAGTTACTAGTTATGTGTGATTCAATCACAAGGAGATTGACTGGGAAAACCTGTGCTCCATGGGCCCGAAACAGGAGAGCTAAGATGATGGATGTGTTTCTGTAAAACCTCATGCATCAACATGTTAAAGACACTACCAGAGAGAGAGGAAGGATGAACTCAGCAAGACTGGACCTTGTATTCACCATGAGTATTCGGACATCGAGGGTATCATGTATGAAAGGCCTCTGGGATCTAGTGATCATGTGTTCTGTGCTTCGACTACATAGTTGAGCTCCAATGGAGAGAGTAGCAAAATAGGCGGAAAAACCAAAGCTACAAAAGGGGAATTACTTCAGGCCCATGAGGAACTCCTTCAAGACTTCAGTGGAGAGGGAACTGACAGGAAAACCAGTACAAGAAATATGACTACTGTAAGCAACAAAATGCAAGGTGGCAGAGGAGAAGGTTTGTTCCACAAGGAAACAGAAAATAATGGGAAGAACAGAACGAGTCCTTGGTTCACCCAAAGGTGTAGGGAGCAAAAACGTGGTGTACTAGAGAATGGAAAAAGTAAGAAGACAGAGAACTCAGAAAAATAAAGAAATCAGCCGAAGAGCCAAACGAAATATCCCAATTAAGAAGGGTGGTCTCAGAGACAATATGAAAATGCATAGCACATCAAAGTAAAGACCTGACCCGAAGCGTTTACAGCCACATCAGGAGGAAACAACAGTCATGGACCAGGTAATCAGACTGAGGAAGGGGTGATGGGGAATTCATCTGAAACGACCAAGAGTTATGTCAGGAGCTCCAACACAAGATTTAAAGAGGTAATTGTACAGTGAACCCAGTAGGACTACTCCCAGGAAATCAGAACAGGGGGCACACCCGCAAGTGCTGATGAGGTACATATTAAACAAAGGAGGAGGTGAAGAAACTGCTATATGCGAACTTGACAACTCTCAAAGGCGGTGGGACCTAGACAACATCTATCCAATGGTCCCTTAAAGAGGAGCAGAGATATTGTGTGAGCCATTAACAAAATCTTCTACACATCACTTGAACTGGGGCAAACTCCCTGAGGGTATGGAAAATGGCAAAATTGTATCCATTTTTTATAAAGGGAGACAGACATGAGGCACTAAACTACAGACCTG
>NC_069414.1:43005103-43035103 GCF_026875155.1 Cherax quadricarinatus | reverse complement strand
TACACTATGTTACATTATACTACACTGTGTTACATTATACTACACTGTGTTACATTATACTACACTATGTTACATTATACTACACTATGTTACATTATACTACACTGTGTTACATTATACTACACTATGTTACATTATACTACACTATGTTACATTATACTACACTATGTTACATTATACTACACTATGTTACATTATACTACACTGTGTTACATTATACTACACTATGCTACATTATACTACACTATGTTACATTATACTACACTATGTTACATTATACTACACTGTGTTACATTATACTACACTATGTTACATTATACTACACTGTGTTACATTATACTACACTATGCTACATTATACTACACTATGTTACATTATACTACACTATGTTACATTATACTACACTGTTACATTATACTACACTATGTTACATTATACTACACTGTTACATTATACTACACTATGTTACATTATACTACACTGTTACATTATACTACACTATGTTACATTATACTACACTGTTACATTATACTACACTATGTTACATTATACTACACTGTTACATTATACTACACTGTGTTACATTATAGTACACTGTTACATTATACTACACTGTGTTACATTATAGTACACTGTTACATTATACTACACTGTGTTACATTATACTACACTATGTTACATTATACTACACTATGCTACACTTTATTCTCTCCAGCCCTCTCTTTTCTTATTATTAGATAGCTTGGTGGGAATATGGCATTGGTAAACACACACACACACACACACACACACACACACACACACACACACGCATGTTTGTGTGTGTTTGTGAATGAGAGAGAGAGAGAGAGAGAGAGAGAGAGAGAGAGAGAGAGAGAGAGAGAGAGAAGGAGAGAGAGAGAGAGAGAGAGAGAGAGAGAGAGAGAGAGAGAGAGAGAGAGAGAGAGAGAGAGAGAGAGAGAGAGATCAACAATACCAACCTGGCTGGCTGGAAGGTCAGGATAGTGAACCACTACAACAGACACTAAAACAATGAACATTTCACTATCACTTGACATGATTCTCTCTTTGATCCCCTCATTACCAGTGGCACCAGTGGCACTCTCACCCCTACACACCTGGCACTAGTGCTGACAGAATCTCTGAACCAGCATCACAAATCCCACAGATAAAGCCTTGTGAGAGCAGGTAAGAGAGAGGTAATAACCTTACCTGGTCGTCAGGTCACCCTAGATGGTCCAAGTGAGAAACGATGTTAATTAGGTGTATTTATGGTGAATATTCCTGCCAGTTATAACAGGTATCCCCGTATATAGGTTAGAATGTGGCAGATCTGGATGTTGTTTATTCCTGTCAACCAAGCCAGTCAGAGAGAGGGTGGGGGTCAGTAGAGAGAGGGGTGGGGGCAGTAAGAGGGGGTGGGGTAGTAGGAAGTTATCAGTAAGGAACCAGCAACTGAGTGATGAACTACAACAATAAATATATTCCTCACTCCCTCCTTCCACTCCTCTTTTTTTTTATTCTCTCTGCCAATAACTCATTCTCTCCTCTCATATATTACACAAATATTGACCCTTACTCTCCCTCTCGTCTCTCCCTCCCTCCCTCCCTCCCTTCTCTCTCTCTCTCTCTCTCTATTCCTCTCCTCTCTGACTTCTCTCGTCTCTCTCTAATATATATATATATAATATATAATATATATTATATTATAATAAATAATAATATATATATTCTATGATCTTGGTTAAATAGCAACGCTCATCATGCCATATAGAACAAGTGGAAATTTGTGTATGTAATAATTTCGCCAAAATGAACATTCTGACCTAACTAAAAATATATTTCACTGTGTTTGTTTATATTAAATATTTTAAACAAATCTAAAATAATTTAAAGTTGGGTTAGGCAAAATAAATTGCTTCTTGTTATAATAAGGTTAGGTAAGTATCTAAGATTCCTTAGGTGCAAAAATTAATTATTTATTACATTAAAATTAATGAAAAAATATATCTTAAACGTATAAGAGAAAATTTTAGAAAGACTTAATTTTTAAATGAGTTCTTGCTAAATGACCCAGTTTACATATCGGCACGACATATATAATATATATATATATATAATATATATATATAAATATATATATATATATATATACATATATATATATATATATATAATATATAATATAAATATATATATAATGTATACCGCTGATTTTCTACTTATTGTTGCAACATGCCAGCCTGCTGATAGATGTACCGATTGCAACACGAAAGGCCTAGAGGTCGATCAACTCCCCTTTGGTCTGTTTTTCATATATAATATGGGACGTCAGTAACTCTTTGTCAATCGTTCTTGCTAAATGCTTTGCCGACACCTTTGTGGAGTGGACTTGTACTCACTGGTAACGCAGGAGGGCGAGGATATATTATAATCTACACCTGGAGAAGATTAGGAGGGACTTGGTTCCTACTATGCACATCATACCCCCAGTGAATATAAGGGGCGTCCACGGTACACAAGAGAAAACACAATAAGTGTCCCGGCCCAAGACTGTTCAATAGCCTCCAACCAGCCATAAAGGAAATTACCAGTAGATCCCTGGTTGTCTTCAAGAGGGACCTGGACAGATACCTAGAGTCAGTGCCGGAATCAGCCGGCATAGGTTCTTATGTTGGTCCTAACGTGTGGCCAGCAGATAACAGCCTAGTTGATCATGGCCCAGAGCCAACCAGGAGGCCTGGTCATGGACAGGGCCGCGGGGGCGTTGACCCCGGAATACCCTCCTGGTAGACTCCAGGTAGGTAGGTAGACTCATACATAGCTTTAACTACCTGGAGTCTACCTGGAGGGCATTCCTGGGATCAACGCCCCCGCGCCCCGGTCCATGACCAGGCCTCCTGGTGGATCAGGGCCTGAACAACGAGGCTGTTACTGCTGGCCGCTCGTAGTCCTACATAACAACCACAGCCCGGCTGAAAGGGCACTGACTCTAGGTATCTGTCCAGGTCCCTCTTGAAGACAACCAGGGGTCTATTGGTAATTCCTTTTTTTGGCTGATGGGAGGCTGTTGAACAGTCTTGGGCCCCGGACACTTACTGTGTTTTCTGTTAGTGTAGCAGTGGCGCCTCTACTTTCACTGGGGGTATGTTGCATCGCCTACCAAGTCTTTGCTTTTGTAGGGAGTCTGATTTCTGTGTGCAATTAGGAACCAGTCCCCTCCAGAAATCTTCCATGGTGTAAATTATGAAGTTAACACTCTCGCCTTGCGCTACCAGGAGTAACAAGTTAAGTGCTTCCAAGTGTTCCCAATAGTTAAGGTGTTTTGACCGGAACTTAGATAGAGTAAAGGTTCTCTGTACATTCTCTAGTTTCTGCAGTTTCACCTGCCTTGAATGGAGATTTAATGAACAGCAGTATTCCAGGCCAGGAGAGAACAAGTGATTAGAAAAGGATCATACACAGTCTTGGCATCTCTGTTTTGAACGTTTCTCATTATCCATCCTATCTAGTTACTTCTTTCGCAGATGTGATAGTTTGCATTGTTGTGATCATTGAAGGTGAGTTCCTCCATACATTACCACTCCCAGGTCCTTCACATTTACTTTATTTATCCGCTCTATTGTGTGATAAGTTTGTAGTATACTCAGTTCTAGGTATTATTGCCGCCAGTTTTCCATAACGGAGTAGCTGGATTTTGTCTTCAATGAACATAAAATTGTTCTCTGTTTACTGGAAAACTTACAACATATATCTGCTTGACATTTACCGGCGTCCTCAGTGATGACACTCTCATCGATCTAGTATCCGGTCTGCGACGATGATACGGTACAATGATTTTATATCACTGACTAAGTCTGATAATGAGATGAGAACAGGAAGGGAGCGAGTACTGTGCCTTGTGGAACAGAGTGGCAGCCTTCGATCTAACTTTGTGTTATATTGGTTAGAAAGTTGAAGATCCATCTGCCCACTTTGCCAGTTATCCATTTAGCATGTATTTTGTGCGCTATTACACCATGATTGCACTTGTCAAAGGCTTTTGCAAAATCTGTGCCTACTATATCTGTATTTTCTGTCTTCCAGGGCATCATAGTGATCCAGTAGTTGCCAGAGGCAGGAGCTACCTGCCCTGAACCCATGTTGCCCTGGATTGTGCAACTGGTGGGAATCCAGGAGGTTTGCAGTCCTGCTTCTTAGCACTCTTTCAAAGACTTTTATGATGTTGGACGTTAGGATGTAGTATGACCTGGATGTGGTGTATTATCCTGCCATTATGACAGATATACTCATACACAGAGGGGTGGTGGGTGGTGTAGAGAGGGGTGGTAGGTGGTGTAGAGAAGGTGGTAGGTGGGGTGAAGAGAGGGGTGGGGGTGGTGAAGCGAGGGGTGGTATGTGGTGTAGAAGAGTAGGGGTGGTGGGTGGTGTAGAGAGGGTGGTGGTGGTGTAGAGAAGGGTGGGTAGTGTGTAGAGAGGGGAGGTGGGTGTGTCGAGAGTGGATGGTATGTGTGTTGTAGAGAGGGGTGTGGAGGTGTAGAGAAGGGTTGGTGGTTATTGTAGAGAGGGATGTAGTGGTGTGAGGAAGGGTGAAGGTGGTGTAGAGAGGGGTTGGTGGGTGTGTAGAAGAGGGGTGGTAGGTGGAGTAGAGAGGGGTGTGGGTGTGTAGAGAGGGGTGTTAGTGGTGTATAGAGGGGTGGTGGGTGGTGTAGAGAGGGATGGTAGGTGGTGTAGAGAGGGGGTGGTGGTGTAGAGAGGGGTGTAGGTGGTGTAGAGAGGGGTGGTGGGTGGTGAGAGAGGGGTGGTGGGTGTGTAGAGAGGGAGAGGAGGTGTGTAGAGAGGGGGTGGTAGGTGGTGTAGAGAGGGTGGAGGGTGGTTTATAGATGGTTGGTAGGTGGTGTAGAGAGGGTGGGTGTGGTGGTGTAGAGAGGGTGGTATGTGGTGTAGAGAGGGGTGGTGCGTGTGTAGAGAGGGGAGGTAGGTGGTGTGAGAGGGGTGGGTGGGTGGTGTAGAGAGGAGGTGGTAGGTGCTGTAGAGAGGGGTGGTAAGGTGTGTGAGAGAGGGGTGGTGGGGTGGTGTAGAGAGGGGTGGTAGTGTGTAGAGAGGGGTGTGGGTGGTGTAGAGGAGGGGTGGTGGGTGGTGTAGAGGGGGTTGGTAGGTGGTGAAAGATAGGTGACAGGTTGTGTAGAGAGGGGTGGCAGGTGGTGTAGAGAGGGGTGGAGGACGAAGAAGAGAGGGGATGAAGGAGGGAAAGAGAGTGGGAGTATAGGAGTGTGTAGAGAGGGGAGGTGGTTATTAGACGAGAGTGGGAGGTGTGGTGGTGAAGAGAGGGTTTGGGTGGGGTGTGTCCAGAGTGTGGATGGTAGGAGGATTAGAGAGGGGTGGTAATGTTGTGTGGAACAGAGTGGGGGGGGGGGGGAATTGGTAGGGGTGTAGATTAGGTGGTGAGTATGTTGGTGTATAAATGGGTGTAGTGTCGAAAGAGGGTTATAAGGAGGAGTAGAGATGGTTGGTACGAGGTAATAGAGAGGGGAGGTGGGTGGAGTAATAGAGGGGTTGTGTGGTGTGTAGAGGGGTGGTTAGGTGGTGTAGCTAGGGAGACAGGTGGTGGACGCGCGGGTAGTACACGGAGAAGACTCGGTGTGAGGATGGAGATTCAGCGGGGGAGGGAAAGGTGGTTGAAGAGAGGTTATGAAGTGATGGTGACGAGCTGGGTAGGTCCGGTAGGTGAATGCAAGGGGTAGGCAGCCGGTTACTATGAGGGGATGTGGGTGGTAGCGAGGTGGGTGGATGGGTTGAGACGATATGGGAGGAAGGAGGTCAAGAGTCTAAGGGTTGATAGGAGTGTAGAGAGGGGGGGTGTGTTAAGGAGGAATAAAAATAGGGGAGGATGGTGGTTACGAGGGGGTGTGAGGTTGGTGTAGGATGTGTAGAAGGTGGTTAAGAGAGGTGGGGTGGGTGGTGGTGACGAGAGGGGTGGAAGGGTATAGAGAGGGTGGTAGGTGTGTAGAGAGGTGGATAGTGGTGATGAAGAGGGAGAAAGGTGGTGACGAGAGGGGTGGTTAGGTGGTATAGAGCGGGTGGTTGTGTGGTAAGAAGAGATGGGTTGGGTGAGGAGAAGAGTGAGGGTGTGTCGTTGAAATGCAGATGGGAGTTGTGAGGAGACGACACGGGGTTTACGTGATAGGTAGCCGCTCGTGGTTAGGTGGGAGTTGAACCAGGGGTTGTGTAGGTTTGAGAAGATAGGGGTGGTTGGGTGTTATGAACCGGGGGGAGTACTGGAGTGATCTCGAGTTGGGGTACCGGTGGAGTCTAGCTGGGAGTACCTGCGAGACGCTGATGTTATTTCGGTGTAATAAGTCTCGTGGAGATGTGTTGGTGACGCGGGTGATGATGGTGTGAGACTCGAGTGTAACGAAGTAGGTAGACGGAGTAGGCGAAGTCTGTGGTATAGCTAGATGGTTGAGTGTAGGTGACGCCAGGGATGAACAGGGGTGTAGTAGATGGGTGGTTAGGTGGTAACGATATGGTAGGAGGATTGTGTACAGAGGTGAGGTAGGATATGAGAGTGAGAGTAGGAAGGTGTTATTACTCGTCGTTGGAAGTGAGGTTATATGAATAGAGTGTAGGAGTGTGTGTTGAAGAGCAGGTTATGTGGTGGAGTAGTAAGATGGAGGAAGGTTAAGGTAAAACGAGATGGTAGGAAGGAGTAATACCATCAGGGGTGGCAGGTGTTATAGAGAGGGGATTGTAGGTTGAAACGAGAGGGGATGTGTAGTGAACATATCTCCGAGATAGGAGTACGGTATGATACTAGTTGAGTATTGATTATACTCTCGGTTATTAGCTGAGTGAAACTCGCGGGTGTAGGTGTTACGATAGGTGGAGGACGTTAGTAAAATCGCGGTTAGTATAGGATTATACTCGCGGTGTATTAGAGGAGTTTCGAGATTGTGTGGACTGCAGAAAATATAGGGTGAATAGGGATTTGAAAGCTATTGGAGGATGCTGGTTTTAAGAGATTGTTAGGAGAGGGAGTATGTCCAGAACTTCAGTGTGTATGAAGGTGATATAGCGAGGGAGAGGTCTTTAGCAGATAAATGGTGATGTTGGCGTAACTAGATGGGCGTTGTGTATAGTAAACGAGAGTGGGAGTGTCCAGGTGTGAGAAGAGCGGGGGAGGAAGTGAAGTAGACCATATTGGGGTGTTGGGCATAGCGAGAGGGGATGAGGTCAATAGAGAGAGTGGTGGTGGGCAGTAGATGCGAAGGGTGAAGGGTCCAGTATAGAGAGGGTGGTGGCATAGAGAGATGGTAGTGGCATTAGAGAGAGTGGGGTGGAGGGCACAGATAGAGGGGTGTGGTCAGTAAGAGAGAGTGGGTGGTATGTGCAGTATAAGAGGGAGGTGGCAGTAGAAGAGATGGTTTGTGGGCAGATAGAGGAAGTGGGTGGAGTGGTGGGCAGTAGAGAGAGGGGTGGTAGGGCAGTATAGTGAAGGGGTGGTGTGAGGGGGCATAAGAGAGAGGGTGAGGGGCGTAGGAGAGGGGTGAGGTCCGAAAGAGAGAGGGGTGGTGGGCAGTAGAGAGAGGGTGGAAGCAGTAGAGAGAGGGGTGGTGGGTGGGCGTAAGAGTAGAGGGGGTGGGGGCAGTATAGAGAGGGTGTGGGCAGTATAGAGAGGGTGGGGGCCAGTAGAGAGAGGGGTGGTGGGCAGTAGAGAGAGGGGTGGGTGGGCAGTAGAGTATGAGTGGTGGTGGGCATTAGAGGAGATGGGGGTGGTGGGCAGTAGAGAGAGGGGTGTGGGTGGGCAGTAGAGAGGAGGGGAGTGGCAGTAGAGAGAGGGGTGGTGGTGTGGGGGCAGTAGAGAGAGGGGTGGGGAAGTAGAGGAGAGGGTGGTGCAGTAAAGAGGAGGTGGGTGGGGCAGTAGAAGAGAGGGGTGTGTGGGAGCAGTAAGGAAAGAGGGGTGGGGGGCAGTAGAGAAGGTGGTGGTGGGCAGTAGAGAGAGGGGTGGAGGGTCAAGTAGAGAGAGTGGGTGTGGCAGTATGAGAGAGGGGTGGTGGGCAGTAAGAGAGGGGTGGCGGGCAGTAAGAGAGGGTTGAGGGCAGTAAGAGAGGGGAGGTGGGCAGTAGATAGATGGGTGTGGGCAAGTAGAGAGAGTGGGTGTGGTGGGCGTAGAGAGAGGGATGGTGGCAGTAGAGAGAGGGGTTGTGGGGCGTAGTGAGAGGTTGGTGGTCAGTAGAGAGAGGGTGGTGGTCAGTAGAAGAGGGGTGGTGGGCAGAAGGAGAGGGGTGGTGGCATAGAGAGAGGGTGGTGGGCCTTAGAGAGAGGGGTGGTGGCAGTAGAGAGGGGTTGGTGGGGCAGTAGAAGAGAGAGGGGGTTGTGGGCAGTAGAGAGAGGGATGTGGGCAGTAGAGAAAGGGAGGTGGGCATGTAGAAGAGAGGGTTGGGGGGCAGTAAGAGAGGGGTTGGGC
The DNA here is from genome assembly GCF_026875155.1 of Cherax quadricarinatus. Taxonomy (NCBI): domain Eukaryota; kingdom Metazoa; phylum Arthropoda; class Malacostraca; order Decapoda; family Parastacidae; genus Cherax; species Cherax quadricarinatus. The sequence continues at coordinate 43,026,636 of NC_069414.1, read as the reverse complement.
AGTAGGAGAGAGGGGTAGTTGGGCAGTTAGAGATAGGGGTGTGGGCAGTAAGAGAGGGGTGGTGGCAGTAGAGAAGGGGTTGGTGGGCAGTAGAGAGAGGGTTGTTGGCAGTAGAGAGAGGGTGGTGGGCAGTATAGAGAAGGGTGGTGGCAGTAGAGAGAGGGGTGTGGGCATTAAGATAGGTGGTGGGCAGTAGAGAGGGGGTTGGGGGCAGTAGAGAGAAGGGGTGGTGGGCAGTAGAGAGAGGGTGGGGCAGTAGAGAGAGGGGTTGAGTGGCAGTAGAGAGAGGTGGTGTGGTCAGTATAGAGAGGGGTGGTGGGCATGAGGAGAGGGGCGGTGGGCAGTAGAGAGGAGGGGTGGGTGGCAGTATAGAGAGGGGGTGGGGGGCAGTAGAGAGAGGGTGGTGGGCAGTAGAAATAGGGTGGAGGGCAGTATGAGAGAGGGGGCCGGTGGGAAGTAGATGAGAGGGGTGGTGGGCATTAGAGAGAGGGGTTTTGGGCAGTAGAGAGAGGGGTGGTGGGCAGTAGAGAGAGGGTGGGGGGCAGAAGAAGAGGGGTGGGGAAGTAGAGAGAGGGGTGGTTGTCGCAGTAGAGAGATGGGGTGTGGCAGTAGAGAGACCGGTGGAGGGGCAGTAGAGAGAGGGAGGTGGGTGAGCAGTAGAGAGAGGTTTGGTGGGCAGTAGAGAGAGGGAAGGTGGGCCAGATAGAGAGAGGTTGTGGGCAGTTATGAGAGAGGTGTGGTGTTGGCATATAGAGAGGGGTGTGGGCAGTAGAGAGAGGATTGGAGGCAGTAGAGAAGGGGTTGGGGCATAGAGAGAGTGGATGGGGGGCATTAGAGAGAGGTGTGGAGTGGGCTGTAGTAGAGAGGGGTGGTGGCATAGAGAGAGGTGGTGGGGCAGTATGAGAGAGGGGTGGTGGGCATTAGAGAGAGGGGTGAGTGGTCATGTAGAGAGAGGGGTGGTGGGCAGTAGAAGTAGGTGTGGTGTGCAGTTGAGAATAAAAGGGATGGTGGGCATAGAGAGAGGTGTGGGCAGTAGAGAGAGGGGTGGGGGCAGTAGAGAGAGGGGTGGTGGGCAGTTAGAAGAGGGGTGGTGGGCAGGTAGAGATAGGGTGGTGGGCAGTAGAGATAGGGGTGGTGTGGCAGTAAGAGAGAGGGTGGTGTGTGGCAGTATAGAGAGGGGTGGTGGACAGTATAGAGAGGGTGGTGGGCAGTAGAGAGAAGGGGGTGGTCAGTAGAGAGAGGGGAGGTGGGCCAGTAGAGAGGGGGTGGTGGGCAGAAAGAGAGGGGTGGGGGTGGCAGTAAAGAGAGGGGTGGTGCAGTAGAGAGAGGGGTTGGGGGGCAGTAAGAGAGGGTGGTGGGCAGTAGAGAGAGGGGAGGTGGGCCTTAGATGAGAGGGTGGTGGAGGCAGTAGAGAGAGTGGCGGTGGGCATTAGAAGCAGGTTGGTGGGCATAGAGAGAGGGGTGGTGGGCAGTAGAGGAGGGGTGGTGGGCAGTAGAGAGAGGGGTGGTGGCAGTAGAGGAGAGGGGCGGTGGGCAGTAGAGAGAGGGTGTGTGGGGGCAGTAGAGAGAGGGGTGGTGGGCAGTAAGAGAGAGGGGTGGTGGCAGTAGAGAGAGGGGTGGGGGGCAGTAGAGCGAGGGGTGGGGGAAGTAGAGAGAGGGTGGTGGGCAGTAGAGAGAGGGTGGAGGCAGTAGAGAGACGGGAGGTGGGCAGTAGAGAGAGGGTGGAGGTGGGTGCGCAGTAGAGAGAGGGGGTGGGCCAGTTAAGAGAGAGGGGTGGTGGGCAGTAGAGAGAATTGGGGTGGATGGGCAGTAGAGAGAAGGGGTGTGGCAGTAGAGAGAGGGGTGGTGGGCAGTAGAGAAGAGGGTGGGGGGCAGTAGAAGGAGGGTGTGTGGCAGTAGAGAGAGGTTGTGGGCAGTAGAGTGAGGGGTGGTGGGCAGTAGAAGAGAAAGTGGTGGGCAGTAGAGAGAGGGGTGGTGGGCAGAAGATGAGAGGGGGGTGGTGGGCAGTAGAGAGAGGGGTGGTGGGCAGTAGAGAGAGGGGTGGGGCAGTAGAGAGAGGGGTGGTGGGCAGTAAGAGAGGGGTGGTGGTGGCAGTAGAGAGAGGGGTGGGGTCAGTAAGAGAGGGGAGGTGGGCAGAAGAGAGAGGAGTGGGGGCAGTAGAGAGAGGGGTGGTGGGCAGTAGAGAGATGGGTGGTGGCAGTAGAGAGAGTTGTGGTGGGGCATTAGAGAGAGGGTGGTGGGCAGTAGAGAGAGGGGTGGTGGGCAGTAGAGAGAGGGGTGGTGGGCAGAAGAAGAGAGTGGTGGTGTCAGTATAGAGAGGGGTGGTGGGCAGTAGAGAGAGGGGTGGGGGCAGTAGAGAGAGGGGTGGGGGCAGTAGAGAGAGGGGTGGGGGCAGTAGAGAGAGGGGTGGGGGCCGTAGAGAGAGGGGTGGGGGCCAGTAGAGAGAGGGGTGGGGGCAGTATGAAGAAGGGGTGGGGCGAGTGAGAGAGGGTGGGTGGGCAGAAGAGAGAGGGGTGTGGGCAGGTAGAAGATAAGGGGTGGTGGGCAGTAGAGAGGGGAGGGTGTGGGCAGTAAGAGAAGGGTGGTGGGGCAGTAGAGAGAGGGTGGGGCAGTAGAGATAGGGGTGGGGGCAGTGAGAGAGAGGGGAGGGGGCATAGAGAGAGGGGTGGGGGCAGTAGATGAGAGGGTAGGTGGGCAGTAGAGAGAGGTTTTCGGACAGTAGAGAGAGGGGTGGTGGGCAGTAGAGAGAGGGGTGGTGGCAGTAGAGAGAGGAGTGGTGGGCATAGAGAGAGGGTGGTGGTGCAGTAGAGAAGGGGTGGTGGCGGCAATTAGAAGAGGGGTGGGGGCAGTAGAGAGAGGTGGGGGCAGTAGAGAAGCGGGGTGGGGGCAGTAGAGGAGAGGGGTGGGGGCGAGAAGAGAGAGGGGGGTGGGGCAGTAAGAGAGGGGTTGTGGGCAGTAGAGAGAGGGGGGGTGGGGCAGTAGAGAAGAGGGGTGGTGGGCAGTAGAGAGAGGGTTGGAGGGCAGTAGAGAAGAGGGTGGTTGGGCAGTAGAGAGAGGGGTGTGGGCAGTAGAGAGAGGGTGGGGGCAGTATAGAGAGGGTGTGGGGGCATTAGAGATAAGGGGTTGGGGCCAGTAGAGAGAGTGTTGGTGGCAGTAAGAGAGGGGTGGGGGGCAGTAGAAAGGGTGGGGGGCAAGAAGAGAGAGGGAGGGGCAGGTAGAGAGAGTTGTGGGCATAAGGAGAGGGTGAGTGGCAGTTAGAGGAGAGGGGTGGTGGCAGTAGAGGAGATGGGGTGGTGGGCAGTAGAGAGAGGGTGGTGGGCAGTAGAGAGAGGGGTGGTGTGCAGTAGAGAGAGGGGTGGTGGGCAGTATATAGAGGGGTGTGGCAGTAGAAGAGAGGGTGGTGGGCAGTAGAGAGAGGGTGGTGGCAGTATAGAGATGGTGGGGTCAGAAGAGAGAGGGGTGGTGGCAATTAGAGAGAGGGGTGGGGCAGTAGATAGAGGGGTTGGGGGCAGTAGAGAGAGGTTAGGTGGGTCAGTAGAGAAGTGGTAGGTGGGGCAGAAGAGAGAGGGGTGGTGGCAGTAGAGAGAGGGGTGTGGCATGGGAGAGAGGTGGTGGGCATTAGAGAGAGGGTGGTGGGCAGTAGAGAGAGGGGTGGGGGTCATTAGAGAGAGGGTTGGGGGCAGTAGAGAAGAGGGGGAGGGGGCAGTAGAGAGAGGGGGTGGGGGCAGTAGGAGAGGGTGGTGGCAGTAGAGAGAGGGGTGGTGGGGCAGTAGAGGAGAGGGGTGTGGGGCAGTAGAGAGAGGGTGGTGGTCAGTAGAAGAGGGGTGGTGGGAAGTAGAGAGAGGGTAGGGGGCAAGTAGAGAGAGGGGTGGTGGGCAGTAGAGATAGGGTGGTGGGCAGTAGAGAGAGGTGGGGCAGTAGAGAGAGGGGAGGGGGCAGTAGAGAGAGGGTAGGTGTGGCAGTATAAGAGAGGTTGGGGGGGCAGTAGAGATAGGTGGGGGCAGTAGAGAGAGGGTGGGGCAAGTAGAGAGAGGGGTGGGGCAGAAGAGAAGAGGGTTGGTGGGCAGTAGAGAGAGGGTGGGGGGCAGTAAGAGAGGGGTGGGGCAGTAGATAGAGGGGTGGGGGCAGTAGAGAGAGGGGTGGGGGCAGTAGAGAGAGGGTGGTGGGCAGTAGAGAGAGGGGTGGGGCAGTATAGAGAGGGGGGGGGCAGTAGAGAGAGGGGTGGGGAGTAGAGAGCAGGGGTGGGGGCAGTAGAGAGAGGGGTGGTGGGCAGTAGAGAGAAGGGGGGGGCAGTAGAGAGAGGGGTGGTGGGTCAGGTTAGAGAGAGGGGTGGGGGCAGTAAGAGAGGGGAGGGGGCAGTAGAGAGAGGGGTGGTGGCAGTAGAGAGAGGTGGTGGGGTCAGTATAGAGTGGGGTGGGGGCAGTAGAGAGAGGTGGGGGCAGTAGAGAGAGGGGTGGTGGGGCAGTATAAGAGAGGTGTGGTGGGGCAGTAGAGAAGGGGTGGTGGGCAGTAGAGAGAGGGGTGGGGGCAGAAGAGAGAGGGGTGTTGGGGCAGAAGAGAGAGGGGTGGTGGGGGCAGTAGAGAGAGGGTGGGGCAGTAGAGAGAGGGGTGGTGGCAGTAGAGAGAGGGTGGGTGTGGGGGCAGTAGAGGAGGGGTGGTGGGGCAGTAGAGAGAGGTGGGGGCAGTAGAGAAGAGGGTGGGGGCAGTAGAGAAGGGGGTGGGTGGCAGTAAGAGAGGGTGGGGGGGCAGTAGAGAGAGGGGTGGGGCAGTAGAGAGAGGGGTGGGGCAGTAGATGAGAGGGGTGGGTGCAGTAGAGAGAGGGGTGGGCAGAAGAGAGCCTGTCCTGTGGTGGGGGCAATAGGAGGAGAGGGGTGGGGCAGTAGAGAAAGGGTGGGGGCAGATAGAGAAGGGTGGGCAGTAGAGAGAGGGGTGGGCAGAAAGAAGAGGGGATGGGGGGCAGTAGAGAAGAGGGGTGGGGCAAGTAAAGAGGGAGGTGGGCAGTAGAAGAGAAGGGTGGAGGCAGTAAGAGAGGGGTGGGGGCAGTAGGAGAGAGGGGTGGTGGGCAGTAGAGAGAGGGGTGGTGGGCAGTAGAGAGAGGGGTTGGTGGGCAGTATAGAGAGGGGTGGGGCAGTAGAGAGAGGGGTGGTGGCAGTATATAGTAGAGGTGGGGCCAGTAGAGAGAGGGGGTGGGGGCAGTAGAGAGAGGGTGGGAGGCAGTAGAGAGAGGGGTGGGGCAGTATAGAGAGGGTGGGGGCAGTAGAGAGAGGGGTGGGCAGTAAGAGAGGGGTTGGGCAGTAGAGAGAGGGGTGGGGGCGTAGATGAAGGGTGGTGGGCGGGGGCAGTAGAGAGAGTGGAGGTGGGCAGTAGAGAGAGGGGTGGTTGGCAGTAGAGAGAGGGGTGGTGGGCAGTAAGAGAGGGGTGGTGGGCAGTAGAGAGAGGGGTGTGACAGTAGAGAGAGGGGTTGGCAGTAAGAGAGGGGTGGGGGCAGTAGAGAGAGGGGTGGTGGGCAGTACGAGAGGGGTGGTGGGCAGTAGAGAGAGGGGTGTGGGCCATAAGAGAGAGGGTGGGGCAGTAGAGAGAGGGGTGTGGGCAGTAGTAGAGAAAGGGGTGTGGCAGTATAGAGCGGGTGGGGCATAGAGAGAGGGGTGGGGCAGTAGCGAGAGGGTGTGGGGCAGTAGAAGTAGGGTTGGGGCAGTAGAGAGAAGGTGTGGGGCAGTGAGAGAGGGGTTGGGGGGGGCCAGTAGAGAGGTGGGGGTGGGAGGCAATAGAGATAGGGGTGGGGCAGTAGAAGAGAAGGGTTGGGTGCAGTAGAGAGATGTGTGGTGGCAGTAGAGAGAGGGGGGAGGGCATAGAGAGAGGGTTGGTGGGCAGTAGAGAGAGGGGTGGGGGCAGTTAGATAGATGGGTGGGGCAGTAGAGAGAGGGGTGGGGCAGTAGAGAGAGGGGTGGTGTGCAGTAAAGAGAGAGGGTGGGTGGGCAGTAGAGAGAGGGGTGGTGCAGTAGAGAGAGGGGTGGTGGGCAGTAAGAGATGGGAGGTGGGCAGTAGAGAGAGGGGTGGTGGGAGTAGAGAGAGGGGGGTGGGCAGTAGAGAGAGGTGTTGGGCCGTAGAGAGAGGGGTGGTGGCAGTAAGAGAGGGGTGGTGGGCAGTAGAGAGAGGGGTGGTGCAAGTAGAGAGGGATGGTGGGCAGTAGAGAGAGGGGTGGGGGCAGTATAGAGAGGAGGTGGTGGGCAAGTAGAGAGAGGGGGGTGGTGGGCAGTAGAGAGAGGGGTGGGGGCAGTAGAGAGAGGGGTGGGGGCAGTAAGAGAGGGGAGGGGGCAGTAAGAGAGTGGTGGGCAGTAGAGATAGGGGTGAGTGGTCAGGTAGAGAGAGGGGTGGGGGATAGAGAGAGGGGTGGGGCAGAATAGAGAGTTGGTGGTGGGCATTAGAGAGAGGGGTGGTGGGCAGTAGAGAAGGGGTTGTGGCAGTAAGAGGAGGGGGGTGAGGTGGGCAGTAGAGAGAGGGGTGGGGGGCAGTAGAGAGAGGGTGGGTGCAGTAGAAGAGGGTTGGGGGCAGTATAGAAGGGGTGGTGGCCAGTAGAGAGAGGGTGGTGGGCATAAGAGAGAGGGTGGTGGGCAGTAAGAGAGTGGGGTGGTGGGCAGTAAGAGAGGGTGGGGCAGGAGCGAGAGGGGTTGGGGCAGTAGAGAGAGGTTGGGCAGTAGAGATGAGGGGTGGTGGGCAGTAGAGAGAGGGGTGGTGGGCAGTAGAGAGAGGTGGGGCAGTAGAGAGAGGGGGTGGTGGGCAGTAGCGAGAGGGGTGGTGGGCAGTAGAGAGAGGGTGCTGGGCAGTAGATAGAGGGGTGGTTGGGCCGCATAGAATAGAGGGGTGGGGGCAGTAGAGAGAGGGGTGGTGGTCAGTAGAGAGAGGGGTGGTGGGCCAGTAGAGAGCGGGGTAGGGTGGGCAGAAGAAGATAGGGATGTGGGCAGGAGAGAGAAGGGGTGTTGGGCAGTAGAGGGAGATGGATGGTGGGCAGTAGAGAGAGGGGTGGTGGGCAGTATAGAGAGGGGATGGGTGGGGCAGTAAGAGAGAGGGATTTGGTGGAGCAGTAGAGAGAGGGGTGGTGGGCAAGTAAGAGAGAGGGTGGGGGGCAGTAGAGAGAGGGGTGTGGCAGTAGAGAGAGGGGTGGAGGTCAGTATGAGAGAGGGTGGGGGGCAGTAAGAAGGGGAGGGGCAGAAGAGAGAGGGGTGGTGGGCAGTAAGCGAGAGGGGTGGTGGGCAGTATAGAGAGGGGTGGGGGGTGAAGTAGAGAAGGGTGGGGCAGTAGAGAGAGGGGTGAGTGGGCAGTAAGAGAGAGGGGGTTGGGCAGTAGAGAGAGGGGTGGGTGGGCAGTAAGAGAGGGGTGGTGGGCAGTAGAGTAGGGGTGGTGGGCCAGTAAGAGAGAGGGTTGGTTGGGCAGTAGAGAGAGGGGTGGTTGCATTAGAGAGAGGTGTGGTGGACAGTAGAAGAGGGGTGGTGGGCAGTAGAGAGAAGGGGTGGTGGCAGTAGAGAGAGGGGATGGGGCAGTAGAGAGAGGGTGGTGGGCAGTAGAGAGAGGGGGGGTGGGCAGTAGAGAGAGGGGTTGGGCAGAGATAGAGGGTGGTGGGCAGGTAGAGAGAGGGGTGGGGCAGTAGAGAGAGGGGTGGTGGGCAGTAGAGAGGGGTGGTGGGCAGTTAGAAGAGAGGGTGGGGTCGCGTAGAGGAGGGGTAGGAGGGCAGTAGAGATAGGGGTGGTGTGCAGTAGAGAGATGGGTGTTGCAGTAGAGAGAGGGGTGTTGGGCAGTAGAGAAGGTGGTGGTGGGCAGTAAGAGAGAGGGTGGTGGGCAGTAGAGAGAGGGGTGTGTCAGTAAGAGAGAGGGGTGGTGGGCAGTAGAGATAGGGTGGTGGGCATAGAGGAGAGGGTGGTGGGCAGTAAAGAGAGGGGTTGGGGGGCAGTAGAGAGAGGGGTGGGGCAGTAGAGAGAGGTGGGTGGTGGGGCAGTAGAGAAGGGGTGGTGCGGAAAGAGAGAGTGGGTGGGGGGCAGTAAGAGAGATGGGGTTGGGGCATAGAGAGAGGGGTGTTGGGCCGTAGAGAGAGGGGTGGTGGGCATTAGAGAGAGGGGTGTTGGGCAGTAGAGAGAGGGGGGGGCAGTAGAGAGAGGGGTGGGTGGGGGCAGTAGAGAGAAGGGGTGTGGGCAGTAAGAGAGGGGTGTGGGCAGTAAGAGAGGGTGGCGGGCAGTAGAGAGAGGGGTGGGGCAGAAGAGAGAGGAGGTGGGGGCAGTAGTAGAGAGGGGTTTGGTGGGCAGTAGAGAGAGGGTGGGGCAGTAGAGAGAGGGGTGGGGGCGAGTCGAAAGAGGGGGTGGGGCAGTAGAGAGAGGGGTGGGCAGTAGAGAGAGGGGTTGGGGGGGGCAGTAGAGAGAGGGGTGGGAGGCCAGTAGAGAGAGGGGGTGGTGGCAGTAGAGAGAGGGTGGGGGGCAAGTATGAGAGGAAGGGGTGGGGCAAGTGAGAGAGAGGGTTGGGGGCAGTAGAGAGAGGGTTGGTGGGCAGTAGAGAAGGGGTGGGGCAGTAGAGGAGAGGGTGGGGGCAGTAGAGAGAGGGGTGGGGCAGTAGAGAGAGGGTGGGGCAGTAGAGATGAGGCGTGCAGTAAGAGAAGGGGTGGGGGACAGTAGAGAGGAGGGTGGGGGGCAGTAGAGAGATGGGTGGGGCAGGTAGGAGAGGGGTGGGGCAGTAGAGAGAGGGGTGGGGCAGTAGAGAGAGTTTGTGGCAGTAGAGAGAGTGGGTGGGGGCAGTAGAGAGAGGGTGGGCAGTAGAGAGAGGGATGGGCAGTAGAGAGAGTGGGTGGTATGTCATACTCGGTATACTGAGGGAATTGTAGTGGGATGGATCAGTAGAGAGAGGGGTTGAGGGCAAGTAAGAGATAGGGTGGGGGCAGTAAGAGAGAGGGTTGGGTGGGCAGAAGAGAGAGGGGTGGTGGGCAGTAAGAGAGAGGGTGGTGGCAGATAGAGAGAGTGGTGGGGGCAGTAGAAGAGAGGGGTGGGGGCAGTATAGATAGGGGTGTGTGGGCAGTAGAAGAGAGGGGTGTTGTGCAGTAATAGATAGGGTGTAGGCAGTAGAAGAGGGGTGGGGCAGTAGAGAGAGGGTGGGGGCAGTAGAAGAGGGGATGGGGCAGTAGAGAGAGGGTGGGTGGGCAGTAGAGAGAGGGGTGGTGCAGTAGAGAGAGGGGTGGGGGCAGTAGAGAGAGGGGTGGTGGGCAGTAAGAGAGGGGTGGTGGCATAGAGAGAGGGGTGGGGCAGTCAGAGAGAGGGTGGGGGTCAGTAGAGAGAGGGGTGGGGGCAGTAAGAGGGGGTGGGGTAGTAGGAAGTTATCAGTAAGGAACCAGCAACTGAGTGATGAACTACAACAATAAATATATTCCTCACTCCCTCCTTCCACTCCTCTTTTTTTTTATTCTCTCTGCCAATAACTCATTCTCTCCTCTCATATATTACACAAATATTGACCCTTACTCTCCCTCTCGTCTCTCCCTCCCTCCCTCCCTCCCTTCTCTCTCTCTCTCTCTCTCTATTCCTCTCCTCTCTGACTTCTCTCGTCTCTCTCTAATATATATATATATAATATATAATATATATTATATTATAATAAATAATAATATATATATTCTATGATCTTGGTTAAATAGCAACGCTCATCATGCCATATAGAACAAGTGGAAATTTGTGTATGTAATAATTTCGCCAAAATGAACATTCTGACCTAACTAAAAATATATTTCACTGTGTTTGTTTATATTAAATATTTTAAACAAATCTAAAATAATTTAAAGTTGGGTTAGGCAAAATAAATTGCTTCTTGTTATAATAAGGTTAGGTAAGTATCTAAGATTCCTTAGGTGCAAAAATTAATTATTTATTACATTAAAATTAATGAAAAAATATATCTTAAACGTATAAGAGAAAATTTTAGAAAGACTTAATTTTTAAATGAGTTCTTGCTAAATGACCCAGTTTACATATCGGCACGACATATATAATATATATATATATATAATATATATATATAAATATATATATATATATATATACATATATATATATATATATATAATATATAATATAAATATATATATAATGTATACCGCTGATTTTCTACTTATTGTTGCAACATTGCCAGCTGCTGATGATGTACCGATTGCAACACGAAAGGCCTAGAGCTATCGTTCAACTCCCCTTTGGCTGTTTTCATATATAATATGGGACGTCAGAACTATTTGTCTATAGTTCTTGCTAATGCTTTGCTGCCACCTTTGTGGAGTGGGGCTACGTGTGTTGTGTTTAACAAGTGTTTGATGACTCTCGTGTCTCTGCTCCCTCTACATATCATACCTAGAAATGCACGTGAAAGGAGTTCACTGCAGTTCTTGATGAACGATGAGTTGCATGAGTCTTGGCCTGGTGCAGAGTGCATGGGCGTGTTGTCAATGGCTTTTTCAAAGTTTAGATGAATCAGGTTTATATCAGAAATTCTGGAGATGTTGACATAACTTTGGGTCTCGTTGATGAACAATTTATTCGGATCGTCAATCTTGAGTCTGATTCACGACTCTACTAAACACAGAGTACATTCTGAGACTTCAGTATTTCGTCGATTTCTATGCTGTCATCAGCGTAAGTGCCATCTTGTTTAAGCAAGGCCACGATAATAAATGTGTTTTTTTCTTGCTTTTGGCATATGAAATATTTTGAATTTCTTTCAATTACATTTATGGCATTTAACTCCTGTCTCTCCTGGATCCTGAATAAATCATTTAACTTAGTTTCATTATTTTCTACTTCCCTGGTCTATGCTTCCACATTTCAGATAATTTATCCCCCTTGAGAATGTCAGTGGTTCTTCACCTTCGCCTGTAGAGGAAACATCTCTCTCTATCCAGTTTACATCTTCTTTTATTTTCCTCAGGGGAATATCCCTTGAACACACTTCAGCTGCACTGCTCTGGATTCACGTTATTTAAGATATCTTCCCAACATGTTTTATTAAGGACATGACTTATTTGATCCTAGTTGATGTTACTCTTGTTGAAGTTGAATTTGATGAAGGTACTCTCGTAGCCCCGCCATCACATAGCTACTACTACTACTACCACGTGTACTATTACTACTACTACTACCACCACGTGTACTATTACTACTACTACTACTACCACGTGTACTATTACTACTACTACTACCACGTGTACTATTACTACTACTACTACTACCACGTGTACTATTACTACTACTACTACCACGTGTACTATTACTATTACTACTACCACGTGTACTATTACTACTACTACCACGTGTACTATTACTACTACTACTACCACGTGTACTATTACTACTACTACCACGTGTACTATTACTACTACTACTACCATGTGTACTATTACTACTACTACCACGTGTACTATTACTACTACTACTACCACGTGTACTATTACTACTACTACCACGTGTACTATTACTACTACTACTACCACGTGTACTATTACTACTACTACTACTTACAACGATTACATTACTCATTGTACATCACTCTATACATATATATACCACCCGTGTCATTTTATTGTTTGTAACGGCTTGACAAAACTCCTGGAGAGCGAAACGTTGTCACAATAAAATGTTACATTGGTCGCACTTTGTGTTGCCTATCACATTTTCATTTCACTGGTCAGGATGACTGTGAATCTGAACCTTGAACAGCTAATCAACTCAAGTAACAACCTTCATTACTCTTATATTTCGTACCAAGTCACCATTACTTGTGAAAATAAGGTCAAGTGTGTTTTCCAGTCTTGTTGGCTCTTGATTCAACAATTCACGTGCTTGAGAGATGTTACCAGAAATGCTGCTGATTCTCTTCAAATCGCCTGTCCTCTGTAGGCTGGAATATTGCTGCATAATAACGGCCCTTTTCAAGACAGGCGAAATTGCGTACCTGGAGAATATACAGAGAAGTTTCATGGCACACATTAGTACGATAAAGAACCTAAATTACTGGGAACAGTTGAAGTATTTTGATTTGTACTCCCTGGAACGTAGGCGAGAAAGATACTGATAATATACATTTAGAAAATCCTAGAGGGACGAGTCCCAATTCTGCACACGAAAAATCACTCCATTCGAAAGCGAAAGACTCGGTAGAAGATGCAACATCCCTCCAATGAAAAGCAGGGGCGCCACGAGTACACTAAGAGACAGCACAATAAATGTCAGGGGCCCAAGACTGTTCAACTGCCTCGCAGCATACATAAGAGAAATTACCAATAGACTCCTCGCTGTCTTCAAGACCCCTGGCTGTCTTCCAGGCCCCTGGCTGTCTTCCAGGCCCCTGGCTGTCTTCCAGGCCCCTGGCTGTCTTCCAGGCCCCTGGCTGTCTTCCAGGCCCCTGGCTGTCTTCCAGGCCCCTGGCTGTCTTCCAGGCCCCTGGCTGTCTTCCAGGCCCCTGGCTGTCTTCCAGGCCCCTGGCTGTCTTCCAGGCCCCTGGCTGTCTTCACGAAGCTAGACAGGCACCTAAAGCCAGTACCTGACCAGCCGGGCTGTGGTTCCTACGTCGGTTTACGTGTGGCCAACAGTAACAACCTGGTTGATCAGTCCCTGACCCATCACGAGGCCTGGTCACGGACCGGACCGTGGGGGCGTTGACCCCTGGAACCCCCTCCAGGTATACTCCAGGTATCCTGGTGTTATCTCTGCTAATATATTACTTCCAACTCCCTTTCCTTATAAATGTCGAAGATTGAATTTAACCAACATATGTTGGGGAAAGTTGGGGAGAGATAGTGGTGGGGAGAGGGTGAAGATAGTGGTGGGGAGAGGATGAAGATAGTGGCGGGGAGAGGATGAAGATAGTGGTGGGGAGAGGATGAAGATAGTGGTGGGGAGAGCATGAAGATAGTGGTGGGGAGAGGATGAAGATAGTGGTGGGGAGAGCATGAAGATAGTGGTGGGGAGAGCATGAAGATAGTGGTGGGAGGGGGATGAAGATAGTGGTGGGGAGAGCATGAAGATGTGGTGGGGAGAGGATGAAGATAGTGGTGGGGTGAGCATGAAGATTGTGGTGGGGAGAGGATGAAGATAGTGGTGGGGAGAGCATGATGATAGTGGGTGGGGAGAGGATGAATGATAGTGGTGGGGAGAGCATGAAGATTGTGGTGGGGAGAGGATGAAGAAGTGGTGGGGAGAGCATGAAGGATAGGGGTGGGGAGAGGATGAAGATAGTGGTGGGGAAGAGCATGAAGATAGTGGTGGGAGGAGCATGAGATAGTGGTGGGGCGAGATGAAGTAGTGGTGGAGGGAGATGTAGTTAGTGGGTGGGGAGAGGCATGAAGATGTGGTGGCGGGGAGAGCATGAAGATAGTGGTGGGGAGAGCATGAAGATAGTGGTGGGGTAGTGGATGAAGATAGTGGTGGGGAGAGCATAAGATTGTGGTGGGGGAGATGAGATAGTGGTGGGGAGAGCTTGAAGTATAGTGGTGGGGAGAGGATGAAGATAGTGGTGGGGAGAGCATGGAAAGACATGGGGGTGAGGGATGTAGATAGTGGAATGGAGAGGATGGAGATAGTGGTGGGGGGGGAGTGCATGAAGACAGTGGTGGGAGTGAGGATGAAGATAGTGGTGGGGAGAGGATGAAGTAGTGGTTAGGGAGAGGATGAAGATAGTGGTGGGGAGAGGTTGAAGATAGGTGGTGGGGAGAGCATGAAGATAGTGCTGGGGAGAGCATGTAAGATAGTTGGTGGGGGAGAGGCATGAAGATAGTGGTGGGGGGAGAGCATGAGATAGTGGTGGGGAGCGAGGATGAAGATAGTGGTGGGGAAGAGTATGATGATAGTGGTGGGGAGAGCTGAAGATAGTGGTGGCGAGAGGATGAAGATAGATGGTGGGGAGAGCATTGAAGATAGTGGTGGGGAGGGAGCATGATGATAAGTGGTGGGGAGATCTTGAAGTAGTGGTGGGGGAGAGCATTGAAGAATTAGTGGTGGGGAGAGCATGCAGACTAGTGGTGGGGAGAGCATGAAAGATAGTGAGTGGGGAGAGTTGAAGATAGTGGTGGGGAGAGCATGAGATAGTGGTGGGAGAGCATGAAGATAGTGTAGGGAGAGGATGAAAGATCGTGGTGGGGTGTGCATGAAGATAGTGGTGGGGTGAGAGCATGAAAGATAGTGGGTGGTGAGAGGCATGATGATAGTGGTGTGGAGAGAATGATGATAGTGGTGGGGAGAGGGATGAAGGATAGTGGTGGGGAGAGGAGAAGATATGGTGGGGAGAGGATGAAGATAGTGGTGGGGAGGAGCATGAAGATAGTGGTGGGGAACGAGGATCTTACCATCCTCCATCTTTATCCCCTCTCCATTTCTCTTCTCCTACCTATATAACTCTCAATCGGCATCTCCTTCCTCTTAGGGAGGAAGGAGGAGAGGAGGGGCGACGGGGAGTGGAGGAGGATGAGGGGTGTGGGGGAGGGGAGGGGAGGGAGGGGAGGAAGAGGGGGGCAAGGGGAGAGGGGAGGGGAGGGGAGGGTGGGGGGAGTCAATAATAACACTCAAGAAATTGGTTTTCTGACTGAAAATTGGGAGATAAATTAGAGGAGTTGGGGGAAAGTGGAGTCACAAAATGGGGAGGCTTGGAGAAAATTGGGATTTTAAAATGACCATCAGAAATTGGGATATTAAACTTTTCTTTTCATCTCTTCTCTCTCTCACTCTCTTCTTCTTCTCTCGTTCTCTTTCTCTCTCTCTCTCTCCCTCTTCTCTCTCTCTTATCTCTCTCTCTCTCTTTCTCTTTCTCTCTCTCTCTCTCCCCTCTCTCTCTCTCTCTCTCTCTCTTCTCTCTCTCTCTCTCTCTCCTCTCTCTCTCTCTCTCTCTCATCTCTTCTCTCTCTCTCTCTCTCTTCTCTCTTCCCTCTCTCTCTCTCTATCTTTCTCACGGGAAGCAGTAAATCAAAAGCGGCGGTTTAGCCCATGAGGGGGAAATGGAAGTGGAACGTACCCAGTGTCTCATCAAATGGAGGGGGTGAGGGAGAGGGGAAGAACGGAGTGGAAGAAGGGAGGGGAGGGAAGAAGGGGAGACGGGAGAGAGAGGGAAAGGGGATGGGAGGGGAGGGGAGGGGTGGGGAGGGGGAGGCATCCTTCATAAGGTACCATCAAGGATAAAATTGCCTCAATGATGGATAATGGGAGGGGGAATCGCCCCCTCCCTCTCTCCTCCCCTCTCTCTTTCCTCCCCTCTCCTTCCCTCCCATTACTATCATCTATTCCCCCATTACGAGGAGAAATTATTGGAGACTGGTGAAGCAGAGGGAAGGGAAGGGAAGGGGAGGGGATAAGAGGGGATGGGAGGGGAGGCGAGGGGAGGCTGGGAGAGAGGGGAAGGGAGGCTTGGAGGGAAGGGATGGGAAACTGGGAGGGGATGGGAGGCTGGGAGGGGAGGGGAGGGCTGAAAGGGGAGGGGGAGGCCGGCCACGGCTCGAGGCGGGAAAGGAAAGTGAGGCTGTGGGGAGGGAGGGGAGGTGAGTTCTGGGAGGGGAGGTGGATGTCTGGGAGGGAGGGGAGGTTGAATCTGGGAGGGTGGGGTGGGGAGGTGAGGTGAGAGGGATGGGCGGGCTAGGAGGGGACGTATGAGGTTGGAAGGGGAGGAGGGAGGCTGGGAGGGGAGAGGAGGCTGGAGGTGTGGGGGGCTAGGAGGGGAAGGGGTGCTGAGAGGGGAGAGGGCCTGGGTGAGGAGCTGGGAGGGGAGGCTGGGAGGAGAAGCTGGAGGGGAGGCTGGGAGGGGAGGCTGGGAGGGGGAGGCGCAGGGAGGCTAGAGGAAAAGGATCTGTGATGGGTGAGGAGCCTGGGAGGGGAGGCTGGGAAGGGAGGTCTGAGAGGGGGAAGCTGGGAGGGGGGCTAGGGTGGGGAGGCTGAAGGGGGAAGGCTGGGAGAGGAGGCTGGGAGGGGAGGGGAGGCAGGGAGGGGAGGGAGCTGAGGAGGAGAGGGGTGGGGAGGGCTGGGAGGGGTGAGGGGGAGGGGAGGCAGGGAGAGGAATGTTAGGCTGGGGAGGGAGGCTGGAAGGCGAGGGCAAGGCTGGGAGGAGAGGGAAGGGGATGGGCTGGGAGGGGTGGGGAGGGGGAGGGGAGGATGGGAGGGGTACGGGGTGGTCGGAGAGGAGGGGAGTCTGATAGGGGAGGGGAGGCTCGAGGGAAGGAAAGTGGGTGAGGAGGGGAGGCTGGGAGGGGAGGCTGGGAGGGGAGGGGGAGGCTGGGAGGAAGAGGGGCTGCGAGAGGGGGAGGGGAGGCTGGGAGGAGAGGGGAGGGGAGGCTTGGGAGGGGGAGGGGTGGCTCGGGAGAGGAGGGGAGGCCGAGAGGGGAGGGGAGGCTGCGAGGGGAAGGGGGAAGCTGGGCGGGGATGGGAGGCTGGGAGGGAGGCTGGGTGGGGAAGGGAGGCTGGGATGGGGTGGGGAGGCTGGGAGGAGAGGGGGAGCCGGGAGTGGGGGGAGGGAAGGCTGGGAGGGGAGGGGAGGCTGGGAGGGGAGGGGAGGTGGATAAGGGGAGGGAAGCTGGGAGGGGAAGGGAGGGCTGGGAGGGGGAGGGAGAGGTCTGGAGGGGAGGGAAGCTGGGAGGGGAGGGGAGCTGGGAGGGGAGGGGAATGCTGGGAGGGGAAGGGAGGCTGGGAGGAAGAGGGGGGGTGGGGAGGGGAGGGAGGCTGGGAGGGGAGGGAGAGGTGGGAGGGGGGAAGCAAGGTCCATAATGTCTCACTAAGAATTATATGAACAGTTTTTATGGCTAAAAGAGATGCAGGAAGTAAGAGAGAACAAGCGGAAGAGAAAGAGGAATAAGAGGAAGGAGGAGAGGAACCAAGAGGAAGACGGAACAAGAGGAAGGAGGAAGAGGAAACAAGAGGAAGAAGGAAGAGGCAAAATAGGTAGAAGATGAAGGTAACAAGAGGAAGAAGGAAAGAGGAACAAGTGGAAGAAGGTAAGAGGAACAAGATGAAGAAGGAAAAAGGAACAAGAAGAAGGAGGAATGAGGAACATGAGGAAGAAGGAACGCCCCAGGAAGAGGTATAAGAGGAAAGGAGGAAGAGGAACAAGAGGAAGAAGGAAGAGGAACAATAGAGAGGAACAAGAGGAACGGAGGAAGAGGAACAGAGGAGCATGGAAGGGGAACAAGAGGAAAGAAGGAAGAGGATACGAGGATGGAGGAAGAGGAACAATGAGGATGAAGGAAAGAGGAATATGAGGAAGAAGGAAGAGGAACAAGGAGGAAGGAGGAAGAGGAACAAGAGGTAAGAAGGAAGAGGAGAACAGAGGAAGGAGAAAGAGGAACAAGAGGAAGGAGGAACAAGAGGAAGGAGGAAGAGGAACAAGAGGAAGTAGGAAAGGAACAAGAGGAAGAAGGAAGAGGAACAACGTGGAAGAAGGAATTGGAACAAGAGGAAGAAGGTGAGAGGAATAAAGAGGAAGGAAAAGAGGAAACAAGAGGAAGAAGGAAGATGATAGGAGGAGGGGGGAAGAGGAAACAAGAGGAAGGAGGGAAGGAGGAACAAGAGGAAGATGAAGAGGAACCAAGAGGAAGGAGGAAGAGGAACTAGGGAAGGAGGGAGAGGAACCAAGAGGAAGAAGAAAGAGGAACAAGCGGAAGGAGGAAGAGGAACAAGAGGAAGGAGGAATGAAAACATGAGGAAGAAAGGAAGAGGAACAAGAGGAAGAAGGAGGAGGAATAGGAAGAGAAAAAGGAGAAGTATAACAGAGCAAAAAGAAGAGGAATTGAGGGAAAAAACACGAAAGGATGGAGATCATTATGACAAGATAAAAAGAAAGGAGGAAAGGAAAGTTGGGAGGGAGGGAGGGAGAGAAGGAGAGGGAGGGAGGGAGAAGGAAGGAGAGGGTGGAGGGAGGGAGAGAAGGAGAGGGGGGAGGGAGGAGAGAAGAGACAGGAGGGAGGAGAGGGAGAGAGAGGAGGGAAGGAGAGGGAGGGAGGGAGGAGAGAAGGAGAGGGAAGGGGTGGGAGAGAGTGAAGGTGAGGGAGGGAGGGAGGGAGAGGAAGGGAGGGGAGGGAGTGGAGGACGAGAAGGGTGGGTGGGGAGGGCAAGAAGGACCCGCAGACACAATATAGTATTAGATGGCCCAAATGGACTGCAAACCTCACTCAGGAAACAAGATCTGGTGGACCGTGAGTATAACACGAGCTTATCTCCTGAGGCGACTTCAATCAGATAACTGCTGCAGCATCATACGGGCGGACCCCCCCCTGGGCAAACCTCGGATAGCGTTCGATACCTCAGTAAGGATTCGGTCAAGACTCTGTATACCATTTACGTCAGGGGCAACTGGAGTAGCAAGCACCAGTTTGGTATCCACAACTAGTCAAGCACGTCAAGAAATTAGAGAAAGTGCAAAGGTTTGCAACACAAGATTGTCCCAGAGGCTTACGGGGATTGTCCTACGAAGAAAGATTGAGGGAAAATCGGCCTGACGACACTGGATCGACAGGGTGGTCAGGGGAGACATGATAACGACATATAATTACTTCGCGAAATAGACAAGGTGGACAAAGACGGGATGTTCAGAGAAGGGACACAGACACAAGAGGTCACAATTGGAAGTTGAAGACTCAGATGAATCTAAGGGATGTTAGGAAGTATTTCTTCGGTCATAGAGTAGTCAGGCCGTGGAATAGCCTAGAAAGTGACGTAGTGGAGGCGGGAACCATACATAGTTTTAAGGCGAGGTATGATCAAGCTCATGGACTGGTGGAGAGAGGACTAGTAGCAATCAGCGTAGAGGGCGGGGGCCAGGAGCTGTGAATCGACCCCTGCAACCACAAATAGGTGAGTACAAATAGGTGAGTACAGGCAGGAACCATACATAGCTTTAAGCAGAGGTATGATAAAGCGCATGGTTAGGGAGAGTGACCCAGTAGCGACCAGTGAAGAGGCGGGGCCAGGAGCTATGATTCGACCCCTGCAGCCACAACTAGGTGAGTACAACTATAGGGAGCAGAGGCACTGTGTGTGCCACTAACAACAATCTTCAACCCATTTATTGAAACAGGGCGACAACCTGAGGTATGGTAGACAGCAAATATGTCCCAGTTTTTAAGAAAGGCGACAGACACGCAGCATTAAATTAGAGACCAGTGTCACTGACATATAAGGTCACGGAGAAGATTATCAGGAGAAAAGTGGTGGAGCACCTAGAAAGAAATGAGCCCATACACGACAACCAGCACGGATTCAGAGACGGGAAATCCTGTGTTATAAACCTACTAGAGTTCAATGATAAGGTGACAGCAGTAAGACAAGAGAAAGAGAGAGGGGTGGATAGATCGGACTGTAAGAAAGCTTTTGGCACTGTTCCACGCAAGAGATTAGTGCAAAAGCTGGAGGACTAGGTAAGTATGACAGGGAAGCACTGCGATGAATCCGGTGCTGTTTCTGATATACGTATGTAAATGACATGATGGAAGGATAGCTTTCAGCAAAGTGATCTATGCTAGTGTTTGCAGATGTTGAAGCAAATGCAAATAATTTAATCGGATGAGGATCAGGCAGAAATACAAATGAATGAAGACTGGCTCCTGGAGTTCAACACCACGATGTGCAAAAGTATGAGATCATGGAATGTCAAAAGAAAACGCAGAAAGAGTACAGGGGTCGGGGCAAATTTACTGCAAATCTTACCAAAAAGAAAAGGATCGTGGGAGTGAGTATAATACTCGAGCACATCTAATGAGGTGTAGATTAGCTAAATACTGCTTCAGCATATTGGATGCCTGGCGTAACCTAAGAAAGGCAATTCCCGGACACCTCGGTTAAGGTATGTTCATGACTCTGAAATGTGTACGTCAGGACATACTGGAGTACGCCAGCACACAGTATGGAACCCAACTGGTCAAGCAACGCCAAGAAATTAGAGAAAGAAAAAAAAACTGCAAAGGTTTGCTCAAAACGGGCTAGTCCAGGAGTTAAATGGTAATGTAAAAGAGGATGAGGTTAAGGGGAAATCAACCTAACGTACACTGAAGATAAGGACGATAAGGACCGAAATGAATAACATTAAAAATACTGAGAGGAACTGACAAGGTGGACAGGGTCAGATTGTCTTTTCAGAGATTGGAAACCGCAACAAGGGGTCACAAACTGTAGGATGTTGAAAAAGACTCAGATGGGGAGACACAGGAATGTTAGGAAGTGCTTCTTCAGGCCATAGAGTTGTGAGGATTAGTGGAACAAATCTGGACTGTGATGTATGGAGAAGGATCAATATATAGCTTTTAGAAGAGGTTTGATAAAGTCATGGAGCCAGGGTGACAGTTGGAACCTAGTAGCGACCATTGAAGAGGCGGGGCCTGGAGCTATGAACAGACCTATGCAACCAGCAATTAGGTGAGAGTACACACATACAAATACACAGATCACCACACACCACACACACACTCACACACACACACACACTCACACACACACAACATTCAATAATCTATCGAAAAAGGGAGATTTGCCTGAGGCATGGATGGTCAAGCAAATGTGTCCCCAATCTTTAAAAAGGAGACAGACATGACATGAGCATTAAACTACAGGGACCAGTGGTCACTGCATGTATAGTATGCAAAATCTTGGAGAAAATTATCAGAGAGAAGAGTGGTGAGAACACCTAGAAAGGAACGATCTCATCAACAGCAGCCAACATGGTTTCAGGGATGGGAAATCCTGTGTCACAAACCTACTGGAGTTCTATGACATGGTGACAGCGATAAGACAAGAGAGAGAGGGATGGGTGGATTGCATTTTCTTGGACTGCAAGAAGGCGTTTGACACAGTTCCACACAAGAGATTAGTGCAAAAACTGGAGGACCAAGCAGGGATAACAGGGAAGGCACTACAATGGATCAGGGAATACTTGTCAGGAAGACAGCAGCAAATCATGGTACGTGGCGAGGTGTCAGAGTGGGCACCTGTGACCAGCGGGGTTTCACAGGCGTCAGTCCTAGGACCAGTGCTGTTTCTGGTATTTGTGAACGACATGACGGAAGGAATAGACTCCGAAGTGTCCCTGTTTGCAGATGACGTGAAGTTGATGAGAAGAGTTCATTCGATCGAAGACCAGGCAGAACTACAAAGGGATCTGGACAGGCTGCAGACCTGGTCCAGCAATTGGCTCCTGGAGTTCAATCCCACGAAGTGCAAAGTCATGAAGATTGGGGAAGGGCAAAGAAGACCGCAGACGGAGTACAGTCTAGGGGGCCAGGGACTACAAACCTCACTCAAGGAAAATGATCGTGGGGTGAGTATAACACCAGGCACATCTCCTGAAGCGCACATCAACCAAATAACTGCTGCAGCATATGGGCGCCTAGCAAACCTCAGAACAGCATTCCGACATCTTAATAAGGAATCATTCAGGACCCTGTACACCGTGTATGTTAGGCCCATATTGGAGTATGCGGCACCAGTTTGGAACCCACACCTAGCCAAGCACGTGAAGAAACTAGAGAAAGTGCAAAGGTTTGCAACAAGACTAGTCCC
>NC_069414.1:42992603-42997603 GCF_026875155.1 Cherax quadricarinatus | reverse complement strand
ATAATGTAAGATTCACTAGTACTGTAAGATTCACTAATAATGTAAGATTCACTAATAATGTAAGATTCACTAGTAATGTAAGATTCACTAGTAATGTAAGATTCACTAGTACTGTAAGATTCACTAGTAATGTAAGATTCACTAGTAATGTAAGATTCACTAGTACTGTAAGATTCACTAGTAATGTAAGATTCACCAGTAATGTAAGATTCACTAATAATGTAAGATTCACTAATAATGTAAGATTCACTAGTACTGTAAGATTCACTAATAATGTAAGATTCACTAATAATGTAAGATTCACTAGTAATGTAAGATTCACTAATAATGTAAGATTCACTAATAATGTAAGATTCATTAGTACTGTAAGATTCACTAATAATGTAAGATTCACTAATAATGTAAGATTCACTAGTAATGTAAGATTCACTAGTAATGTAAGATTCACTAGTAATGTAAGATTCACTAGTAATGTAAGATTCACTAATAATGTAAGATTCACTAGTAATGTAAGATTCACTAATAATGTAAGATTCACTAGTACTGTAAGATTCACTAGTAATGTAAGATTCACTAGTAATGTAAGATTCACTAGTACTGTAAGATTCACTAATAATGTAAGATTCACTAATAATGTAAGATTCACTAATAATGTAAGATTCACTAATAATGTAAGATTCACTAGTACTGTAAGATTCACTAATAATGAAAGATTCACTAATAATGTAAGATTCACTAGTAATGTAAGATTCACTAATAATGTAAGATTCACTAATAATGTAAGATTCACTAATAATGTAAGATTCACTAGTACTGTAAGATTCACTAATAATGAAAGATTCACTAATAATGTAAGATTCACTAGTAATGTAAGATTCACTAGTAATGTAAGATTCACTAGTACTGTAAGATTCACTAGTAATGTAAGATTCACTAGTAATGTAAGATTCACTAGTACTGTAAGATTCACTAATAATGTAAGATTCACTAATAATGTAAGATTCACTAGTAATGTAAGATTCACTAGTAATGTAAGATTCACTAGTAATGTAAGATTCACTAGTAATGTAAGATTCACTAATAATGTAAGATTCACTAGTAATGTAAGATTCACTAATAATGTAAGATTCACTAGTAATGTAAGATTCACTAGTAATGTAAGATTCACTAGTACTGTAAGATTCACTAATAATGTAAGATTCACTAATAATGTAAGATTCACTAGTAATGTAAGATTCACTAGTAATGTAAGATTCACTAGTAATGTAAGATTCACTAGTAATGTAAGATTCACTAGTACTGTAAGATTCACTAATAATGTAAGATTCACTAATAATGTAAGATTCACTAGTAATGTAAGATTCACTAGTAATGTAAGATTCACTAGTAATGTAAGATTCACTAGTAATGTAAGATTCACTAATAATGTAAGATTCACTAGTAATGTAAGATTCACTAATAATGTAAGATTCACTAGTAATGTAAGATTCACTAGTAATGTAAGATTCACTAGTACTGTAAGATTCACTAATAATGTAAGATTCACTAGTAATGTAAGATTCACTTAGTAATGTAAGATTCACTAGTAATGTAAGATTCACTAGTAATGTAAGATTCACTAATAATGTAAGATTCACTAGTAATGTAAGATTCACTAATAATGTAAGATTCACTAGTAATGTAAGATTCACTTGTAATGTAAGATTCACTAGTACTGTAAGATTCACTAGTAATGTAAGATTCACTAATAATGTAAGATTCACTAGTAATGTAAGATTCACTAATAATGTAAGATTCACTGTAATGGTAAGATTCACTAATAATGTAAGATTCACTAGTAATGTAAGATTCACTAGTAATGTAAGATTCACTAGTAATGTAAGATTCACTAGTACTGTAAGATTCACTAGTAATGTAAGATTCACTAGTAATGTAAGATTCACTAATAATGTAAGATTCACTAGTAATGTAAGATTCACTAATAATGTAAGATTCACTAGTAATGGTAAGATTCACTAATAATGTAAGATTCACTAGTAATGTAAGATTCACTAATAATGTAAGATTCACTAGTAATGTAAGATTCACTAATAATGTAAGATTCACTAATAATGTAAGATTCACTAGTAATGTAAGATTCACTAATAATGTAAGATTCACTAGTACTGTAAGATTCACTAGTAATGTAAGATTCACTAGTAATGTAAGATTCACTAGTACTGTAAGATTCACTAGTACTGTAAGATTCACTAGTAATGAAAGATTCACTAGTAATGTAAGATTCACTAATAATGTAAGATTCACTAGTAATGTAAGATTCACTAATAATGTAAGATTCACTAGTAATGTAAGATTCACTAATAATGTAAGATTCACTAATAATGTAA
This sequence comes from Cherax quadricarinatus, assembly GCF_026875155.1. Lineage (NCBI taxonomy): Eukaryota > Metazoa > Arthropoda > Malacostraca > Decapoda > Parastacidae > Cherax > Cherax quadricarinatus. The sequence continues at coordinate 42,995,216 of NC_069414.1, read as the reverse complement.
GATTCACTAGTAATGTAAGATTCACTAATAATGTAAGATTCACTAGTACTGTAAGATTCACTAGTAATGTAAGATTCACTAGTAATGTAAGATTCACTAGTACTGTAAGATTCACTAGTACTGTAAGATTCACTAGTAATGTAAGATTCACTAGTAATGTAAGATTCACTAATAATGTAAGATTCACTAGTAATGTAAGATTCACTAATAATGTAAGATTCACTAGTAATGTAAGATTCACTAGTACTGTAAGATTCACTAGTAATGTAAGATTCACTAGTAATGTAAGATTCACTAGTAATGTAAGATTCACCAGTAATGTAAAATTCACTAGTAATGTAAGATTCACTAGTACTGAATGATTCACCAGTACTGTAAGATTCACCAGTACTGTAAGATTCACCAGTACTGTAAGATTCACCAGTACTGTAAGATTCACCAGTACTGTCAGATTCACCAGTACTGTAAGATTCACCAGCACTGTAAGATTCACCAGTACTGTAAGATTCACCAGTACTGTAAGATTCACCAGTACTGTAAGATTCACCAGCACTGTAAGATTCACCAGTACTGTAAGATTCACCAGTACTGTAAGATTCACCAGTACTGTAAGATTCCAAGCACTGTAAGATTCATCAGTACTGTAAGATTCACCAGCACTGTAAGATTCACCAGTTATGAAAGATTCACCAGTACTGTAAGATTCACCAGTTACTGTAAGATTCACCAGTACTGAAGATTCACCAGTACTGTAAGATTCACCAGTACTGTAAGATTCACCAGTACTGAAAGATTCACGTACTGTAAGATTCACCAGTACTGTAAGATTCACCAGTACTGTAAGATTCACCAGTACTGAAAGATTCACCAGTACTGTAAGATTCACCAGTACTGTAAGATTCACCAGTACTGTAAGATTCACCAGTACTGTAAGATTCACCAGTACTGTAAGATTCACCAGTACTGTAAGATTCACCAGTACTGAAAGATTCACAGTACTGTAAGATTCACCAGTACTGTAAGATTCACCAGTACTGTAAGATTCACCAGTACTGTAAGATTCACCAGCACTGTAAGATTCACCAGTACTGAAAGATTCACCAGTACTGTAAGATTCACCAGTACTGTAAGATTCACCAGTACTGTAAGATTCACCAGTACTGAAAGATTCACCAGTACTGTAAGATTCACCAGTACTGTAAGATTCACCAGTACTGTAAGATTCACCAGCACTGTAAGATTCACCAGTACTGAAAGATTCACCAATACTGTAAGATTCACCAGTACTGTAAGATTCACCAGTACTGAAAGATTCACCAGTACTTTTAAGATTCACCAGTACTGTAAGATTCACCAGTACTGTAAGATTCACCAGCACTGTAAGATTCACCAGTACTGTAAGATTCACCAGTACTGTAAGATTCACCAGTACTGAAAGATTCACAAGTACTGTAAGATTCACCAGTACTGTAAGATTCACCAGTACTGTCAGATTCACCAGTACTGTAAGATTCACCAGTACTGTAAGATTCACCAGTACTGTAAGATTCACCAGTACTGTAAGATTCACCAGTACTGTAAGATTCACCAGTACTGTAAGATTCACCAGTACTGAAAGATTCACCAGTACTGTAAGATTCACCAGTACTGTAAGATTCACCAGTACTGTAAGATTCACCAGTACTGTAAGATTCACCAGTACTGTAAGATTCACCGTACTGTAAGATTCACCAGCACTGTAAGATTCACAGTACTGAAAGATTCACCAGTACTGTAAGATTCACCAGTACTGTAAGATTCACCAGTACTGTAAGATTCACCAGTACTGAAAGATTCACCAGTACTGTAAGATTCACCAGTACTGTAAGATTCACCAGCACTGTAAGATTCACCAGTACTGAAAGATTCACCAGTACTGTAAGATTCACCAGTACTGTAAGATTCACCAGTACTGAAAGATTCACCAGTACTGTAAGATTCACCAGTACTGTAAGATTCACCAGTACTGTAAGATTCACCAGCACTGTAAGATTCACCAGTACTGTAAGATTCACCAGTTCTGTAAGATTCACCAGTACTGTAAAAATTCACCAGTACTGTAAGATTCACCAGTACTGAAAGATTCACCAGTACTGTATGATTCACAGTACTGTAAGATTCACCAGCACTGTAAGATTCACCAGTACTGAAAGATTCACCAGTACTGTAAGATTCACCAGTACTGTAAGATTCACCAGTACTGAAAGATTCACCAGTACTGTAAGATTCACCAGTACTGTAAGATTCACCAGCACTGTAAGATTCACCAGTACTGAAAGATTCACCAGTACTGTAAGATTCACCAGTACTGTAAGATTCACCAGTACTGTAAGATTCACCAGTATAAATAGATTCACCAGTACTGTAAGATTCACCAGTACTGTAAGATTCACCAGTACTGAAAGATTCACCAGTACTGTAAGATTCACCAGTACTGTAAGATTCACCAGTACTGTAAGATTCACCAGCACTGTAAGATTCACCAGTACTGAAAGATTCACCAGTACTGTAAGATTCACCAGTACTGAAAGATTCACCAGTACTGTAAGATTCACCAGTACTGTAAGATTCACC
>NC_069414.1:42980103-42982603 GCF_026875155.1 Cherax quadricarinatus | reverse complement strand
TACTGGTATGGCGTTCCCAGACCACTTGTTGTACTGGTCTGGCGTTCCCAGACCACTTGTTGTACTGGTCTGGCGTTCCCAGACCACTTGTTGTACTGGTCTGGCGTTCCCAGACTACTTGTTGTACTGGTCTGGCGTTCCCAGACCACTTGTTGTACTGGTATGGCGTTCCCAGACCACTTGTTGTACTGGTCTGGCGTTCCCAGACCACTTGTTGTACTGGTCTGGCGTTCCCAGACCACTTGATGTACTGGTCTGGCGTTCCCCAGACCACTTGTTGTACGGTCTGGCGTTCCCAGACCACTTGATGTACTGGTCTGGCGTTCCCAGACCACTTGTTGTACTGGTCTGGCGTTCCCAGACCACTTGTTGTACTGGTCTGGCGTTCCCAGACCACTTGTTGTACTGGTATGGCGTTCCCAGACCACTTGTTGTACTGGTCTGGCGTTCCCAGACCACTTATTGTACTGGTATGGCGTTCCCAGACCACTTGTTGTACTGGTCTGGCGTTCCCAGACCACTTGTTGTACTGGTCTGGCGTTCCCAGACCACTTGTACTAGTTTGGTCGCCCCAAACCTCTTGTTGCAGCATTAATACACAGAGTTTTGTATGCATCTGTGCTACGTATAGAAAAGTGAGTATATCCGTCTGTGTATATATATATATATATTTATATATATATATATATATATATATATATATTATATATATATATATATATATATATATATATATGTGTTTTGTGTGTGTGTGTGTGTGTGTTGTGTGTGGTGTGTGTGTGTGTGTGTGTGTGTGTGTGTGTGTGTGTGTGTGTGTGTGTGTGTGTGTGTGTGTGCGTGTGTGTGTGTGTGCGTGTATGTGTGTATATGTGTGTGTGTGTGTGTGTGTGTGTGTGTGTGTGTGTGTGTGTGTGTGTATACTCACCTAATTGTGGTTGCAGGGGTCGAGTCTCAGCTCCTGATCCCGCCTCTGCTGGTCGCTACTGGTTTCATACCTATTCTTAAAGCTATGTGTGGATTCTGCCACTACCTCTTCACTGTCCAGGTTTACCTGGAGACGTTTCCCGGAGGTCAGCGCCCCGCGGCCCGGCCACAGACCAGCCCTCGTGGTTGCTGCCTTGATCAATCAAGCTGTCAGTGCCCGCCGTCAGTCATCTAACATATGCACCACAACCCGGCTGATCAGGAACTGTTTTCTGGAAGCTGTCGAGTTCCCTCTTGAAGACAGTCAGGGGTGTGTTGATGATCCCCTTTATGTATGAAAGGTGTTGAAGAGTCGTGGTCCCTTAACACTTACTGAGTTCTCTCTCAGTGTACTCATCACCGTCTGTCAAGCTTCTTGTGTTCATAAGTAGTATTTCTGGCGTGTAGGTTTGGTCTACCTTGAGGGCATTCCGGGGATCAACGCCCCCGCCACCCGATCCACGACCAGGCCTCCCGATGGACCACAGCCTGATGAACGAGGCTGTTATTGCTTAGCCGCACGCAGTTCAACGTACGAACCACAGCTCGGCTGATCCGGCACCGACTCTAGGCATCTGTCCAGCTCCCTCCTCAAGACAACCATGGACCTACTGGTAACTCCCCTTATGGTAGCAACCCCTCCAATATCTTTCAGATGTAGACCACGATGTATCCCTCTCGCTTACGTTCTAAGGAGTACAGTTCTAAGGACTTCAAGCACTCCCAGCAATTTAGGTGCTGGACTGAGTATACCAGATGTGAGGGTTCTCTGTACACCTTCCACCTAGTAATTTCGCCTGCCCCCAAGGTGACTATTAGAATACAGCAATACTCCAGCCTAGAGATAACTAGAACCTTTAAAACAAGAGATGCCAAGGCACTAATGACACTCTTCATGCCACTGCCTCTCTAACCATGAACAAAAGAAACAAGAAAGGCAAAGATCAATACTGAATCACGAATGTGCAGACCAAGGGAATGTGCAAGTGGGATAGTAAGAAATATATAGTGAATCAAAATACTGAAAACTGGGGAAAACTGAAAGCTAGAAGCGAATATGAAAGTACAAGGAGAGCTGGAAGCGAATGTGAAAGAATAAGAAGGAGAACTGAAAGACAATTTGAAAATGACAGAATTAAAGATCAAAACTGAAGCAAAGTTCCTGCACAGCCACATAAGAAAGAAGAAGACAACTGCAGGAACAAGTAATGAGACTGAAGGAGGAGGAGGAGGATGAGACGCAGACACAGATGGACAAAGAAGCATGTGAAGACCCCAGCAAAAGATTCAGAGCTCTGTATAAAGAAGAAAGTGACAAGTTACCAGAATGTACTGATGTCTGAGCAGATCAACAGGTCCTAGAAAGAATTAGAACAAAAAAAAAAGGTAAACTCTAAGACTACTGGAAGCTGATATAACAAAAGCAATGGAACCAGATAACATATCTCCATAGGTACTAAGAGAAGAACCAGTAAGTATCCTACAAGCAAAGGACTACAACCAATCTCAGTAATCGAGGCAGTTTCCAGAAAATTAG
>NC_069414.1:42962603-42975103 GCF_026875155.1 Cherax quadricarinatus | reverse complement strand
TCCACCACCGTCCCTTGCTTAAGATCCTCAAATTCAAGACTGTAAGATTTTTCTCCTTTTTTATAAATAAGTCAGGTAATTGGCCCCAGAGTGCTCTTCAAGGCCTCATTAACAGGCGGTTATTAATTAGCTAATTCTGTGACGTAATTGGTCATAGAATTGATGAAGATGTCGTGAGAGGGAGTTGATGGTGAGTTGGAGTGGCGGGGGAGTGGAAGTGATAAAATTGATGTTTTGAGAGGGAGTTGATTGGGGGGAGTTGGTGGAGTGTCGGGTGTAGGTGGAGTGGCGGGGGTGTGGGAGTGATGGGGTGAGTGAGGGAGGGCATTCCCTGAATTAATAAAATATTAAATGCGTTAAATTGGCCCCCAAGATGTTGGCTTCTTCCTTCCTTTGTAGGAAGGAGGAAGAGGAGGAGAAGAAGGAGGAGGAGGAAGAGATAGTGATAAAAAAAAAAGTAAGTTTTTTTTTGAAACGCGACACTTCCCTCCTCACCATCTTGACATCAAAGTTTTATGTGTGCGTGCACACGTGTGTGTGTGTATCTGTGTGAGTGTGAGCGTGTATGTGTGTGCGTGTGTGTGTACGCGAGGGCGGGCAGGTAGAAAAATGATTTCCCGTCTATTGATCACCTGTCAGGAGACTCCATCAATTCACCTGTCTATTTGTCGACCCGTCAATTGGGTCGTCAGCGCGCTTGTCCGTGGCGCTAGCATGTTATGCCTTTCTTGTATGTATGTGTGTGGGGGGGGGGGTGTATGTGCACACATACACACACACACTTACGTGCATGTGTGTAAACATGCAAATGTTTGTAAGGAAGTAAATCACGATATTTGGAATGAGGAATGTCCCTGTCACCTTCCAATGCTTTATGTACCCCAGATCGTGCTCAGATTACATGTCCTCTTAACTCTTAGCTAAATACAAGGGTACCATGTACTCACGTCGACTTCAGTTTGAGGGAATCAATCCCCTCAACCTGGAGTCGATGTGTTCAGTCCTTTGATCTTGAGAAAAATGTCAGTCTTCGTATTTTTATTAAGACTGATGGATGGAACACATCGACTCCAGGCTGCAGGACTGATTACTTCAGACTCCTCATCCTCTACCGCTCTCTGTATCGGACAAAAGAAGCCGGTGGTGGGAGAAACGTTTCCAGCATAAAGATACCAAAATGTCGGCTTTTTAAATCTTTTATGCAAATTCTGTCTACACACAAATAACCCGCAAATAGGGGAATAAAACTTATGGCGACGTTTCGCTCCTTGGACTTATACAAAGTCCAAGGTGAGTCCTAAGGTTACTGACTCACATTTGACTAATGCTACCCTCCCTACAGTGTATAAATACACCTAGTTGGATGCATCTTATTGTAACCAGCTGGCTCAGTGGTTAACACCTAACTAACCCTCACATTCTTCTTCCCTCTCAGTCAAGTCCACATTTTACTCTAGCTTCTGCACTGAGTGGGTGAGAGTGAAGTGAAAGCTACCACTTAATTTCTGCAGGGGAAAGTAACCTAGTGGATTCTGTGAAACCATCCTGGTTGGTTCTCCAGGGGTGGGTTCTCCAGGGTGGGTTCTCTAAGGTGGGTTCTCTAGGGTGGGTTTTCCAGAATGAGTTCTCCAGGGTGAATTCTCCAGGGTGAGTTCTCCAGAGTGGGTTCTCTAGGGTGGGTTCTCTAGGGTGGGTTCTCCAGGGTGGGTTCTCCAGGGTGGGTTCTCTAGGGTGGGCTCTCTAGGGTGGGTTCTCCAGGATGAGTTCTCCAGGGTGAGTTCTCCAAGGTGAATTCCCAAGGGTGAGTTCTCCAGGGTGGGTTCTGTAGGGCGGGTTCTCCAGGGTGGGTTCTCCAGGGTGAGTTCTCCAGGGTGAGTTCTCCAGGGTGGGTTCTCTAGGGTGGGTTCTCCAGGGTGAGTTCTCCAGGATGGGTTCTCCAGGGTGGGTTCTTCAGGGTGAGTTCTCCAGGGTGGGTTCTCCAGGGTGAGTTCTCCATGGTGGGTTCTCCAGGGTAGGTTCTCCAGCGTGGGTTCTCTAGAGTGGGTTCTCCAGGGTGGGTTCTCCAGGGTGAGTTCTCCAGGGTGAGTTCTCTAGGGTGGGTTCTCTAGGGTGGGTTCTCCAGGGTGAGTTCTCCAGGATGGGTTCTCCAGGGTGGGTTCTTCAGGGTGAGTTCTCCAGGGTGGGTTCTCCAGGGTGAGTTCTCCATGGTGGGTTCTCCAGGGTAGGTTCTCCAGCGTGGGTTCTCTAGGGTGGGTTCTCCAGGGTGGGTTCTCCAGGGTGAGTTCTCCAGGGTGAGTTCTCTAGGGTGGGTTCTCTAGGGTGGGTTCTCCAGGGTGAGTTCTCCAGGGTGAGTTCTCCAGGGTGGGTTCTCCAGGGTGGGTTCTCCAGGGTTAGTTCTCCAGGGTGAGTTCTCCAGGGTGAGCTCTCCAGGGTGGGTTCTCTAGGGTGGGTTCTCCAGGGTGAGTTGTCCAGGGTGGATTCTCTAGGGTGGGTTCTCTAAGGTGGGTTCTCTAGGATGGGTTCTCCAGGGTGGGTTCTCTAGGGTGGGTTCTCCAGGGTGAATTCTCCAGGGTGGGTTCTCTAGGGTGGGTTCTCCAGGGTGGGTTCTCTAGGGTGGGTTCTCTAGGGTGGGTTCTCCAGGGTGAGTTCTCCATGGTGAGTTCTCCAGGGTGGGTTCTCCAGGGTGAGTTCTCCAGGGTGGGTTCTCCAGGGTGTGTTCTCTAGGGTGGGTTCTCCATGGTGAGTTCTCCAGGGTGAGTTCTCCAGGGTGGGTTCTCCAGGGTGAGTACTCCAGGGTGAGTTCTCCAGGGTGGGTTCTCCAGGGTGAGTTCTCCAGGGTGGGATCTCCAGGGTGGGTTCTCCAGGGTGGGTTCTCTAGGGTGGGTTCTCCATGGTGGGTTCTCTAGGGTGGGTTCTCTAGAGTGGGTTCTCCAGGGTGGGTTCTCCAGGGTGAGTTCTCCAGGGTGGGTTCTCTAGGGTGGGTTCTCCATGGTGAGTTCTCCAGGGTGAGTTCTCCAGGGTGGGTTCTCCAGGGTGGGTTCTCTAGGGTGGGTTCTCCAGGGTGAGTTCTTCAGGGTGAGTTCTCCAGGGTGGGTTCTGTAGGGTGGGTTCTCCAGGGTGAGTTCTCCAGGGTGAGTTCTCCAGGATGGGTTCTCCAGAGTGGGTTCTTCAGAGTGGGTTCTCCAGGGTGGGTTCTCCAGGGTGGGTTCTCTAGGGTGGGGTTCTCTAGGGTGGGTTCTTTAGAGTGGGTTCCCCAGGGTGGGTTCTCCAGGGTGAGTTCTCCAGTGTGAGTTCTCTAGGGTGGGTTCTCCAGGGTGGGTTCTCCAGGGTGAGCTCTCCAGGGTGGGTTCTCCAGGGTGGGTTCTCTAGGGTGGGTTCTCTAGGGTGGGTTCTCCAGGGTGAGTTGTCCAGGGTGGATTCTCTAGGGTGGGTTCTCTAAGGTGGGTTCTCTAGGATGGGTTCTCCAGGGTGGGTTCTCTAGGGTGGGTTCTCCAGGGTGAATTCTCCAGGGTGGGTTCTCTAGGGTGGGTTATCCAGGGTGGGTTCTCTAGGGTGGGTTCTCTAGGGTGGGTTCTCATGGGTGAGTTCTCCATGGTGAGTTCTCCAGGGTGGGTTCTCCAGGGTGAGTTCTCCAGGGTGGGTTCTCCAGGGTGTGTTCTCTAGGGTGGGTTCTCCATGGTGAGTTCTCCAGGGTGAGTTCTCCAGGGTGGGTTCTCCAGGGTGAGTTCTCCAGGGTGGGATCTCCAGGGTGGGTTCTCCAGGGTGGGTTCTCTAGGGTGGGTTCTCCATGGTGGGTTCTCTAGGGTGGGTTCTCTAGAGTGGGTTCTCCAGGGTGGGTTCTCCAGGGTGAGTTCTCCAGGGTGGGTTCTCTAGGGTGGGTTCTCCAGGGTGAGTTCTCCAGGGTGAGTTCTCCAGGGTGGGTTCTCCAGGGTGGGTTCTCTAGGGTGGGTTCTCCAGGGTGAGTTCTTCAGGGTGAGTTCTCCAGGGTGGGTTTTCTAGGGTGGGTTCTACAGGGTGAGTTCTCCAGGGTGAGTTCTCCAGGGTGGGTTCTCCAGAGTGGGTTCTCCAGGGTGAGTTGTCCACGGTGAGTTCTCCAGGGTGGGTTCTCCAGGGTGGGTTCTCTAGGGTGGGTTCTCTAGGGTGGGTTCTCTAAAGTGTGTTCTCCAGGGTGGGTTCTCCAGGGTGAGTTCTCCAGGGTGAGGTCTCTAGGGTGGGTTCTCTAGGGTGGGTTCTCAAGGGTGAGCTCTCCAGGGTGAGTTCTGCATGGTGGGTTCTCTAGGGTGGGTTCTCTAGGGTGGGTTCTCCATGGTGGGTTCTCTAGGGTGGGTTCTCTAGAGTGGGTTCTCTAGGGTGTGTTCTCCAGGGTGGGTTCTCCAGGGTGAGTTCTCCAGGGTGGATTCTCTAGGGTGGATTCGCTAGGGTGGGTTCTCTAGGATTGGTTCTCCAGGGTGGGTTCTTTAGGGTGGGTTCTCCAGGGTGAGTTCTCCAGGGTGGGTTCTCTAGGGTGGGTTCTCCAGGGTGTGTTCTCTATGGTGGGTTCTCCAGGATGAGTTCTCCATTGTGAGTTCTCCAGGGTGGGTTCTCCAGGGTGGGTTCTCCAGGGTGTGTTCTCTATGGTGGGTTCTCCAGGATGAGTTCTCCAGGGTGAGTTCTCCAGGGTGGGTTCTCCAGGGTGGGTTCTCTAGGGTGGGTTCTCCAAGGTGGATTCTCCAGATTCAATACATACATACATATATATATATATACTTACAATACATACATACAATACATACATACATATATAAATATATATATACATATATTTACATTATATATATATATACATATATATACATATATATATACATATATATACATATTATATATATATATATATATATTATATTATTTATATATATATATATGTATTATATATATATGTATATATATGTATATATATATATAAAATATATGTATATTATATATAAATATAAAATATAAAATATTATATATATATATATATATATATATATATATATTTATATATATATATATATATAAAATATATATATATATATATATTATATATATTATATATATATATATAATATATATATATATATATATATATATATAAAATATATATATATATATATAATATATATATAAGGGGGAACACTGTATTAGGCATGTTGGCCCATACTAGGCAGGTCCTTTACAATCCAACCCACTAACAGAACATTTGCTCAACCCAATTTTCAATGCTACCCAAGAAATAAGCTTTGATAATAATATTTACTCATCTGCAAGTCCCACTCAAATCCAACCCATCTCACTCATGCATTTATTCAACTTAAATTTAAAACTACCCAAGGTTTTTGCTTCAGTAACCCTACTAGGAAGACTGTTCCACTCATCAACTACCCTATTACCTGGTGACCTGTACTTAACTCTGAAGAAGTGTCTTGTGTACTCCCCGTGGACTGAACCAAGATGCCCTCCTTCGAGCAACTTTACCAGCAGCTTAAGGAAGAATTGAGGGTAGCGGAGATGGAAATACGGCGATTGACCGAGGAAAACAAGAGGATGCGTCGTAGAGCCTTATTCTTGGGCACGACCTACTTCCACATTGAACAAATGTGACACCACCTATGTCTGCTGCACCTCTCCTGCCAACGGTTTATAAGCTCCTTCTCCGCACGTATGCCGTATTCTATTCAAGATTGATGGACTGACCACATCGACTCAAGGTTGAGGGACTGATTACCTCATTCTCCTCCTGTTCCTCAAGATTCTCCTTTGTATGGACTGATGAAGCCACTGTGTGGCGAAACGTTTCCGCAATAAAGATACCCAAGAGTTGCACATGTGTCTAATTTATCAACATGTCGGTTCTCTGAACCATTCTTCTACAAACACACTTCTTGATATAAATCCCAGTAATCTGTTTGCCTTATTACGTACGCTTAGGCATTGCTGTCTTGGTTAAAGGTTGCTGCTTACCATAACCCCCAAGTCCTTTTCGCAATCTGTATGGCTATGTTCTACATTATTTAGTTAATAGTGCTTGTGTTATGTGTGACTTAGTTAATAAGTGCTTATGTTATGTGTGACTTAGTTCTGGCAAACAATGAATCCCTTGTTTATAATTTAGAAGTTTCAGAGGAACTGGGTGCTAGCGACCACAAATCAATTACATTTAGCATTGAATGGAAGTACGATAGTAGCGATAACTCAGTAACAGTCCCAGATTTTCGCTTAGCAGATTACGATGGGCTTAGAGAACACTTATCATCTGTTGACTGGGGTAACGAAGAGAGCTATCAATATGACAGTTTTCTGAACACTATACATGCTGCTCAAAGAACGTTTATCCCTTATAAAGAAATTAGATCAAATAGAAATGACCCAAAATGGATGAATAATAGGCTGAAATATCTGCTAGGGCATAAGAAAGGAATTTATAGGCGTATCAAAAGAGGCGAGGGTTATCTTATGAATCAGTATATTGACATTAAGAGGGACATAAAAACATAAGAAAATAAGAAAGGAGGAACACTGCAGCAGGCCTGTTGGCCCATACTAGGCAGGTCCTTTACAATTCATCGCACTAACAAAACATTTGCCCAACCCAATTTTCAATGCTACATAAAGAAATAAGCTCAAATCCAACCCTTCTCACTCATGTACTTATCCAACCTAAATTTGAAACTACCCAAAGTCCTAGCCTCAATAACCCAACTAGGTAGACTGTTCCACTCATCAACTACCCTATTTCCAAACCAATACTTTCCTATGTCCTTTCTAAATCTAAACTTATCCAATTTAAATCCATTACTGCGGGTTCTCTCTTGGAGAGACATCCTCAAGACCTTATTAATATCCCCTTTATTAATACCTATCTTCCACTTATACACTTCGATCAGGTCTCCCCTCATTCTTCGTCTAACAAGTGAATGTAACTTAAGAGTCTTCAATCTTTCTTCATAAGGAAGATTTCTAATGCTATGTATTAATTTAGTCATCCTACGCTGAATGTTTTCTAACGAATTTATGTCCATTCTGTAATATGGAGACCAGAACTGAGCTGCATAATCTAGGTGAGGCCTTACTAATGATGTATAAAGCTCTGGACTTCTGTTGCTTACACTTCTTGATATAAATCCCTGTAATCTATTTGCCTTATTACGTACGCTCAGGCATTGCTGTCTTGGTTTAAGGTTGCTGCTCACCATAATCCCCAAGTCCTTTTCGCAATCTGTATGGCTAAGTTCTACATCATTTAACTTATAAGTGCTAGGGTTATGGGCACTCCCAAGCTTCATAACCATGCATTTATCTATATTGAACTGCATCTGCCACTTTTCTGACCAAGAATAGAGTTTGTCTAAATCCTCCTGAAGTTCCCTAACATCTACGTTTGAATCAATTATCCTACCTATCTTTGTGCCATCGGCGAATTTGCTCATATCACTAGTAATTCCTTCATCAAGATCATTGATATATATTATAAACAACAACGAGCCCAAGACTGATCCCTGTGGAACGCCACTTGTTACTGAACCCCACTCGGATTTAACCCCATTTATGGACACTCTCTGCTTCCTGTCTGTGAGCCATGACTCGATCCACGAGAGCACCCTTTCCCCAATGCCATGAGCTGCTACTCTCTTTAACAGTCTTTGGTGCGGAACTCTATCAAATACCTTACTAAAATCTAAGTAAATGATATCAAATTCTTTATCGTGGTCAACAGCCTCAAAAGCTTTACTGAAGAAAGTCAATAAATTTGTTAGACAAGACCGGCCTCTTGTGAATCCATGCTGAGTATCATTAATCAAGCTATGCTTATCGAGATGGCTTCTTATAATCTCAGCTATAATTGACTCTAGTAATTTGCCTACAATTGAGGTCAGGCTTATTGGGCGGTAATTTGACGGTAACGACTTGTCCCCTGTTTTAAAAATAGGAATTACATTAGCCATCTTCCACATATCAGACACTACACCTGTTTGAAGAGATAAATTAAAAATATTAGTTAATGGTTCACAGACTTCCATTTGCATTCCTTAAGAACCTTGAAAAAACCTCATCAGGACCCGGCGACTTATTTTGCTTCAGTCGGTCTATCTGCTTCACAACCATTTCACTAGTGACTGTGATGTTACATAATTTATCTTCTTCTGGCCCACTATAAAAATTAATTACCGGAATATTATTAGTGTCTTCCTGTGCAAAAACCGAGAGAAAATAATTAATTAAAATCGAGCACATTTCATTCTCTTTGTCAGTAAGATGCCCATAGTTATTTTTAAGGGGACCTATCTTATCTCTAACTTTTGTTCTATATACCTGGAAAAAACTTTTTGGGTTAGTTTTAGAATCCCTAGCAACTTTAATTTCATAGTCCCTTTTAGCTTTCTTATCCCCTTTTTAATGTCCCTCTTAATGTCAATATACTGATTCATAAGATGACCCTCGCCTCTTTTGATACGCCTATAAATTCCTTTCTTATGCCCTAGTAGATATTTCTGCCTATTATTCATCCATTTTGGGTCATTTCAATTTGATCTAATTTCTTTATATGGGATAAACGTTCTTTGAGCAGCATGTATAGTGTTCAGAAAACTGTCATATTGATAGCTCTCTTCGTTACCCCAGTCAACAGATGATAAGTGTTCTCTAAGCCCATCGTAATCTGCTAAGCGAAAATCTGGGACTGTTACTGAATTATCCCTACTATCGTACTTCCATTCAATGCTAAATGTAACTGATTTGTGGTCGCTAGCACCCAGTTCCTCTAAAAACTTCTAAATTATTAACAAGGATTCATTGTTTGCCAGAACTAAGTCAAGCAGGTTATTACCCTTGTAGGTTCTGTCACAAACTGCTTCAAAAACAATCTGAACTACTTCTAAGAAGTCGTATGATTCAAAATTTCCCCAGTCAAGAAATTCCAATCAATATGACTAAAGTTAAAGTCTCCTAGAATTACTACATTATCGTGCCTTGTGGCCCTAACAATTTCCTCCCATAGTAGTCTCCTCTGGTCCCTATCTAAATTTGGGGGACGGTATATCACACCTAAAATTAATTTTTCATGCCCCTCTGAAAATTCTATCCAAACAGACTCTGTATGTGTTACTTCAGACTTAATTCCCGCTTTTATGCAACAGTTCAAGCGAACTCAGACATACAATGCCACCCCACCCCCCTTCCCGACACTTCTATCTACTTGGAACAATTTAAAACCCTGAATGTGACATTCTGCAGGCATGTCCCGACTTTTTGAATTGAACCACGTCTCAGTAATGGCAAATACATCAATGTTACCTGCACTAGCAACTGGTCTCAACTCGTCCATCTTATTCCTAGCACTGCGACTATTTGAGTAATAAATATTTAAAGACCCTCCTCTCTCTTTACCCTTCCTGCTCCTTTCCGTTATTCCACTAAACCTATTACTGTCCTTGTCAATTAGTACCACTGGCTTTCCAATATCCACCTCATTTTGCCTATTACTAGTTCTCCTAGTACTCATATTACTACCCTGCGACTTCACAGTTTTCCCGCCAAAACCCATACCACTAACTATTCCTAGTTTAAAGTCCTAACTGCTCCCTCCACTGCAGTTGCCAGTGCTACCACCCCACACCTAGATAAGTGAACCCCATCCCTGGCATACATGTCATTTCTGCCATAGAAGAGGTCCCAGTTGTCAATGAATGTTACCACATTTTCCTTACAGTATTTGTCCAGCCAGCAATTGACACCAATTGCCCTGGACAACCATTCATTTCCAACTCCTCTCCTTGGCAAAATGCCACATATGACAGGTTTCCCACCCTTCCTCCTAATTATCTCTATTGCTGACCTATACCTGCTAATCAGGTTCTCACTCCTACGTCTGCCAACATCGTTGCCTCCAGCATTGAGACAGATAATAGGATTACTCCCATTACCTCTCATGATGTCAACCAGACGGCTAACAATATCCTTCATCCCAGCCCCAGGAAAACACACTCTCTGCCTCCTACTCCTATCCTTCAAGCAGAATGCCCTATCCATGTACCTAACTTGGCTATCCCCAACAACAAAAATTTTTTTTACCTTTTTTGGCGTCGCCCTTTCGTGATGCCCCCATATCGATCAATTCGTCAGGTAGCTTTAAACCCCACTTGGGGGAATTCGTCAAGATTTCGATGGTCTTCGTTGGGTGGTTTCTGGGGATGTTTACTCACGTCTCCCAATGCTTCCTTGGTGTCGTTGTGGCTTTCCCAGTAGAAACACCAATTCGTCAGTAGCAGGGAGAAGGGGTTTTGGGAAGTTTCCCGGTATCTTCTGGTTTTCGTTGTTTCTGCCTTCCAACCGTTTTTTTTGACCCTCAGTTTTGTTTCCCAGTTGCCCGGCCCTGCCCAAGCTCCCCCCTTAAGGGGGGACCACAACGGGGGTTACTACGAATCCCTTGTTCTCCCCGTTAATGCGTATCTCCAGCTTAGAACTCTGAGTCCCTTCAGCGCGGGTAAAAATTGCTCAAGAGGGGCATCCTGGTTCAGATTACAGAGAGCCCACACAGGTTTTCCAGAGTAACAAGTACACTCACCACTGACTAATTTCACTCACCATGAGTAAGTACACTTCGCCACTGAGCTAAGACCGTCCCCACGAGGGGCTTTTTTCAGCCTAATGATGTTACAAAATTTTTTCTTCTTTAGCCCACTATAAAAATTAATTACGGGAATATTGTTAGTGTTTCCTGTGTAAAAATGAGAGAAAATAATTTTTTTAAAATCGAGCACATTTCATCTCTTTGTCAGTAAGATGACCCAAGTTTTTTTAAGGGGTCTCTTTTCTCTAACTTTTGCTCTAAAAAACATAGAAAAAAAAAATTTTGGGTTTTGTTTTCAAATCCCCGCAACTTTAATTTCGTTTGTCCCGTTTAGCTTTTCCTTTTTTTCCCCCTTTTGCTTCCCTCTTAAAGCCAATATATTACTCTAAGATGACCCCCCACTCTTTTTTTGCGCCTATAAATTTCCTTTCTTCAGCCCCCTTTAAAAAATTTTTTAGCCAATTATTCATCTATTTTGGGTCATTTCTATTCGATTTTATTTCTTTATATGGAAAAAACGTTCTTTGGGCAGCATGTATAGTGTTAAGAAAGCTGTCATATTGATAGCTCTATTCGTTACCCCAGTCCACAGATGATAAGTGTTCTCTAAGACCATTGTAATCTGCTAAGCGAAAATCTGAGACCGTTACTGAGTTGTCCCTAATATCATACTTCCATTCTATGCTAAATGTAATTGATTTATGATCGCTTGCGCCGAGTTCGTCTGTAATTTCTCAATTATTAACAAGGGTTTCTTTGTTTGCCAGAATCAAGTCAAGCAGGATATTTCCCCTTGTAGGTTCTGTCACAAATTGGTTCAAAAAACATTCTGAATTGCCTCTAAGAAGTCGTTAGATTTTAAATTCCCAGTCAAGGAATTCCAATCAATCTGACTAAAGTTAAAGTCTCCAAGAATTGCAACATTATCATGCCCTAACAGTTTCCTCCCAGAGTAGTCTTCCTTGGTCTTTATCCAAGTCTGGGGGACGGTATATCACGCCTAAAATCGATTTTTTGGTGTCCCTCTGAAAATTCTACCCAGACTCAGTATGTGTTTCAGACTTTATACCCGTTTTTATACAACAATTTAAACGATCACGGACATACAGTGCCACCCCCGCCCCCCTTCCCGATCCTTCTGTCTACTTGCAACAATTTAAAAAGACATGTCCAAATTTTTCATATTAAAAACCACGTCTCATGTATGTGTGTATATATATTATATATATATATATATATATATATAAATTATTTTATATATATATATATATATATATTATATATATATATATATATATATATATATATATATATATATGTATATATGCAAAACAACCACTCTGAAAGAATAGAGAAATTCCAAGCGCTTTCGTGACTACTCACATTATCACCTGTTTACTGTGATCTTATTGCATATATATATATATATATATATATATATATATATATATATATATATATATATATTATATAGATTCATTTGTTTTTGTTTTTCTGGCATTTATTAAATAAGAATTAATGTGAGGGAATTCATTTTTATAGACTTGAAACACAAAGGTTACAAGTACTTCAATAACGAGATGTGTGTCTGTCAGTCTTGTTGTCAGTCTGTCTCCCTGTCTTTCTGTTTATTTTCCTGTCAGTCTGAAGTTAAACAGAGCATTGAAAGGTAGAGAAGTTCTGCTTAACAGTGTGTGTGTGCGTGAGTGTGTGTGTGTGTGTGTGTGTGTGTGTGTGTATGTGTATGTGTGTTACCTAGTTGCTCACCTAGTTGAGGTTGCAGGGGTCGAGTCCAAGCTCCTGGCCCCGCCTCTTCACTGGTCGCTACTAGGTCACTCTCTCCGAACCATGAGCTTTATCGTACCTCTGTTTAAAGCTATGTATGGATCCTGCCTCCACTACATCGCTTCCC
>NC_069414.1:42927603-42957603 GCF_026875155.1 Cherax quadricarinatus | reverse complement strand
TTCAATATGTACTAATAAAGCCACTGGAGGGCGAAACGTCTACAATAAAGATACCCAGATGTTGTGCATGTGTCTAATTCTTCATCTTGTCGGTGTTGTAGACCATTCGTGTTTGACAAGGTTACGGTGTTGTCGTTCGAGTTTTGATCGTGATAGAGGTTAGGAAGAGGAGGAGGAGGAGGAGGAGGAGGAGGAGGAGGAGGAGGAGGAGAAGGAGAAGAAGGAAAAGGAGAAGGAGTAAGAGGAGAAAAAGAACCAAGAAAAGAATGAGTCTCAGGAAGACAGGAAGAGGCAAAAGGAAGCAAGAGGAGGCAGGAGGAAGCAAGAGGAGGCAGGAGGAAGCAAGAGGAGGCAGGAGGAAGCAAAAGGAGGCAAAAGGAAGCAAGAGGAGGCAGTAGGAAGCAAGAGGAGGCAGGAGGAAGCAAGGGGAGGCAAGAGGAAGCAAGAGGAGGCAGGAGGAAGCAAAAGGAGGCAAAAGGAAGCAAGAGGAGGCAGTAGGAAGCAAGAGGAGGCAGGAGGAAGCAAGGGGAGGCAAGAGGAAGCAAGAGGAGGCAGGAGGAAGCAAAAGGAGGCAAAAGGAAGCAAGAGGAGGCAGTAGGAAGCAAGAGGAGGCAGGAGGAAGCAAGGGGAGGCAAGAGGAAGCAAGAGGAGGCAGGAGGAACCAAAAGGAGGCAGGAGGAAGCAAGAGGAGGCAGGAGGAAGCAAGAAGAGGCAGAAGGAAGCAAGAGACAGGAGGAAACAAGAGGAGGCAGGAGGAAGCAAGAGGCAGGAGGAAGCAAGAGGAGGCAGGAGGAAGTAAGATGAGGCAGGAGGAAGCAAGAGGCAGAAGGAAGCAAGAGGAGGCAGGAGGAAGCAAGAGGCAGGATGAAGCAAGAGGAGGCAGGAGGAAGCAAGAGGAGGCAGGAGGAAGCAAAAGGAGGCAGGAGGAAGCAAGAGGAGGCAGGAGGAAGCAAAAGGAGGCAGGAGGAAGCAAGAGGAGGCAGGAGGAAGCAAGAAAGAGGCAGAAGGAAGCAAGAGGGCAGGAGGAAGCAAGAGGAGGCAGAAGGAAGCAAGAGGAGGCAGGAGGAAGCAAGAGGAGGCAGGAGGAAGCAAGAGGAGGCAGGAGGAAGCAAGAGGAGGCAGGAGGAAGCAAAAGGAGGCAGGAGGAAGCAAGAGGAGGAGGAGGAAGCAAGAAGAGGCAGAAGGAAGCAAGAGGCAGGAGGAAACAAGAGGAGGCAGGAGGAAGCAAGAGGAAGGAGGAAGCAAGAGGAGGCAGGAGGAAGCAAGAGGCAGGATGAAGCAAGAGGAGGCAGGAGGAAGCAAGAGGAGGCAGGAGGAAGCAAGAGGCAGGATGAAGCAAGAGGAGGCAGGAGGAAGCAAGAGGAGGTAGGAGGAAGCAAGAGGAGGTAGGAGGAAGCAAGAGGCAGGATGAAGCAAGAGGAGGCAGGAGGAAGCAAGAGGAGGCAGGAGGAAGCAAGAGGAGGTAGGAGGAAGCAAGAGGCAGGATGAAGCAAGAGGAGGCAGGAGGAAGCAAGAGGAGGCAGGAGGAAGCAAGAGGCAGGATGAAGCAAGAGGAGGTAGGAGGAAGCAAGAGCAGGAGAAAGCAAGAGGAGGCAGGAGGAAGCAAGAGGAGGTAGGAGGAAGCAAGAGGAAGGAGGAAGCAAGAGGAGACAGGAGGAAACAAGAGGAGGCAGGAGGAAGCAAGATGAGGCAGGAGGAAGCAAGATGAGGCAGGAAGAAGCAAGAGGAGGCAGGAAGAAGCAAGAGGAGGCAGGAGGAAGCAAGAGGCAGGAGGAAGCAAGATGAGGCAGGAGGAGGCAAGAGGCAGGAGGAAGCAAGAGGAGGCAGGAAGAAGCAAGAGGAGGCAGGAGGAAGCAAGAGGCAGGAGGAAGCAAGATGAGGCAGGAGGAGGCAAGAGGCAGGAGGAAGCAAGAGGAGGCAGGAGGAAGCAAGAGAAGGCAGGAGGAAGCAAGATGAGGCAGGAGGAAGCAAGAGGAGTTAGGAGGAAGCAAGAGGAGACAGGAGGAAGCAAGAGGAGGCAGGAGGAAGCAAGAGGAGGCAGGAGGAAGCAAGATGAGGCAGGAGGAGGCAAGAGGCAGGAGGAAGCAAAGGGAGGCAGGAGGAAGCAAGAGAAGGAGGAGGAAGCAAGAGGAGGCAGGAGGAAGCAAGAGGAGGCAGGAGGAAGCAAGAGGAGGCAGGAGGAAGCAAGAGGAGGCAGGAGGAAGCAAGAGGAGGCAGGAGGAAGCAAGAGGAGGCAGGAGGAAGCAAGATGAGGCAGGAGGAGGCAAGAGGCAGGAGGAAGCAAAGAGGAGGCAGGAGGAAGCAGAGAAGGCAGGAGGAAGCAAGAGGAGGCAGGAGGAAGCAAGAGGAGGCAGGAGGAAGCAAGAGGAGGCAGGAGGAAGCAAGAGGAGGCAGGAGGAAGCAAGAGGAGGCAGGAGGAAACAAGATGAGGCAGGAGGAGGCAAGAGGCAGGAGGAAGCAAGAGGAGGCAGGAGGAAGCAAGAGAAGGCAGGAGGAAGCAAGATGAGGCAGGAGGAGGCAAGAGGCAGGAGGAAGCAAGAGAAGGCAGGAGGAAGCAAGAGGAGGCAGGAGGAAGCAAGAGGCAGGAGGAAGCAAGAGACAGAAACCTTTGGAGAAAGTAAGAGAGCAGAAGAAGCATAGTAGGTAAGTGAGTTCACAAAAGGGCATCTCCTCTCCCACTGACTCTCCTCTACTGATCTTCTCTTCCACTCTCCCTACCATCAACGTCAACCTTCCTGCCGTCATCTTTCCTTGACGCCACACCCACTCTTCCTACCCGGAACGAGTGGATGAACTTGCTTCATTCCTTTCACTCTTTACACTCTCATAGTACCCCATCTCTGGGTAGGGATCCCTACGTGCTGATCAAGAAACGTTTCGCCAGCCAATGGCTTCTTCAGTCCAATGAAGAGAAAAGTGGAAGTTATGGAGGAGGAGGAGGAGTAGTTTGAGACAATCAGTCTGGAGTTGTGTTCGGACCATCAAGAATGAGGGACTGAAGACGGTGATAAAGTACTGGAATGGGTTCGCCTGATAATGTCAACGCTATTCTTGGTATATAACAAGAATAGAGCCAAAGAATACATGACTGGAGTCCCTCCCGTCTTTCTTGTTGCGCCTGACATCTGGTGCCTGGAGAAGCGTTCAACTCCATGGAGCTGAACTCTTCTCCAGGCTGAGGGACTGACCATCTCCAATACTTTTTGTCCAAGGTTGATGGACTGATTACATCATCCTTATTTCATTTCTACTGCTTCCTTTATATCTGCCTGAAAAAACCTACTGTGCAGGCGAAACGTGTCACCCATAAAGATACCCAAGTGTTGCATATGTGTGTGAGGGTTATTTGGGTATCTAGCTCCCGTTCCTTGATCTTCACGTTCATTTCTCTCTGAAAGACTGTCATTCTTCTCATCAAAAGTAAGTCAGTATAGAGTGGCATGTACAATCACTGCTCCTCTTGCCATTCACCTTCCCTCAACACGGAGTCTTCTTGTTTCTTCCTCCACGTCTTCACTATTCGTAAATCCTCAATTTCTCAACTTTGAAAGGTCCACTCTTCGTAATTGACTCTCTCGCTACCCTCTCAATTTCATAAACTCCGGCTACTCCAAAGTCAAATGGATTTTCAACTCTCCATCTGCTTCTGTTGTGATAATTTCTAACTTACCTTGTCATTGTATCTAATTAATAAAATCCTAAAAAAAACCATTGATGTATAAGACTGATGTATAGCACACAAATACAGGACTGATGAAGCCATACAGTGGACAGGGGTTAGTGGGTAGTGTGGACAGAGGCTAGTGGATAGTGTGGACAGAGGCTAGTGGATAGTGTGGACAGAGGCTAGTGGATAATGTGGACAGGGGCTAGTGGACAGTGTGGACAGGGGCTAGTGGATAGTGTAGGCAGGAGCTAGTGGATAGTGTGGACAGGTGCTAGTGGATAGTGTGGACAGGGGCTAGTGGATAGTGTGGACAGGGGCTAGTGGATAGTGTGGACAGGGGCTAGTGGATAGTGTGGACAGGGGCTAGTGGATAGTGTGGACAGGGGCTAGTGGATAGTGTGTACAGGGGCTAGTGGACAGTGTGGACAGGGGCTAGTGGATAGTGTGTACAGGAGCTAGTGGATAGTGTGGACAGGGGCTAGTGGGTAATGTGGACAGGGGCTAGTGGGTAGTGTGGACAGAGGCTAGTGGGTAGTGTGGACAGGGGCTAGTGGGTAATGTGGACAGGGGCTAGTGGGTAGAGTGGACAGGGGCTAGTGGTTAGTGCGGACAGGGGCTAGTGGGTAGTGTGGACAGGGGCTAGTGGGTAGTGTGGACAGAGGCTAGTGTGGACAGGGGCTAATGAGTAGTGTGGACAGGGGCTAGTGGGTAGTGTGGACAGGGGCTAGTGGGTAGTGTGGACAGGGGCTAGTGGGTAGTGTGGACAGGGGCTAGTGGGTAGTGTGGAAAGGGGCTAGTGGGTAGTGTGGACAGGGGCTAGTGGGTAGTGTGGACAGGGGCTAGTGGGTAGTGTGGACAGGGGCTAGTGGGTAGTGTGGACAGGGGCTAGTGGGTAGTGTGGACAGGGCTAGTGGGTAGTGTGGAAATGGGCTAGTGGGTAGTGTGGACAGGGGCTAGTGGGTAGTGTGGACAGGGGCTAGTGGGTAGTGTGAACAGGGGCTAGTGGGTAGTGTGGACAGGGGCTAGTGGGTAGTGTGGACAGGGGCTAGTGGGTAGTGTGGACAGGGGCTAGTGGGTAGTGTGGACAGGGGCTAGTGGGTAGTGTGGACAGGGGCTAGTGGGTAGTGTGGCCAGGGGCTAGTGGGTAGTGTGGACAGGGGCTAGTGGGTAGTGTGGACAGGGGCTAGTGGGTAGTGTGGACAGGGGCTAGTGGATAGTGAAGATAGAAAAGTTGACTCCTCACCTGTTCTCGCGTCCCCGTCAGAGTTATTGATTAATTTTTTGTACGCACCTCTCTTTGTGTGTGTGTTTGTGTGTGTGTGTGTGTGTGTGTGTGTGTGTGTGTGTGTGTGTGTGTGTGTGTGTGTGTGTGTGTGTGTGTGTGTGTGTGTGTGTGTGTGTGTGTGTGTGTGTGTGGTGTTTGTGAGTGCGTGTGTGACCAGAAGCTGCAAACTTTACTCAAGGATCTCGGGGTGAGGATAGTGTCGAACATATCACCTGAGGAGCACGTTATCTTAATACCTTCTGCAGTAAATGCAGTACTGGCAAGAAGTCTCAACAAAAAATCATTCACAACACTATATACAACACATCTCAGGATTGTTTTAGAGTATGCAGCACCAGCATAAAACCCTTCCTTTATCTAGTCAAAAAGAAACTGGAAAAAGTGGAGAGGCTTGCAACAAAACTAGTCTTGAAACGTAGGGGGCACGAGCTATGAAAAATTTCAGTTAACCGTAATATTTAAGGGAGATATGATAACAATGTACAAAATACTCAGTATTTATAAGACGGATAGGAACAAGACGTTCGAAAGGTGGAAAACAGGTACACGAGGGCAAAGCTGAAAGTTAGAAAAAACACCGATGATTCTTAAGGATGTCAGGAAATGTTTTATTAGCCTTTGAGTTGTCAGGAAGTGGCATGATCTGTACTAGGAGCCGGTCGAGGCAGCATCTATATGCAGCTTTAAGGACAGATATGCTAGGACTTAGGAAGGCAGGGAAGCGAATGTAGTTGTGGCCAGTTGAAGAGGCAAAGAGAGGAGCAGTGACTCGACCCCATCAATTGGAAGACTGCAAGAAGGCGTTTGACACAGTACCACACAAGAGATTAGTGCAAAAACTGGAGGACCAAGCAGGGATAACAGGGAAGGCACTGCAAAGGATCAGGGAATACTTGTCAGGAAGACAGCAGCGAGTAATGGTACGTGGCGAGGTGTCAGAGTGGGCACCTGTGACCAGCGGGGTCCCACAGGGGTCAGTCCTAGGACCAGTGCTGTTTCTGGTATTTGCGAACGACATGACGGAAGGAATAAACTCCGAGGTGTCCCTGTTCGCAGATGACGTGAAGTTGATGAGAAGAGTTCATTCGATCGAAGACCAGGCAGAACTACAAAGGGATCTGGACAGGCTGCAGACCTGGTCCAGCAACTGGCTCCTGGAGTTCAATCCCACCAAGTGCAAAGTCATGAGGATTGGGGAAGGGCAAAGAAGACCGCAGACGGAGTACAGTCTAGGGGGCCAGAGACTACAAACATCACTCAAGGAAAAAGATCTTGGGGTGAGTATAACACCAGGCACATCTCCTGAAGCGCACATCAACCAAATAACTGCCGCAGCATATGGGCGCCTGGCAAACCTCACAACAGCATTCCGGCATCTTAATAAGGAATCGTTCAGGACCCTGTACACCGTGTACGTTAGGCCCATATTAGAGTATGCGGCACCAGTTTGGAACCCACACCTAGCCAAGCATGTAAAGAAACTAGACAAAGTGCAAAGGTTTGCAACAAGACTAGTCCCAGAGTTAAGAGGTATGTCCTATGAGGAGAGGTTAAGTGAAATCAACCTGACGACACTGGACGACAGGAGAGATAGGGGGGACATGATAACGACTTACAAAACACTGAGAGGAATTGACAAGGTGGACAAAGACAGGATGTTCCAGAGACTGGACACAGCAACACGGGGACACAGTTGGAAGCTGAAGACACAGATGAATCAAAGGGATGTTAGGAAGTATTTCTTCAGCCACAGAGTAGTCAGGAAGTGGAATAGTTTGGGAAGCGATGTAGTGGAGGCAGGATCCATACATAGCTTTAAGCAGAGGTACGATAAAGCTCATGGTTCAGGGAGAGTGACCTAGTAGCGACCAGTGAAGAGGCGGGGCCAGGAGCTTGGACTCGACCCCTGCAACCTCAACTAAGTGAGTACAACTAGGTGAGTACAAACACACACACACACACACAATAGTCACATGGGGGTCCCGAAACATGGAGAGCCAAGATGATGGATGTGGTACTTGAAAACCTCATGCATCAACATGTCAGGGACACTACCAGAGAGAGAGGGGAGGATGAACCAGCAAGACTGGATCTTGTGTTCACCCTGAGCAGTTCAGACATTAAGGACATCACTTATGAGAGGCCCCTTGGAGCTAGCGATCACGTGGTTCTGAGTTTTGATTATATAGTAGAGTTACAAGTGGAGAAGGTATCAGGAATTGAATGGGAAAAGCCAAACTACAAAAGGGGGGACTACACAGGTATGAGGAACTTCCTGCAGGAGGTTCAGTGGGACAGAGAACTGATAGGAAAATCAGTAAACGAGATGATGGAATATGTAGCAACAAAATGCAAGGAGGCAGAGGAAAGGTTTGTTCCCAAGGGAAACAGAAATAATAGGAAGACCAAAGCGAGTCCTTGGTTTACCCGAAGGTGTAGGGAGGCAAAAACTAAGTGTACCAGAGAATGGAAAAGGTACAGGAGGCATAGGACCCAGGAAAATAAGGAGATTAGTAGAAGTGCCAGAAACGAGTACGCACAGATAAGGAGGGAGGCCCAGCGACAGTACGAAAACGACATAGCATCGAAAATCAAGTCTGACCCGAAACTGCTGTATAGGCACATTAGGAGGAAGACAACAGTCAAGGACCAGGTGATAAGGCTGAGGAAGGAAGGTGGAGAACTCACAAGAAACGATCAAGAGGTATGTGAAGAGCTCAACATGAGATTTAAGGAAGTATTTACAGTTGAGACAGGAAGGCCTCTCGGGGGACAGACCAGATGGGGACACCAGCAAGGAATATACCAACAAGTGTTGGATGACATATATACAGATGAGGAGGAGGTGAAGAAACTGCTAAGGGGCATCGATACCTCAAAGGCAATGGGACCGCACAATATCTCTCCGTGGGCCCTTAGAGAGGGAGCGGATATGTTGTGTGTGCCACTTACCACAATCTTCAACACGTTCCTGGAAACTGGGCAACTACCTGAGGTATGGAAGACGGCAAATGTAGTTACCATTTTTTTAAAAAGGAGACAGAAAAGAGGCACTAAACTATAGATCTGTGTCACTGACGTGTATAGTATGCAAAGTTATGGAGAAGATTATCAGGAGGAGAGTGGTGGAGCACCTGGAACGGAACAAGAGTATAAACGCCAACCAGCATGGATTCATGGAAGGAAAATCCTGTGTCACGAACCTACTAGAATTTTATGACAAGGTAACAGAAGTAAGACACGAGAGAGAGGGGTGGGTTGATTGCATCTTCTTGGACTGCAAGAAGGCCTCTGACACAGTTTCTCACAAGAGATTAGTGCAGAAGCTAGAGGATCAGGCGCATATAACAGGAATGGCACTGCAATGGATCAGAGAATACCTGACAGGGAGGCAACAACGAGTCATGGTACGTAATGATGTATCACAGTGGGCACCTGTGACGAGCGGGGTCCCACAGGGGTCGGTCCTAGGACCAGTGCTATTTTTGGTATATGTGAACGACCTGATGGAAGGGTTAGACTAAGAAGTGTCCCTGTTCGCAGACGATGTGAAGTTAATGAGGAGAATTAAATCAAATGAGGAACGGGCAGGACTTCAAAGAGACCTGGACAGACTGGACACCTGGTCCAGCAACTGGCTTCTCGAATTTAATCCCGTCAAATGCAAAGTCATGAAGATAGGGGAAGGGCACAGAAGACCGCAGACAGAGTATAGGCTAGGTGGCCAAAGACTGCAAACCTCACTCAAGGAGAAAGATCTTTGGGTGAGTATAACAGCGAGGATGTCTCCGGAAGCACACATCAACCAGGTAACTGCTGCAGCATATGGGCGCCTGGCAAACCTGAGAACAGCGTTCCGATACCTTAGTAAGGAATCGTTCAAGACACTGTACACCGTGTACGTCAGGCCCATACTGGAGTATGCAGCACCTGTTTGGAACTCGCACTTGATCAAGCACATCAAGAAACTAAAGAATGTGCAAAGGTTTGCGACAAGGTTAGTTCCAGAGCTAAGGGGAATGTCCTATGAAGAAAGGTTAAGGGAAATCGGCCTGACGACACTAGAGGCCAGGAGGTTTAGGGGAGACATGATAACGACATATAAAATACTGCGCAGAAGAGACAAGGTGGACAAGGACACGATGTTTCAGGGAGGGGACACAGAAACAAGAGGTCACAATTGGAAGTTGAAGACTCAGATGAGTCAGAGAGATATTAGGAAGTATTTCTTCAGTCATAGAGTTGTCAGGCAGTGGAATAGCCTAGAAAGTGACGTAGTGGAGGCAGGAACCATACATAGTTTTAAGACGAGGTTTGATAAAGCTCATGGAGCAGGGAGAGAGAGGAACCAGTAACAACCGGTGAAGAGGCGGGGCCAGGAGCTAAGACTCGACTCCTGCAACCACAATAGGTGAGTACAACACACGCACACACACAACACACACACACACACACACACACACACACATGCACACTCACACACACACATACAGACACACACACACACACATATACAGGATTTCACACCTTCCTGTGAAGTGACCCTCTAACCCTTCCTTCCCCCCCCCCCCGTCTCTCTCTCCCTCTCCTCCTCTCTCCCCTTCCTCTCTCTCTCTCTCTCTCTCTCTCTCTCTTCTCTCTCTCTTCTCTCTCTCTCTCTCTCTCTTCTCTCTCTCTCTCTCTCTCTCTCCTCTCTCTCTCTCTCTCTCTCTCTCTCTCTCTCTCTCTCTCTCTCTCTCTCTTCTCTCTTTCTCTTCTTTCTCTCTCTCTCTTTCCTCTCTCTTCTCTTTTCTCTCTCTCTCTCTCTCTCTCTCTCTCTCTCTCTCTTCTCTCTCTCTCTCTCTCTCTCTCTCTCTCTCTCTCTCTCTCTCTCTCTCTCTTCCCTTGTCACTCCCCCTCTCTCTCACTTTCTCCCCCCTTTTCCCTTCTTTTCCCCTCTCTCCTTCTACCCTCCCCTTCTCTTTCTTTTTCCCTCTCTCGCACTCTCTCCCCCTTTTTCTTTTTCTTTTTCTCTCTCTCTTTCACTAAAAAAAAAAAATGGTTGGGACTCGCAGGACTCAGGGATCAGATGACAATGGTACTGGTAGGGAGGAATGGATGGAGGAACAGTGGAAAAGGATAGAGCAAGAATGGGAGAGAAAATTAGGAGAGCTTTCTGAAAAAATGGAGAAAGAGCTCTCTGTGAATTGGGAAAAGAGGTTGGAGAAGGAGACAAAGAATTGGGAGGCACAAGTCGAAACTGCAGTAGCCAGGGTAAAGGTCCTAGAATTCGAGGTAAACAGGCTGAAGCAAGTCTCAGGGGTAGTGACCAGAGAAGACACAGCATATGAAGCTGAGAGGCTGAACAGGAAGGAAGGAGATATGAATTATGCTAAGGTCATATCAGCCTGCAAAGAAGGGCTAGGGAGTGGAAGGGAAGAGCAGATGGGTGCAGAAGGAGAGGGAGATAGGTCGAATGCTGAGGCACAACCATGCTACCAAGAGCCACTGGAAAAATCAAGGGAGAAAATGACCACATACAGACAGGAACCAGTCACAGAGGGAGAGGCAATGGGAGGAGGAAAGGGCAAAATCAGTGTTTATCCATGGGCTTTGGGAGAGAGAGGAAAGGACACACACTGAAAGACGGCAGAAAGAAAGAAAGGAGATTGAGAAAATCATCACGGAAACAGGGGGAGAAGACATGAACGAGATCGTAAATTTTCAGAGAATAGGGGGTACTTGAAGGGGAGAAACCGACTGATCAAGCCGATTCTCAGGACAGAAACTGTGTGGAACAGGATCCTCCAAGAGAAACCACGGTTGAAAAGCTCGGAAGAGTACAAGAAGGTGTTCCTAGACAGAGACAGAACACAAACAGAGAGACAGCAGGTGAGGGAGAGGACAAAAAAGCGAAAGGAGCTAAGAAAGGAGACAAGGATGGAACCAGCAGAGGTCAGTCAGAGCAGAACAGAGCAGCAAGGGCAAGCACACACACAACTATCCTCAGAACCCCACAACCTATCACACCATCCAAACACACAATACAATCCATACCCACAGCTTCCACCCAACCCTCAACCATAGAATCACACAGTATGCTACCAGGTCTCCCCCCCCCACAGGCCCCCCAAACCACAGTTTTGGGAAAAAGGGGAAACTGAAGGAAAGGTCCCCAAAAACGCTGATGGAATAACAAACAAGGGGAGGAGTGGCAGAAAGGGGTCAAAAAAGGCATCCCCGGGCATCATAGTATACAGAAACCAAGTTTACGGGTATGAAAAACAGATCCCAAATTTCAAATGGGATCCCAAGTTTCCTGGGGAAAAAAACCAGAAGGGAACAGGGGGGTGGGGGTTGGAAATTGCTGATAAAACCCCCGGGATGGTTTTTTGATGAGCTGGAAGAGGAGACACCCAGGAAGAAATTTGTTTGCATAGGGGGAAAAACATTTCACTCTGGGGGTTTCCCCAAGGTGATAATTGCAGTATGTAAACCCCCCAACAGAACAGCAGGAGGCAAAGGAAAGGGAGTACACGAGAGAAATTTGAGCGAGGGTTGACACACGGCTGCGTGGCCAAAGAGCCCATGCATGCGGGGGGAAAGCTCCTGTCTTTTGGGTTTGACTTTAACCACAAGGAGATCGAATGGGAGAACTTGGAGCCACAGGGGGGCCCAAAATTACGGGAGGGAAAGATGATGGAGGTGGTACGGGAAAAAAACTTTATCCCCCAAACCCGGGAATTTGGAAAACTAAAAGGGAGAGAGAGGAAGGAGAAACCCAAAACAAAAAAGGACTTATATTCACCTTGAGTAGTGCAATATTGGGGGAAACCAATTATTTTTGGGAAAAGTCCCCTTGGGGCCAGGGGGATAAATTTTGGTTTTGAGCTTCGAATAAAAACAGAAAAAGTACAAGTGGGGGGGGAAGCAGGAAGGCCAGGACAAAAAAAAAAAAAACAAACAAAAGGGGACTACACAGGAAAGGGGGGGAACTTCCTGAATGAAAGGGTTTTAGTGGACAGAGAACTGGGAGGGAAGCCAGTTAAAGGAAAGAGGAATATGTAAAACAAAAAAATGTGCAAGGAGGGCGAGGAAGGGGTTTTTACCCCAAGGGGGAACAGGAATTTTGAAAAAGCCAGGATGGGGGGCCCCTGGTTTTTACCCCAAAAATGCAAAGGGGGCCAAAAACCCAAATGTGGGTTTGGGGAAAAAAAAGAAAATAGAAGGCAAAAGGGCCCAGGGGAATAAGGAAGCAGTTGTAGAGCCCGAAACGAATTTGCGCAGATAAGAAGGGAGGGCCCCAAAGTCAATATGAAAAAAATAGCAAAACAAAAGCCAAATTCTGACCCGAAACTGTTATACAGCCACACAGGGAAAAAAAACAACATTTAAGGACCAGGTAAACAGGCTAAGGAAGGGAAAGGAAAGGGGAGACAACAAGAAAGACTTGGTTTTAAGTATTTGAGGAACTCAAAAAAAGAGGGTTCAAAGAAGTGTTCACAGAGGAGACAGAAAGGGGTCCAGGGAAAAACGGGGGAAAGTTGGGGGACACCACCATGTGCGGAACGAACCAAAAAACCGAGGAAAAAAGTGAAAAGGCTTCTATGAGCTAGAAAACCCCCAAAAGGGAATGGGGGGCCCCCCCGTAACATTCTCCTTTGGGGCCCGAGAGAGGGAGCAGGGGGTGCTATGTGAAACCCCCAACAACAATATTCAATACTCTATCGAAACAGGGAAAATTGCCTGAGGGGATGGAAGCAGCAAAGTGTCCCAAACTTTAAAAAAGGAGACAGACATGAAAACACAAACTAAAAGACCAGGTCATGACAGTAAAAATATTTCAAAAACAAGGAGAAGATTACAGGAGAAAATGGTGGGAAAACTAGAAAGGAATGATCTCAAACACCCCGCAGCCAACATGGGTTTAAAAACGGGAAATCCTGTGTCCCCAAACCTACTGGAAATACTATGAATGGTGGGCAGCATAAGACAAAAGAGGAGGGGGTGGGTAAAATTTTCTTTTCTTTGGGGCTGCAAGAAGGGTTTTTACACAGTCCCCATAAAGGGGGTGCAAAAAAAATGGAGGACCCAAGGGAGGGATAACAGGAAGGCATTCAAAGGACCCGGGAATACTTGGCAGGAAAAACAGAAACGAGTAAGGTACGTGCGAGGTGTCAGAGTTGGGGACCTGTGAAACCCGCGGGGGGCCCACAGGGGTCAGTCCCCAGGACCGTTTCTGTTTCTGGTATTGTGAACGACAAAACGGGAAAGGGAAAAAACTCCGAGGTTTTCCATGTTTTTCAGTGACCTGAAGTTGGGTGGGGGGTTTGAATTCATTCGATCAAAGGGCCAGGCAGAAAAACAAAGGGAACTGGACAGGCTGCAAAACCTGGTCCAGCAACTGGGTCCTGGAGTTCAATCCCCCCAAGGGGCAAAAATCCCCTGAGGATTGGGGAAGGGCAAAAAAACCGCCGCGGGGGTACAGTCTGGGGGGCCCGGACTTTCAAACATCGCTCAAGGAAAAAAAAACTTGGGGGTGGTTAAAAAACCGGGACATTTTCCTGAAACCACATCAACCAAATAACTGCTGCAGCATATGGGCGCCCGGCAAACCTTAGAAACATTTCCCACATTTTTAAAAAGGGAAACGTTCAGGACCTTGTACACCGGGGTACTTAGGGGCCCCTTTTTGGGGTATGCGGCACCAGTTTGGAACCCCCACCTAGCCAAGCATGTTAAAAAAAACTAGAGAAAAGGCCCAAAAGGTTTTCAACAAGACTTTGTCCCGAGTAAAAATTAAAGTCCTTTTGAGGAGAGGTTAAGGGAAAACAACCTACGACACTGGGGACGGGAGAGGTAAAGGGGGGGCTTGATAACGAACCCTTTCAAAATATGAGAGGAATTACAAGGTGGAAAAAGACCCGGAAAGTTTTCCCGAGACTGGGCACAGCAACACGGGGGGGCACAGTTGGAAGGAAGAAAACAGATGAATCACAGGGATGTTAGGAAGTTTTCTTCAGCCACAGATTTGTTTATAAGTGGAATAGTTGGGAAAGGGGATGTAGTGGAGCAGGATCCATACAAGCTTTAAACAGAGGTATAGAAGCCATGGTTTAGGGGGAGTGACCTAGTACGACCTGAAGAGGCGGGGCCCCGGGGCTTTGGGAAACGACCCCTCAACCCAACTAGGCGGTAAAAAAATGGGGAGAAAAACACACACACCCAACACACCAAAACAACGCAAACACACACAAAACACACACACTCACACCCCACACACAACAAACACACAACAACACACACCCCACACACACAACACCCACATACACACATACAAACACACCACCCCACACACACACACCACAACACACCCCACACCACAACACACACACACCCACACAACACCCCACAAACAACACAACAACCCCCACACCAATTACACCCCACACACACACAAAACAACACACCCCCAAAACACACACACACACACAACACACCCGGGAAAACACACACACAAACACACACCACACAAAAAAAACACACACAAAACACACCACACACACAACACACACACACACAACAAACCAAACACACACCAACACACAAAACAACCACAACACACCACACAAACCTACACCCCCAACAACACACCAACACACCAACAACACACCACACACACCACACCACCACACACACACAACACACACCCCCCCACCCCAACCCCCCCCCACAAACACACACACCCCCAACAAAAAACCCACAACCACAACCAACACACACACAAACCACACACCCCACACACCCCCAAAACCACAAAACACACCAAAAACAACAAAACACACACAACACACACCCACACAACACAAAAACCACACCCACACCACCACACACCACACCACCCCCCCCCAACACAACACCCCAAAAACACCACCCACCCACAACCACAACACCCCAAACCCCCAACCCCCCCCCACCCCAAAACCCCACCCCCCACCACCCCAACACAACCCACCACCCACACACCACAAAACCACACACACACCCACAACACACACCACCCAAAACCCACACACCCCCCACAAACACCACCCCCACCAAAACCACCCACACACCCACCCCCCCCCAAAAAAACCCCAAACACACACACCCCAAACACACCCCCCCCCCCCCCCCACACACACCCACCACCACACACAAACCCCAAAAAACACCAAAAACAAAAACCCCAAAAACACACAACACCACACACAAAAACCCACCACACCCACACCACACACACACACACACCCACCCCCACAAACCCCACACCACACACACCAAAACCCCCAAAACACACACCCCACAACAAAAAAGACACACCCCACACACACCCACACACACCACACACCACACCAACACATAACACCACACCCCACACACACCCACAACACACACCACACACACACCCCACACACAACACACACACACAACACACCACACCCCCACACACACACACACACACACACACACCAAAAACACAACACACTAACTTCTGACTTGATTTTAAATTTCCGCCAAAAGCCTTGGGGGAGAAAAGAACTTTTCGTTAATTTTTTAATTTGTTGACGAGTCAAGCAATGACCAACATTCTTTTCTCTCTCTCTCTTTCTCTCCTTCTCTTTTCTCTCTCTTTTCCCCCTCTCTCTCTCTCTTCTTTTCTCTCTCTCTCTCTCTCTCTCTTCCTCTCCCCTCTTCTCTCTCTCTCTCTCTTCTCTCTCCCCTCTCTTCTTAATTTTTTTTGATTTTTTCCTGAGCGTATTAAATAAAAATATATATATTTATATATTTTATATATATTTTAATTTATATATATATATATATATATATATATAATATATATATTATATTATATATTATATATATATATTATATATATATTATATATATATATATATATATATATTATATAATATATATATATTATTATTTATTATATATATATATATATATATGTATATTTTAGTGTATGGTAAGATAATTCGGAGCGTCACTCCACAATGTTCAAAAATTTTGATTCTCGTACACACGAATAATAGGGATGTCAATATTTCGGCGGGATGGACATGACGGATCATGTCATGGTAAGTCATGTCATGGGAGGTCATGTCATGGTAGGTCATGTCATGGTAGGTCATGTCATGGAACGCCATGTCATGGTAGGTTATGTCATTGTAAGTCAAGTCATAGTACATCATGTCATAGTAGGTCATGTCGTGGTCGGTCATGTCATGGTAGGTCATGTAATGACAGGTTATGTCATGGTAGGTCATGTCATGGTAGGTTATGTCATGGTAGGTCATGTAATGACAGGTTATGTCATGGTAGGTCATGTCATGGTAGGTCATGTCATGGTAGGTCATGTCATGGTAGGTCATGTCATGGTAGGTCATGTCATGGTAGGTCATGTCATGATATGACCAGCCATGACATGACTCCCACACATGCTCCCACACCACATTCTCCCACACCACATTCTCCCCCACACATGCTCCCACACCACATTCTCCCACGCCACATTCTCCCCCACACATTCTCCCCCACACATTCTCCTACACCACATTCTCCCGCACCACATTCTCCCCACACATTCTCCCACACATTCTCCCACACCACATTCTCCCCCACACATTCTCCTACACCACATTCTCCCACACCACATTCTCCCCCACACATTCTCCTACACCACATGCTCCCACACCACATGCTCCCATACATGATGCCACACCACATGCTCCCACACCACATGCTCCCACAAAACATGCTCCCACACATGCTCCCACACCACATGCTCCCACACCACATGCTCCCACAAAACATGCTCCCACACATGCTCCCACACCACATGCTCCCACACCACATGCTCCCACACATGATGCCACACCACATGCTCCCACACCACATGCTCCCACAAAACATGCTCCCACACATGCTCCCACACCACATGCTCCCACACATGATGCCACACCACATGCTCCCACACATGCTCCCACACCACATGCTCCCACACATGATGCCACACCACATGCTCCCACATATGCTCCCACACCACATACTCCCACACATGATGCCACACCACATGCTCCCACACCACATGCTCCCATACATGATGCCACACCACATGCTCCCACACATGCTCCCACACCACATGCTCCCACACATGATGCCACACCACATGCTCCCACATATGATGCCACACCACATGCTCCCACACATGATGCCACACCACATGCTCCCACATATGCTCCCACACCACATGCTCCCACACATGATGCCACACCACATGCTCCCACACTACATGCTCCCATACATGATGCCACACCACATGCTCCCACACATGCTCCCACACCACATGCTCCCACACATGATGCTACACCACATGCTCCACGCCCCCTGACGAGTACTGACCAGACATAAATGGTGTGTGAAGGGAAGATGAACAATCAATAATGTTTTGGTGGTGACTGTGAACTGTTCTCTCCCCTCTTCTCTGTTCCCCCCTTCCATCATTCTCTTTCTCTACCTCCCCTCTATTATTTCCCCTCCTGTTTCAACTTCTCTTCCTCTCCCTTCCACAACCCACACCCACCAGTGACTGTATCACTAACTCCCATCCCCCGCCCATCCTCTGCCTCATGGGGCACTCAGCTCACTGGAGAGAGCATAAAGCTCACGAACACAAGCTCCCAGGTTCGACTCCCCTGCTTGGAGAAACGTATAGGTAAGTTTCTTTACATATCTGTTGTCCCTGTCACCCTAGCAGAAAAACAGGTACCCGTCTGTGTGTGTGTGTGTGTGTGTGTGTGTGAGTGTTTGTGGTGTGGTGTGTGTGTGTGTGTGTGTGTTGTGTGTGTGTGTGTGTGTGTGTGTGTGTGTGTGTGTGTGTGTGTGTGTGTGTGTGTGTGTGTGTGTGTTGTACATGTGTATATTTCTTCATCTTGTTGGTATTATACACCATTCATGTACAACAATTGTTGTTTTATATCTGTTCACATAATCTCTGACCAGAAACCAACTCTCTACAGAGCGGAAGGTGAGTAGGTGGAAAGCACTCTCAGTGGCTACACGCAGAGCGGCTAAGTTTGGTTAAGCGATTTTTGGTGCATCTCTGATCTGCTCTGAGTGAGCCCAGCTGAACGTTCAGTGCAGTCTACTTGCTCCCTTCCCATCATGAGTGACCTCCACCTGAATGTTCAGTGCAGTCTACTTGCTCCCTTCCCATCATAAGTGACCCCCACCTCAACGTTCAGTGCAGTCTACTTGCTCCCTTCCCATCATGAGTGACCTCCACCTGAATGTTCAGTGCAGTCTACTTGCTCCCTTCCCATCATATGTTCCTAGTGGTGACTGTCCCATCTTTTGTACTCATTCTTTCAGTCATTATTTCCTCTTTACGCATTAAATGTATCATAATTTCAACTTCTGTATACTCACCTCAAGTGTGTGTGAACTCGATGATTTATAATCATTTGCTTGTGGTGGCCGAGACTAAGTTCGTGGCACTGCCTGCTACACTGCCTGCTACACTGCCTGCTACACTGCCTGTTACACTGCCTGCTACACTGCCTGCTACACTGCCTGCTACACTGCCTGCTACACTGCCTGCTACACTGCCTGCTACACTGCCTGCTACACTGCTGGCATTATGGACCTTATCATATATACTCTTGAAATTTCGTATTGAATTTCCTTCCACTTCCTCATCCAAGTCACTTTTCAACCATCCTGAGACTAAAGAAATGTTTCCTGACATCTCTGTGACTCATCTGTAACTTCACGTGTATGTGTGTGTGTACTCACCTAGTTGAGGTTGCGGGGGTCGAGTCCGAGCTCCTGGCCCCGCCTCTTCACTGATCGCTACTAGGTCACTCTCCCCGAGCCGTGAGCTTTATCATACCTCTGCTTAAAGCTATGTATGGATCCTGCCTCCACTACATCGCTTCCCAAACTATTCCACTTACTGACTACTCTGTGGCTGAAGAAATACTTCCTAACATCCCTGTGATTCATCTGTGTCTTTAGCTTCCAACTGTGTCCCCTTGTTACTGTGTCCAATCTCTGGAAACTCCCGTCTTTGTCCACCTTGTCAATTCCCTCAGTATTTTTGTATGTCGTTATCATGTCCCCCCTATCTCTCCTGTCCTCCAGTGTCGTCAGGGTTTATTTCCCTTTAAACCCCTCCTCGTAGGACATACCTCTTAGCTCTGGGACTAGTCTTGTTGCAAACCTTTGCCCCTTTCTCTAGTTTCTTTACGTGCTTGGCTAGTGTGGGTTCCAAACTGGTGCCGCATACTCCAATATGGGCCTAACGTATACGGTTTTACAGGGTCCTGAACGATTCCTTATTAAGATGTCGGAATGCTGTTTGAGGTTTGCTATGGGGCCCATATGCTGCAGCAGTTATTTGGTTGATGTGCGCTTCAGGAGATGTGCCTGGTTTTTATTAAATCACCCCCAAAATCTTTTTCCTTGAGTGAGGTTTGTAGTCTCTGACCCCTAGACTGTACTCCGTCTGCGGCCTTCTTTTCCCTTCCCCAATCTTTATGACTTTGCACTTGGTGGGGTTTTAACTCCAGGAGCCAATTGCTGGACCAGGTCTGCAGCCTGTCCAGATCCCTTTGTAGTTCTGCCTGGTCTTCGATCGAGTGTATTCTTCTCATCAACTTCACGTCATCTGCAAACAGGGACACCTCAGAGTCTATTCCTTCCGTCATGTCGTTCACAAATTTTCAGAAACAGCACTGGTCCTAGGACTGACCCCTGCGGGACCCCGCTGGTCACAGGTGCCCACTCTGACACCTCGCCACGTTTCATGACTCGCTGCTGTCTTCCTGACAAGTATTCCCCGATCCATTGTAGTGCCTTCCCTGTTATCCCTGCTTGGTCCTCCAGTTTGTGTGTGTGTGTGTGTGTGTGTGTGTGTGTGTGGTGTGTGTGTGTGGTGTGTGTGTGTGTGTGTGTGTGTGTGTGTGTGTGTGTGTGTGTATGTGTATGTTGTGTGTATGTGTGTGTGTGTGTGTGTGTGTGTGTGTGTGTGTGTGTGTAATCCCTTTGCACAGGGAATTACTGTGAGTTATAAACACATAACTAACAAAGATAAACTTACTAAAGCTGTAAGTAACTCGGTGTTCAAGTCAACAACCTCTTTAAGTCCTCTCATATATTTACCTTTAAGAAAAAAATAAATGATAGATCAACCACTCTATTTAATGTATTATACTTAAAACAGGTAACCTATAATAAGTATGATACAAGGTACTTAAACTGCAATATGGGATGTATCACTGCTGTATCACTATTGTATCACTGTTGTATAACTCTTGTATCACTGTTGGATCATCATTGTATCACTGATGTATAACTGTTGTATCACTGCTGTATCACTATTGTATCACTGTTGTATAAGTCTTGTATCACTGTTGTATCACTAATTATCACTGTTGTATAACTGTTGTATCACTGCTGTATCACTATTGTATCATTGTTGTATAACTGTTGTATCACTGTTGTATCACTATTGTATCACTGATGTATAACTGTTGTATCACTGCTGTATCACTACTGTATCACTGATGTATAACTGTTGTATCACTGCTGTATCACTATTGTATCACTGACGCATAACTGTTGTATCACTGATGTATTCAAATATTGACTTTTGTACCATCACAGTGAAATATTAAGATTTGTTTATGGAGACGAAGAAGTAATTTGTATATATACTGTCTGTGTCACCTTCGTGTGTTAGTGTGACTTGTAAATGGTCAAAGTTGAAGCAAAACGTCATCATAAGCTGCTCTCTCCTATGTACAGGTTATTTGTGTATTGCTCAAGTCATGGTATTGGGATTTCTTCTTTTTCATTTGCTATTGACTTGTGTGTACTTAGATTGTAAGACTCAAGTACAGAGATAAGTCCTCAAGTACAGAGATAAGTCCTCAAGTACAGAGATAAATCCTCAAGTACAGAGATAAGTCCTCAAGTACAGAGATAAATCCTCAAGTACAGAGATAAGTCCTCAAGTACAGAGATAAGTCCTCAAGTACAGAGATAAGTCCTCAAGTACAGAGATAAATCCTCAAGTACAGAGATAAATCCTCAAGTACAGAGATAAGTCCTCAAGTACAGAGATAAGTCCTCAAGTACAGAGATAAGTCCTCAAGTACAGAGATAATCCTCAAGTACGAATAAATCCTCAAGTACAGAGATAAGTCCTCAAGTACAGAGATAAGTCCTCAAGTACAGAGATAAGTCCTCAAGTACAGAGATAAGTCCTCAAGTACAGAGATAAGTCCTCAAGTACAGAGATAAGTCCTCAAGTACAGAGATAAGTCCTCAAGTACAGAGATAAGTCCTCAAGTACAGAGATAAGTCCTCAAGTACAGAGATAAGTCCTCAAGTACAGAGATAAGTCCTCAGTACAGAGATAAGTCCTCAAGTACAGAGATAAGTCCTCAAGTACAGAGATAAGTCCTCAAGTACAGAGATAAGTCCTCAAGTACAGAGATAAGTCCTCAAGTACAGAGATAAGTCCTCAAGTACAGAGATAAGTCCTCAAGTACAGAGATAAGTCCTCAAGTACAGAGATAAGTCTCACGTACGAATAAGTCTCAGACAGAGATAAGTCCTCAAGTACAGAGATAAGTCCTCAAGTACAGAGATAAGTCCTCAAGTACAGAGATAAGTCCTCAAGTACAGAGATAAGTCCTCAAGTACAGAGATAAGTCCTCAAGTACAGAGATAGTCCTCAAGTACAGAATAAGTCCTCAAGTACAGAGATAAGTCCTCAAGTACAGAGATAAGTCCTCAAGTACAGAGATAAGTCCTCAAGTACAGAGATAAGTCCTCAAGTACAGAATAAGTCCTCAAGTACAGAGATAAGTCCTCAAGTACAGAGATAAGTCCTCAAGTACAGAGATAAGTCCTCAAGTACAGAGATAAGTCCTCAAGTACAGAGATAAGTCCTCAAGTACAGAGATAAGCTATAGTCCTCAAGTACAGAGATAAGTCCTCAAGTACAGAGATAAGTCCTCAAGTACAGAGATAAGTCCTCAAGTACAGAGATAAGTCCTCAAGTACAGAGATAAGTCCTCAAGTACAGACGATAAGTCCTCAAGTACAGAGATAAGTCCTCAAGTACAGAGATAAGTCCTCAAGTACAGAGATAAGTCCTCAAGTACAGAATAAGTCCTCAAGTACAGAGATAAGTCCTCAAGTACAGACATAAGTCCTCAAGTACAGAGATAAGTCCTCAAGTACAGAGATAAGTCCTCAAGTACAGAATAAGTCCTCAAGTACAGAGATAAGTCCTCAAGTACAGAGATAAGTCCTCAAGTACGAGTAAGCCTCAAGACAATAAGTCCTCAAGTACAGAGATAAGTCCTCAAGTACAGAGATAAGTCCTCAAGTACAGAATAAGTCCTCAAGTACAGAATAAGTCCTCAAGTACAGAGATAAGTCCTCAAGTACAGAGATAAGTCCTCAAGTACAGAGATAAGTCCTCAAGTACAGAGATAAGTCCTCAAGTACAGAGATAAGTCCTCAAGTACAGAGATAAGTCCTCAAGTACAGAGATAAGTCCTCAAGTACAGAGATAAGTCCTCAAGTACAGAGATAAGTCCTCAAGTACAGAGATAAGTCCTCAAGTACAGACATAAGTCCTCAAGTACAGAGATAAGTCCTCAAGTACAGAGATAAGTCCTCAGTCAAGAAGTCTCAAGTACAGAGATAGTCTATCGAGAATCCTCAAGTACAGAGATAAGTCCTCAAGTACAGAGATAAGTCCTCAAGTACAGAGATAAGTCCTCAAGTACAGAGATAAGTCCTCAAGTACAGAGATAAGTCCTCAAGTACAGAGATAAGTCCTCAAGTACAGAGATAAGTCCTCAAGTACAGAATAAGTCCTCAAGTAC
Organism: Cherax quadricarinatus; assembly: GCF_026875155.1. NCBI lineage: Eukaryota > Metazoa > Arthropoda > Malacostraca > Decapoda > Parastacidae > Cherax > Cherax quadricarinatus. Next base: position 42,934,721 of record NC_069414.1, on the reverse strand, counting down.
AGAGATAAGTCCTCAAGTACAGAGATAAGTCCTCAAGTACAGAGATAAGTCCTCAAGTACAGAGATAAGTCCTCAAGTACAGAGATAAGTCCTCAAGTACAGAGATAAGTCCTCAAGTACAGAGATAAGTCCTCAAGTACAGAGATAAGTCCTCAAGTACAGAGATAAGTCCTCAAGTACAGAATAAGTCCTCAAGTACAGAGATAAGTCCTCAAGTACAGAGATAAGTCCTCAAGTACAGAGATAAGTCCTCAAGTACAGACATAAGTCCTCAAGTACAGAGATAAGTCCTCAAGTACAGAGATAAGTCCTCAAGTACAGACATAAGTCCTCAAGTACAGAGATAAGTCCTCAAAATATTTAGTTAATTGGGTTGTTGAGTTTTTTTTCTTGGGTAGGATTGACAATGGGTTGGGCAAATATTTTTGTTAGAGGGTTTGGGTTAGTGAAGGACCTGCCTGGCATGGGCCAGTAGGCCTGCTGCAGAGTTCCTCCTTTTAAATGTTCTAATATGGAGAACAAAACTGCATTACATGAAGACAATAGAGTAGGAACTCTGGAAGAGTCGAGAAACAGGACAAGTGTTTCCTGACGCGAGTAACAGTCATGTGATGACTCATAGCTAGAGGATTTCGTCATCTGACAGAGGCCTTCCGCTGGCTTACCCTTCCACTCCTTTAAAAATTTTGGTCATAAAGAGCCACGGAGATACCCTCTATACACCCTTGTTCACTTATAAGTTCAAAGAAAGGAACTTACCAGCCCTGATACAGTAGATTTGAGCGTGGAAGTATAATGTGAAGAGAGAGAGATGTATGAAGAGAAGAAATTAGAGGAGATGATCTAACTTTAATGACAAGAGGCATCTGCTAGATAAATTTAGATCACTAGGGAATAGGTATCTTGATATTGCCAAAGTAACGATCTGACAAACCTAGAAAGAGGTGTGTTGTAACACTTATATCTGTTGGTGGACTCTGTACCATCTGGATCTTTAAGTTGTGTATTAATGAGAAATTTTGATTAAACAATAAAAATATACTTTATTTCCCCCCCCCCCCTACAAAAAATTCTATGCAATACACCAGACAGAGTCAGGAGCTTTGACTCGACGCCTGCAACCACATATAGGTGAGTACACACACACACACACACACACACACACACACACACACACGGGGCCAGGAGCTCGGACTTGACCCCCGCAACCTCAACTAGGTGAGTACACACACACACACACACACACACACATACACACACATGATAAAGTTGTTGGAGGCGGGACAGACAGTGGATCTAGTACCAACCAGTGAAGATGTTGGGCCAGGAGCTATTAATCGACTCCTGTAACCACATACAGGTGCGTACACACACTTCAAAGGTGAAATGTTGACACAAATACAACAAACAATGAATCGGGGTTAATTTTGGTTTAAAAAATTTTTAATTTTGGGGGGGTTTTTTTTTTAAAAAAGGGGGGGAAAATTTTGAGGGTTTGGGTTTGTGAAGGCTGTGGTGGGTAAGGTGGTGGGTTTCTTTTAAAAGTTTTGGGTGTTCATGGCTGGTAGGATTGGGGGTGGGGAAAGGTTTTTTGGGGTTTTTTTGAGTTGTGGGTTGTTTGAAGGGTTGTGGTTTTTTTAATTTTGGGTTTGGGGTGTTATGTTGTTTTTTTGGGTTGTGTATGGGTTTGGGGGGGTTTGTGTGAAGGGGGGGGTGTTGAAGGGTTGGGTGGGTGTTGTGAAAAATTTGTTGGGTGGTTTTTTTTGAAAGTGTCTGTGGGGGTGTTTGTAATTTTTGGGGGTTGGTGGATTAGTTGGGTTTTAAGTGTGTTTGAAATTTTTTTAAAAAAAATTTTTTTAATTTTGGCTGGGTGGATTTTGGGGTGGTCCCTGTGAAAAAAGGGTGGGTTGAATACAGGTGTTCCCCCAGAAAATGTAGGTGGGGAGGGTGGATGGTTGTGTGAAGGATGTGGGCAGGATGCTGTGAAGAGTCCTCCTTAAGGTTGTAAGTGAAAAATGTACAGAAGACATGAAACATGAATCGAACAGGAAAAGGTGTTGGGGCGTGACAGTGTGGATGGTCTGTGAAGGTGTTGGGTCTGGAAGGCTGTGGTATCTTGTGAAAATGGTAGTGGGGTTTTGAAAGTTGATATGTGTAGAAGGTTTTGCTGTGTGAATGGGTGGTGTGTGAAGGTGTGGTGGGGTGTGGGGAGGTGTGGTGTGTGAAGTGGTGGTTGTGAAGGTGTGGTGGGTGTGTGAAGGTGTGGTAGGTGTGAAGGTGTGGTGGTTGTGTGAAGGTGTGGTGGTGTGTGAAGGTGTGGTGGTTGTGTGAAGGTGTGGTGGTGTGTGAAGGTGGGGTGGTTGTGTGAAGTTTGTGGTGGTGTGTGTGAAGGTTGGTGGGTGTGTGAAGGTGTGGTGGTTGTGTGAGGTGTGGTGGTGTGTGAAGGTGTGTGGTGTGTGAAGGTGTGGTGGTTGTGTGAGGTGTGGTGGTTGTGTGAAGGTGGGTGGTGTGTGAAGGTGTGGGTTGGGTGTTGAAGGGGGTGGTGGGTGTGTGAAGGGTGGTGGTTGTGTGAAGTGTGTGGTTGTGTAAAGGGTGTGGGGGGTTGTGGAAGGTGTGGTGGTTGTGTGAAGGTTGGTGGTTGTGTGAAGGTGTGGTGGTTGTTGAAGGTGTGGTGGTTGTTGAAGTGTGGTGGTGTGTGAAGGTGTGGTGGTTTTGTGAAGGTGGTGTGGTGGTTGTGTGAAGGTGTGGTGGTTGTGTGAAGGTGTGGTGGTTGTGTGAAGGTGTGGTGGTGTGTGAAGGTGTGGTGGTGTGTGAAGGTGTGGTGGTTGTGTGTATGGTGTGGTGGTTGTGTGAGGTGTGGTGGTGTGTGAAGGTGTGGTGGTTGTGTGAAGGTGTGGTGGGTTGTGTGAAGGTGTGGTGGTTGTGTGAAGGTGTGGTGGTTGTGTGAAGGTGTGGTGGTTGTGTGAAGGTGTGGTGGTTGTGTGAAGGTGTGGTGGTTGTGTGAAGGTGTGGTGGTTGTGTGAAGGTGTGGTGGTTGTGTGAAGGGTGTGGTGGGTGTGTGAAGGTGTGGTGGTTGTGTGAAGGTGTGGTGGTTGTGTGAAGGTGTGGGGGTTTGTGTGAAGGTGTGGTGGTTGTGTGAAGGTGTGGTGGGTGTGTGAAGGTGTGGTGGTGTGTGAAGGTGTGGTGGTTGTGTGAAGGTGGGGGGTTGTGTGAAGGTGGGGGGTGTGTGAGGTGTGTGGTTGTAAGGTGGGGGGTGGTGGTTGGGTTGGGGAAGGTGTGGTGGTTGTGTGAAGGTGTGGTGGGTGTGTGAAGGTGTGGTGGGTGTGATGGGTGTGTGAAGGTGGGGGTGTGTGGGGTTGTTTTGAAGGTGTGGTGGTTGTGTGAAGGTGTGGGGGGTTGTGTGAAGGTGTGGTGGTTGTGTAAAGGGTGTGGTGGTTGTGTGAAGGTGTGGTGGTTGTGTGAAGGTTTTGGTGGTGTGTGTGGAAGGTGTGGGGGGTGTGTGAAGGTGTGGTGGTTGTGTAAAGGGTGTGGTGGTTGTGTGAAGGTGTGGTGGTTGTGGAAGGTGTGGTGGTTGTGTGAAGGTGTGGTGGTTGTGTGAAGGTGTGGTGGTTGTGTGAAGGTGTGGTGGTTGTGTGAAGGTGTGGTGGTTGTGTGAAGGTTGTGGTGGGGTGTGTGTTGAAGGTGTGGTGGTTTGTGTGAAGGTGTGGTGGGTTGTGTGAAGGTGTGGTGGTTGTGTGAAGGTGTGGTGGGTGTGTGAAGGTGTGGTGGTTGTGTGAAGGTGTGGTGGTTGTGTGAGTGTGGTGGTTGTGTGAAGGTGTGGTGGTTGTGTGAAGGTGTGGGTGGTTGTGTGAAGGTGTGGTGGTTGTGTGAAGGTGTGGTGGGTGTGTGAAGGTGTGGGGGGTTTGTGTGAAGGTGTGGTGGTTGTGTGAAGGTGTGGTGGTTGTGTGAAGGTGTGGGGGTTTGTGTGAAGGTGTGGTGGTTGTGTGAAGGTGTGGTGGGTTGTGTTGAAGGTGTGGTTGGGTGTGTGAGGTGTGGGTGGTGTGGTGAAGGTGTGGTGGGTGTGTGAAGGTGTGGGGGGTTGTGTGGTGGGTGGTGTGTGAAGGTGTGGTGGTTGGGGTGTAGGTGTGGTGGTTGGGGTGAAAGTTGTGTGGTGGGTGGTGTGGGTGTGGGGTTGTGAAGGGGGTGGGTGTGGGTTGGTGTGGTGGTGTGTGTGAATGTGGTGGTGTGTGAAGTTGTGGTTGTTGAAGGTGGTGGTTGTGAAGGGTGGGTGTGGAGGTGGTGGTGTGAAGGTGTGGAGGGTTTGTGTGAAGGGTGTGGTGTGTGAAGTGTGGTGGTGTGTGAAGGTGGGGGGTGTGGGTGGGTGTGTGGGAAGGTGTGTGGTGTTGAGGTGTGGTGTTTGTGAAGTTGTGGTGTGTGAAGGTGGTGGTTGAAGGTGTGGTGGTGTGAGGTGTGTGGTGTGGAGTGTGGTGGTTGGTGAAGGTGTGGTGGGTGTGTGTTGGTGTTGGGGTGTGTGAAGGTGGGTGTGTGAGGTGTGGTGGTTGGTTTGGTTTGGGTTGTGAAGGTGTGGTTGGGGGTGTGAAGGTGTTTGTTGAAGGTGTGTGTTGGGTGTGTGATGGGTGTGGTGGGTGTTGTGGGGTGGGTGTGTGAAGGTTGGTGTGTGTGAGTGTGTGGTTGGGAGGTGGGTGGTTGTGAAGTGTGGGTGTGTGAGGTGTGGTGGTGTGTGTGGTGTGGTGGTGGTGAAGGTGTGGGTTGAAGGTGTGGTGGTGTGTGAGGTGTGTGGTGTGTGAGGTGTGGTGGTGGTGAGGGGGTGGTTGTGTGAAGGGTGGTGGTTGGTGGGGGGGGTGGGGGTGTGTGGTGTGGGGGGGGGGTGTAGGGTGGTGGGTGTGGGTTGGTTTGTGGGGGGTTGGTGTGGGTGGTTGGTAAGGGTGGTGGATGTGTGAGGTGTGGGGTGTGTGAAGGTGTGGGGTTGTGTGAAGTGTGGTGGGGTGTGAGGTGTGGTGGTGTTGAAGGTGTGGTGGGTGTGTGAAGGTGTGGGGTGTGTGAAGGTGTGGTGTTGTGTGAAGGTGGTGGTTGTAGGTGTGGTGGGGTGTGAAGGTTGGTTGTGTGAAGGTTGGTTTGGGAGGTGGGGGTTGTGTGAAGGTGTGTGGTGTGTGAAGGTGTGGGTGTGTGAAGGTGTGTGGTGTGTGAAGGTGGTGGGTTGAGGTTGGGGGGTGGTGTGTGATGGTGTGTGGTGAAGGTGGGTGGTGTAGTGGGGTGTGGAGGTGTGGGGTGTGTGGTGGGGTGTGGTGAAGGTGTGGTGGTGTGAGAGGGTGGTGGTGTGTGAGTGTGGTGGTGTGTGATGGTTGGTAGGTGGGTGGTTGGGGGTGTTGAAGGTGTGGTTGTGGTGGGTGAAGGTGGTGGTGTGTGAGTTGTGTTTGTGTAGGTGTGGTGTTGATGTGAAGGGGGGTGGAGTTGAGGGTTGGTGGGATGTGGGTGGTTGGTGAGGTGGTGTTTGTGAAGGGTTGGGGTTGTGGAGGTGTGGGGTTGGGAGTGATGGTGTTGGTGAAGGTTGGTGGTTGTGAAGTGTGGTGTTGTGTGAGGTGTGGTGTTGTGTGAGGTGTGGTGGTGTTGTGGAGTGTGTGGTTGGGAAGGTGTGGTGGTTGTGTGAGGTGTGTGGTTGTGTGAAGGTGTGGTGGGTGTGAAGGGGGTGGGTGTGTGAAGTGTGGTGGTTGTGTGAAGTGTGGTGGTTGTGAGGTGTGGTGGGGTGTGAAGGTGTGTGGTTGTGTGAAGGTGTGTGGTTGTGTGAGGTGTGGTGGTGTGTGAAGGTGTGGTGGATGTGTGAAGGTGTGTGTGGTGTGTTGTAGTATGTGTTGATACCACACATCACCACAAAAAAAAACACCTCACATTACACACCACCACCCACACACACCACACACACCCAAACACCACACACACAACCACACCACACACACACACCACAACACACCAAACACACACACACACATCACACACACCACCCAACACACCACACCCACCACACACACAACACACACACACACACCCAACACACCAAACACACACACCCACACATACACACACACACACCACCACACCCACCACACACACACACCACACACACCACACACACACACAAACACACACACACACACACACAACACACACACACACAAACACACACACACACACACACACCACACACACACACACACACACACACACACACACACACACACACACACACACACACACACACCACACACACACACACACACACACACACAAACTCCACTTATCCAGGAACAACATTACTCGTCAATGCCTCTTATAATAGAACACCTCTCAATAAGTTAAATGACTGTATAATTGAAGAGGTTACGACACTCGCTAATACAGTAGTGAATATTTTGTGGTGATGAAGGTGAGTCTTTGTTGGTAATGACGATGTACTAAGATGTTTGTATGGTGTGATGTGTAGGTGGTGGTACTGGTGTAGTGTGGTTAGGTTGTAGGTTGTAGCTGTGTAGTTTGGTAGGTGGTGGTGTTATGGTGTGTGGTGGTAGTTGTTTATTGGTGTAGTCTAGCTGGTGGTGGTTGTGGTGGTAGGTGGTAGGTGTGGTAGCTGGTGGTAGGTTGTGGTGGTAGATGGTGGTAGGTGGTGTAGCTGGTGGTAGGTTGTGGTGGTAGGTGGTGGTAGGTGGTGTAGGGGTGGTAGGTGTGTGGTAGTGTGGTAGGTGGTGGTACTGGGGTAGGTTGTGGTGGTAGGTGGTGTAGGTGTGGTAGCTGGTGGTAGGTTGTGGTGGTGGTGGTGTAGGATGGTGGTAGCTGGTGGTAGGTTGTGGTGGTAGGTGGTGGTAGGTGGTGGTAGGTTGTGGTAGGTGGTGTAGGTTGTGGTGGTAGGTGGTGGTAGGTGGTGGTAGCTGGTGGTAGGTTGTGGTGGTAGGTGGTGTAGGTGGTGGTAGGTGTGGTAGCTGGTGGTAGGTTGTGGTGGTAGTGGCGGTAGGTGGTGGTAGGTGGTGGTAGCTGGTGGTAGGTTGTGGTGGTAGGTGGGTGGTAGGTGGTGGTTGCTGGTGGTAGGTTGTGGTGGTAGGTGGTGGTAGGTGGTGGTAGGTGGTGGT
>NC_069414.1:42905103-42922603 GCF_026875155.1 Cherax quadricarinatus | reverse complement strand
CACTAGGCCTGTGTGTGTGTGTGTGTGTGTGTGTGTGTGTGTGTGTTAGTTACCATTTTGTCCTCAGGCACATGTCGATTAGACACTAGGCCTGTTGTGTGTGTGTGTGTGTGTGTGTGTGTGTGTGTGTGTGTGTGTGTGTGTGTGTGTGTTGTGTGTGTGTTTGTGTATGTGTGTGTGTGTGTGGTGTGTGTGTGTGTGTGTGTGTGTGTGTTGTGTGTGTGTGTGTGTGTGTTTGTGTGTGTGTGTGTTTGTGTGTGTGTGTTTTTGTGTGTGTGTTAGTTACCATTTTGTCCTAGGCACATGTCGATTAGAACTAGGCCTGTTGTATTTGCGAGTGTGTGCGCGTGCTGTGTGTGATGTATCACCTATTTGTACTCAACCTATTTGTGGTTGCAGGGGTCGTGTGTGTGTGTGTGTGTGTGTGTGTGTGTGTGTGTGTGTGGTGTGTGTGTGTGTGTGTGTGTGTGTGTGTGTGTGTTGTGTGTGTGTGTTTGTGTATGTGTGTGTGTGTTTGTGTGTGTGTGTGTGTGTGTGTGTGTGTGTGTGTGTGTGTGTGTGTGTGTGTGTGTGTGTGTGTATTTGTGTGTGTGTGTATGTGTGTGTGTGTGTGTGTGTGTTTGTGAGTGTGTGTGTGTGTGTGTGTGTGTGTGTGTGTGTGTGTGTGGGTGTGTGGGAGTGTGTGTGTGTGTGTGCGTGTGTGTGTGTGTGTCTGATGTGTGTATGTGTGCGTGTGTGCTGTGTTCGTGTGCATTGTGTGTGTATATGTGTAAATTCACAGTTTTGTTACACACAGTGTTGCTAGAGTGTTGCTACACACAGTGTTGCTACACACAGTGTTGCTACACACAGTGTTGCTACACACAGTGTTGCTACACACAGTGTTGCTACACACAGTGTTGCTACACACAGTGTTACTGAACAGAGTGTTGCTACACACAGTGTTGCTACACACAGTGTTACTGAACACAGTGTTGCTACACACAGTGATGCTACAGTGTTGCTACACACAGTGTTGCTACACACAGTGTTGCTACACACAGTGATTCTAAACACAGTGTTGCTACACACAGTGATGTTACAGTGTTGCTACACACAGTGTTGCTACACACAGTGTTGCTACACACAGTGTTGCCACACAGTGTTGCTACACGCAGTGTTGCTACACACAGTGTTGCTACACACAGTGTTGCCACACAGTGTTGCTACACACAGTGTTGCTACACACAGTGTTGCTACACACAGTGTTGCTACACACAGTGTTGCTACACACAGTGTTGCTACACACAGTGTTACTGAACAGAGTGTTGCTACACACAGTGTTGCTACACACAGTGTACTGAACAGTGTGCTACACACAGTGATGCTACACACAGTGTTGCTACACAACAGTGTTGCTACAATCAGTTTTGCCACACAGTGTTGCTACACACAGTGTTGCTACACACAGTGTTGCTACACACAGTGTTGCTACACACAGTGTTGCTGAACACAGTGTTGCTACACACAGTGTTGCTACACACAGTGTTGCTACACACAGATTTGCTACACACAGTGTTGCTACACACAGTGTTGCTACACACAGTAATGCTACAGTGTTGCTACACACAGTAATGCTACAGTGTTGCTACACACAGTGTTGTTACACACAGTGTTGATACACACAGTGTTGATACACACAGTGTTGGTACACACAGTGTTGATACACACAGTGTTGATACACACAGTGTTGATACACACAGTGTTGCTACACACAGTGTTGCTACACACAGTGTATGTACACACAGTGTTGCTACACACAGTTTTGCTACACACAGTGTTGCTGAACACAGTGTTGCTACACACAGTGTATGTACACACAGTGTTGCTACACACAGTGTTGCTACACACAGTGTTGCTACACACAGTGTTGCTGAACACAGTGTTGCTACACACAGTGTTGCTACACACAGTGCTGCTACACACAGTGTTGCTACACACAGTGTTGCTACACACAGTGCTGCTACATACAGTGTTGCTACACACAGATTTGCTACACACAGCGCTGCTGAACACAGTGTTGCTACACACAGTGTAGCTACACACAGTGTTGCTACACACAGTGTTGCTACACACAGTAATGCTACAGTGTTGCTACACACAGTGTTGTTACACACAGTGTTGCTACACACAGTGATGCTGAACAAAGTGTTGCTACACACAGTGTTGCTACAGTGTTTCTACACACAGTGTTGCTACACACAGTGTTGCTGCACAGTGTTGCTACACAGTGTTGCTACACACAGTGTTGCTGAACACAGTGTTTCTGCACACAGTGTTGCTACACACAGTGTTGCTGCACAGTGTTGCTACACACAGTGTTGCTACACACAGTAATGCTACAGTGTTGCTACACACAGTGTTGTTACACACAGTGTTGCTACACACAGTGTTGCTACACACAGTGTTGCCACACACAGTGTTGCTACACACAGTGTTGCTACACACAGTGTTGATACACACAGTGTTGCTACACACAGTGTTGCTGCAGAGTGTTGCTACACACAGTGTTGCTACACACAGTGTTGCTGCACAGTGTTGCTACACACAGTGTTGCTACACACAGTGTTGCTACACACAGTGTTGCTGCACAGTGTTGCTACACACAGTGTTGCTACACACAGTGATGATGAACACAGTGATGCTACACAGAGTGTTGCTGCACAGTGTTGCTACACACAGTGTTGCTACACACAGTGATGCTGAACAAAGTGTTGCTACACACAGTGTTGCTACACACAGTGATGCTGAACAAAGTGTTGCTACACACAGTGTTGCTGCACAGTGTTGCTGCACAGTGTTGCTACACACAGTGTTGCTACACACAGTGTTTCTACACACAGTGTTGCTACACACAGTGTTGCTGCACAGTGTTGCTACACACAGTGTTGCTACACACAGTGTTGCTACACACAGTGTTGCTACACACAGTGTTGCTGAACACAGTGTTGCTACACACAGTGTTGCTACACACAGTGTTGCTACACACAGTGTTGCTACACACAGTGATGCTACACACAGTGATGATACACACAGTGTTGCTACACACAGTGTTGCTACACACAGTGATGCTACACACAGTGTTGATACACACAGTGTTGCTACACACAGTGTTGCTGCAGAGTGTTGCTACACACAGTGCTGCTGCACAGTGTTGCTACACAGTGTTGCTACACACAGTGTTGCTACACACAGTGTTGCTACACACAGTGTTTCTGCACAGTGTTGCTACACACTGTGTTGCTACACACAGTGTTGCTACACACAGTTTTGCTACACACAGTGTTGCTACACACAGTGTTACTGAACACAGTGTTGCTACACACAGTGTTGCTACACACAGTGTTGCTACACACAGTGTTGCTACACACAGTGTTTCTGCACAGTGTTGCTACACACTGTGTTGCTACACACAGTGTTGCTACACACAGTGTTGCTACACACAGTGTTGCTACACACAGTGTTGCTACACACAGTGATGCTGAACACAGTGATGCTACACACAGTGTTGCTACACACAATGTTGCTACACACAGTGTTGCTACACACAGTGTTGCTACACACAGTGATGCTGAACACAGTGTTGCTACACACAGTGTTGCTACACACAGTGTTGCTACACACAGTGTTGCTACACACAGTGTTTCTGCACAGTGTTGCTACACACTGTGTTGCTACACACAGTGTTTCTGCACAGTGTTGCTACACACAGTGTTGCTACACACAGTGTTGCTACACACAGTGTTGCTACACACAGTGTTGCTACACACTGTGTTGCTACACATAGTGTTGCTACACACAGTGTTGCTACACACGGTGTTGCTACACACAGTGTTGCTACACACAGATTTGCTACACACAGTGTTGCTACACACAGTGTTGCTACACACAGTGTTGCTACACACAGTGATGCTGAACACAGTGATACTACACACAGTGTTGCTACACACAGTGTTGCTACACACAGTGATGCTGAACACAGTGATGCTACACACAGTGTTGCTACACACAGTGTTGCTACACACAGTGTTGCTACACACAGTGTTTCTGCACAGTGTTGCTACACACTGTGTTTCTACACACAGTGTTTCTGCACAGTGTTGCTACACACAGTGTTGCTACACACAGTGTTGCTACACACAGTGTTGCTACACACAGTGTTGCTACACACTGTGTTGTTACACACAGTGTTGCTACACACAGTGTTGCTACACACAGTGTTGCTACACACAGTGTTGCTACACACAGATTTGCTACACACAGTGTTGCTACACACAGTGTTGCTACAACACAGTGTTGCTACACCACAGTGATGCTGAACACAGTGATGCTACACACAGTGTTGCTACACACAGTGTTGCTACACACAGTGATGCTGAACACAGTGATGCTACACACAGTGTTGCTACACACAGTGTTGCTACACACAGTGTTGCTACACACAGTGTTGCTACACACAGTGTTTCTGCACAGTGATGCTACACACAGTGATGATACACACAGTGTTGCTACACACAGTGTTGCTACACACAGTGATGCTACACACAGTGTTGATACACACAGTGTTGCTACACACAGTGTTGCTGCAGAGTGTTGCTACACACAGTGCTGCTGCACAGTGTTGCTACACAGTGTTGCTACACACAGTGTTGCTACACACAGTGTTGCTACACACAGTGTTTCTGCACAGTGTTGCTACACACTGTGTTGCTACACACAGTGTTGCTACACACAGTTTTGCTACACACAGTGTTGCTACACACAGTGTTACTGAACACAGTGTTGCTACACACAGTGTTGCTACACACAGTGTTGCTACACACAGTGTTGCTACACACAGTGTTTCTGCACAGTGTTGCTACACACTGTGTTGCTACCACAGTGTTGCTACACACAGTGTTGCTACACACAGTGTTGCTACACACAGTGTTGCTACACACAGTGATGCTGAACACAGTGATGCTACACACAGTGTTGCTACAACACAATGTTGCTACACACAGTGTTGCTACACACAGTGTTGCTACACACAGTGATGCTGAACACAGTGTTGCTACACACAGTGTTGCTACACACAGTGTTGCTACAACACAGTGTTGCTACACACAGTGTTTCTGCACAGTGTTGCTACACACTGTGTTGCTACACACAGTGTTTCTGCACAGTGTTGCTACACACAGTGTTGCTACACACAGTGTTTGCTCACACAGTGTTGCTACACACAGTGTTGCTACACACTGTGTTGCTACACATAGTGTTGCTACACACAGTGTTGCTACACACGGTGTTGCTACACACAGTGTTGCTACACACAGATTTGCTACACACAGTGTTGCTACACCACAGTGTTGCTACACACAGTGTTGCTACACACAGTGATGCTGAACACAGTGATACTACACACAGTGTTGCTACACACAGTGTTGCTACACACAGTGATGCTGAACACAGTGATGCTACACACAGTGTTGCTACACACAGTGTTGCTACACACAGTGTTGCTACACACAGTGTTTCTGCACAGTGTTGCTACACATGTGTTTTCTACACACAGTGTTTTCTGCACAGTGTTGCCTACACACAGTGTTGCTACACACAGTGTTGCTACACACAGTGTTGCTACACACAGTGTTGCTACACACTGTGTTGTTACACACAGTGTTGCTACACACAGTGTTGCTACACACAGTGTTGCTACACACAGTGTTGCTACACACAGATTTGCTACACACAGTGTTGCTACACACAGTGTTTGCTACACACAGTGTGTACACACAGTGATGCTGAACACAGTGATGCTACACACAGTGTTGCTACACACAGTGTTGCTACACACAGTGATGCTGAACACAGTGATGCTACACACAGTGTTGCTACACACAGTGTTGCTACACACAGTGTTGCTACACACAGTGTTGCTACACACAGTGTTTCTGCACAGTGTTGCTACATACAGTGTTGCTACACACAGTGTTGCTACACACAGTGATGCTGAACACAGTGATGCTGAACACAGTGATGCTACACACAGTGTTGCTACACACAGTGTTGCTACACACAGTGTTGCTACACACAGTGTTGCTACACACAGTGTTTCTGCACAGTGTTGCTACACACTGTGTTGCTACACACTGTGTTGCTACACACAGTGTTTCTGCACAGTGTTGCTACACACTGTGTTTCTACACACAGTGTTTCTGCACAGTGTTGCTACACACAGTGTTGCTACACACAGTGTTGCTACACACAGTGTTGCTACACACAGTGTTGCTACACACAGTTGTTGCTACACACTGTGTTGCTACACACAGTGTTGCTACACACAGTGTTGCTACACACAGTGTTGCTACACACAGATTTGCTACACACAGTGTTGCTACACACAGTGTTGCTACACACAGTGTTGCTACACACAGTGATGCTGAACACAGTGATGCTACACACAGTGTTGCTACACACAGTGTTGCTACACACAGTGATGCTGAACACAGTGATGCTACACACAGTGTTGCTACACACAGTGTTGCTACACACAGTGTTGCTACACACAGTGTTGCTACACACAGTGTTTCTGCACAGTGTTGCTACACACAGGGTTGCTACACACAGTGATGGTGAACACAGTGATGCTACACACAGTGTTGCTACACACAGTGTTGCTACACACAGTGTTGCTGCACACCGTGTTGCTACACACAGTGTTGCTACACACAGTGTTGCTACACAGCGTTGCTACACACAGTGTGGCTGCACACAGTGTTGCTACACACAGTGTTGCTACACACAGTGTTGCTGAATACAGTGTTGCTACGCAGTGTTGCTACGCAGTGTTGCTACACACAGTGTTGCTACACAGTCTTGACACACAGTGTTGCTACACAGTCTTCACACATAGTGTTGCTACACAGTGTTGCTACACAGTGTTGCTACACAGTGTTGCTACACAGTGTTGCTACACAGTGTTGCTACACAGTGTGCTACACACAGTGTTGCTACACAGTGTTGGTACACACAGTGTTGCTACACAGTGTTGCTACACACAGTGTTGCTACACAGTGTTGGTACACACAGTGTTGCTACACAGTGTTGCTACACAGTGTTGCTACACAGTGTTGCTACAGTGTTGCTACACAGTGTTGCTACACACAGTGTTGCTACACAGTGTTGGTACACACAGTGTTGCTACACAGTGTTGCTACACAGTGTTGGTACACAGTGTTGCTACACACAATGTCAGCAGGTGACTGACGACTCTCTCCCTCCGCTGACAGCTCAGTAAAAGGACCAAGTTTGTGGCAGTCAGATAACACTGCTGACTATGCTCTTTGATGTGTTCTCAGTGATGTACCTTTGTTTGTGTACCTGTGTATGGTGTTTGTGTACCTGTGTATGGTGTTTGTGTACCTGTGTATGGTGTTTGTGTACCTGTGTATGGTGTTTGTGTAACTGTGTATGGTGTTTGTGTACATGTGTATGGTGTTTGTGTACCTGTGTATGGTGTTTGTGTACCTGTGTATGGTGTTTGTGTACCTGTGTATGGTGTTTGTGTACCTGTGTATGGTGTTTGTGTACCTGTGTATGGTGTTTGTTGTACCTGTGTATGGTGTTTGTGTACCTGTGTATGGTGTTTGTGTACCTGTGTATGGTGTTTGTGTACCTGTGTATGGTGTTTGTGTACCTGTGTATGGTGTTTGTGTACCTGTGTATGGTGCTTGTGTACCTGTGTATGGTGTTTGTGTACCTGTGTATGGTGTTTGTGTACCTGTGTATGGTGTTTGTGTACCTGTGTATGGTGTTTGTGTTCCTGTGTATGGTGTTTGTTTTACCTGTGTATGGTGTTTGTGTACCTGTGTGTGGTGTTTGTGTACCTGTGTATGGTGTTTGTGTACCTGTGTATGGTGTTTGTGTACCTGTGTATGGTGTTTGTGTTCCTGTGTATGGTGTTTGTGTACCTGTGTATGGTGTTTGTGTACCTGTGTATGGTGTTTGTGTACCTGTGTATGGTGTTTTTGTGCCTGTGTATGGTGTTTTATTATCACTGTGTGTTCCATCTACCTGTCCACACACAACACACACACACACACATACACACTCACACACACACACACACACACACACACACAACACACACACACACACATACACACTCACACACACACACACACACACACACACACACACACACACACACACACACACACACACACACACACACACACACAGGAGGCATAGGAGGCATAGGACCCAGGAAAACAAGGAGATTAGTAGAAGAGCCAGAAACGAGTATGCACAGATAAGGAGGGAGGCCCAGCGACAGTATGAAAACGACATAGCATCGAAAGTCAAATCTGACCCGAAACTGCTGTATAGCCACATTAGGAGGAAGACAACAGTCAAGGACCAGGTGATAATGCTGAGGAAAGAAGGTGGAGAACTCACAAGAAACGATCAAGAGGTATGTGAGGAGCTCAACACGAGATTTAAGGAAGTATTTACAGTAGAGACAGGAAGGACTCTGGGGGGACAGACCAGATGGGGACACCAGCAAGGAATACATCAACAAGTGTTGGACGACATACATACAGATGAGGAGGAGGTGAAGAAACTGCTAAGGGACATCGATACCTCAAAGGCAATGGGACCAGACAACATCTCCCCGTGTGGTCCTTAGAGAGGGAGCAGATATGTTGTGCGTGCCACTTACCACAATCTTCAACACATCCCTGGAAACTGGGCAACTACCTGAGGTATGGAAGACGGCAAATGTAGTTCCCATTTTTAAAAAAGGAGACAGAAAAGAGGCACTAAACTATAGACCTGTGTCATTGACGTGTATAGTATGCAAAATTATGGAGAAGATTATCAGGAGGAGAGTGGTGGAGCACCTGGAACGGAACAGGAGTATAAATGCCAACCAGCACGGATTCACGGAAGGCAAATCCTGTGTCACAACCTTCTGGAGTTTTATGATAAAATAACAGAAGTAAGACAAGAGAGAGAGGGGTGGGTTGATTGCATCTTCTTTGACTGCAAGAAGGCCTTTGACACAGTTCCTCACAAGAGATTAGTGCAGAAGCTAGAGCATCAGGCGCATATAACAGGAAGGGCACTGCAATGGATCAGAGAATACCTGACAGGGAGGCAACAACGAGTCATGGTACGTAATGATGTATCACAGTGGGCACCTGTGACGAGCGGGGTCCCACAGGGGTCGGTCCTAGGACCAGTGCTATTTTTGGTATATGTGAACGACATGACGGAAGGGTTAGACTCAGAAGTGTCCCTGTTTGCAGATGATGTGAAGTTAATGAGGAGAATTAAATCTGATGAGGACCAGGCAGGCCTTCAAAAAGACCTGGACAGACTGGACACCTGGTCCAGCAAATGGCTTCTCGAATTTAATCCTGCAAATGCAAAGTCATGAAGATGGGGGAGGGGCACAGAAGACCACAGACAGAGTATAGGCTAGGTGGCCAAAGACTGCAAACCTCACTCAAGGAGAAAGATCTTGGGGTGAGTATAACACCGAGCATGTCTCCGAAGCACACATCAATCAGATAACTGCTGCAGCATATGGGCGCCTGGCAAACCTGAGAACAGCATTCCGATACCTTAGTAAGGAATCATTCAAGACACTGTACACCGTGTATGTCAGGCCCATACTGGAGTATGCAGCACCTGTTTGGAACCCGCACTTGATAAAGCACGTCAAGAAACTAGAGAAAGTACAAAGGTTTGCGACAAGGTTAGTTCCAGAGCTAAGGGAATGTCCTATGAGGAAAGATTAAGGGAAATCGGCCTGACCACACTGGAGGACAGGAGGGTCAGGGGAGACATGATAACGACATATAAAATACTGCGTGGAATAGACAAGGTGGACAAAGACAGGATGTTCCAGGGAGGGGACACAGAAACAAAAGGCCACAATTGGAAGTTGAAGACACAAATGAGTCAGAGAGATAGTAGGAAGTATTTCTTCAGTCATAGAGTTGTAAGGCAGTGGAATAGCCTAGAAAAGGACGTAGTGGAGGCAGGAACCATACACAGTTTTAAGACGAGGTTTGATAAAGCTCATGGAGCGGGGAGAGAGAGGGCCTAGTAGCAACCGGTGAAGAGGCGGGGCCAGGAGCTAGGACTCGACCCCTGCAACCACAAATAGGTGAGTACAAATAGGTGAGTACACACACACAACCCATCCTCGAGTACGCAGCTCCACCACACAACCCACACCACATCAAACACGTTAAGATACCAGATAAAATCCAAAGATAACCAACAAAACTAGTACCAGAGGTAAGGATTTGTTGCAATTATTATAAAAATCTATGCGTTAAACCCGTAAGGGTCACACAGCGCTGCATCAGAGAGATGAACTAAGACCTGATAACACTTAGAGTGTAACAATAGATGAATGGAAAGAACCTGAAGAGTGATAGTGTTCATGAGGCGGGAAACTGGTACACGAGGGCAAAGTTGGTGATTAAACTAAAATAGGTGAATCACAGGGATGTCAGGAAGTATTTCTTCAGCCTCAGAGATGTCGGGAAGTATTACTTCAGTGTCAAGGATGTCAGGAAATATTTCTTCAGCCTGAGGTACGTCAAGAAGGGAAGTTCTACACACAGTATAAAAAACAGGCATGATAGAACTGACGAGTGGCAAGAGGCGGGGGCCAGGAGCTGCAACTCGACCGCAGCAAGCATAAATAGGCGAGCACACTAATGCAGCCACAGAAGACTGGCAAAAACGCTTAATGCAATTAAGGGCGAGATTTCACATGGCAGTTTATGAGAAGATCGACACTATGATGAGAGTGACATAGCACTGTAATGGAGGGGCAGACTCTCTCTTTGTCTCTCTCTCTCTCTCTCTCTCTCTCTCTCTCTCTCTCTCTCTCTCTCTCTCTCTCTCTCTCTCTCTCTCTCTCTCTCTCTCTCTCTCTCTCTCTCTCTCCCTCTCTCTCTCTCTCTCTCTCTCTCTCTCTCTCCCTCTCTCTCTCTCTCTCCTCACTAATTCCCTCAATATTCTCCTCTCACGTCATCTGTGTCGCTGTTATCAAGTGTCGACCTTCTCATTGTTTTCTTCCTATATTCCTCGTTATCCTTCTTCTCCTCTTTCTCATTCTCCATTTTCTCCATCTCCTCTATTATTCTCCATCTCCTCCTCCTTCTCCTCCTACATCTCTAGGTTCTGCCATCTCCCCCTTCTTCTCCTCCATCTCTTCTTCTTCTTCTCGTTCATTGTTCCAGTCACAGTACTGTTCATTTTCTCTTCTTAAACAAGATCAAATGTTCATCTCACAAAGAACACTGTAGTATTGTTCCATTGTAGTATTGTTCCATTGTAGTATTGTTCCATTGTAGTATTGTTCCATTGTGGTATTGTTCCACTGTAGTATTGTTCCATTGTAGTATTGTTCCATTGTAGTATTGTTCCATTGTAGTATTGTTCCATTGTGGTATTGTTCCACTGTAGCATTGTTCCATTGTAGTATTGTTCCATTGTAGTATTGTTCCATTGTAGTATTGTTCCATTGTAGTATTGTTCCATTGTGGTATTGTTCCACTGTAGTATTGTTCCATTGTAGTATTGTTCCATTGTAGTATTGTTCCATTGTAGTATTGTTCCATTGTAGTATTGTTCCATTGTAGTATTGTTCCATTGTGGTATTGTTCCACTGTAGTATTGTTCCATTGTAGTATTGTTCCATTGTAGTATTGTTCCATTGTAGTATTGTTCCATTGTAGTATTGTTCCATTGTAGTATTGTTCCATTGTGGTATTGTTCCACTGTAGTATTGTTCCATTGTAGTATTGTTCCATTGTAGTATTGTTCCATTGTAGTATTGTTCCATTGTGGTATTGTTCCACTGTAGCATTGTTCCATTGTAGTATTGTTCCATTGTAGTATTGTTCCATTGTAGTATTGTTCCACTGTAGTATTGTTCCATTGTAGTATTGTTCCATTGTAGTATTGTTCCATTGTAGTATTGTTCCATTGTAGTATTGTTCCATTGTGGTATTGTTCCACTGTAGTATTGTTCCATTGTAGTATTGTTCCATTGTAGTATTGTTCCATAGTAGTATTGTTCCATTGTGGTATTGTTCCACTGTAGTATTGTTCCATTGTAGTATTGTTCCATTGTAGTATTGTTCCATTGTAGTATTGTTCCATTGTGGTATTGTTCCACTGTAGTATTGTTCCATTGTAGTATTGTTCCATTGTAGTATTGTTCCATTGTGGTATTGTTCCATTGTAGTATTGTTCCATTGTAGTATTGTTCCATTGTAGTATTGTTCCATTGTAGTATTGTTCCATTGTGGTATTGTTCCATTGTAGTATTGTTCCATTGTAGTATTGTTCCATTGTAGTATTGTTCCATTGTGGTATTGTTCCACTGTAGCATTGTTCCATTGTAGTATTGTTCCATTGTGGTATTGTTCCACTGTAGTATTGTTCCATTGTAGTATTATTCCATTGTAGTATTGTTCCATTGTGGTATTGTTCCACTGTAGCATTGTTCCATTGTAGTATTGTTCCATTGTAGTATTGTTCCATTGTAGTATTGTTCCATTGTAGTATTGTTCCATTGTGGTATTGTTCCATTGTAGTATTGTTCCATTGTAGTATTGTTCCACTGTAGCATTGTTCCATTGTAGTATTGTTCCACTGTAGTATTGTTCCACTGTAGTATTGTTCCACTGTAGTATTGTTCCATTGTAGTATTGTGCCACTGTAGTATTGTTCCATTGTAGTATTGTTCCATTGTAGTATTGTTCCACTGTAGTACTGTTCCATTGTAGTATTGTTCCATTGTAGTATTGTTCCATTGTAGTATTGTTCCACTGTAGTATTGTTCCACTGTAGTATTGTTCCACTGTGGTTTTGTTCCATTGTAGTATTGTGCCACTGTAGTATTGTGCCAAAGTAGTATTGTTCCATTGTAGTATTGTTCCATTGTAGTATTGTTCCACTGTAGTATTGTTCCATTGTAGTATTGTACCACTGTAGTATTGTGCCACTGTAGTATTGTTCCATTGTAGTATTGTGCCACTGTAGTATTGTGCCACTGTAGTATTGTTCCACTGTAGTATTGTTCCATTGTAGTATTGTGCCACTGTAGTATTGCTCCACTGTAGTATTGTTCCATTGTAGTATTGTTCCATTGTAGTATTGTTCCATTGTAGTATTGTTCCATTGTAGTATTGTGCCACTGTAGTATTGTGCCACTGTAGTATTGTTCCATTGTAGTATTGTTCCATTGTAGTATTGTGCCACTGTAGTATTGTTCCATTGTAGTATTGTGCCACTGTAGTATTGTTCCATTGTAGTATTGTTCCATTGTAGTATTGTGCCACTGTAGTATTGTGCCACTGTAGTATTGTGCCACTGTAGTATTGTTCCACTGTAGTATTGTTCCATTGTAGTATTGTGCCACTGTAGTATTGTTCCATTGTAGTATTGTGCCACTGTAGTATTGTTCCACTGCAGTATTGTGCCACTGTAGTATTGTTCCACTGTAGTATTGTTCCACTGTAGTATTGTTCCATTGTAGTATTGTGCCACTGTAGTATTGTTCCACTGTAGTATTGTTCCATTGTAGTATTGTTCCATTGTAGTATTGTTCCATTGTAGTATTGTGCCACTGTAGTATTGTTCCACTGTAGTATTGTTCCACTGTAGTATTGTGCCACTGTAGTATTGTTCCACTCTAGTATTGTTCCACTGCAGTATTGTTCCACTGTAGTATTGTTCCACTGTAGTATTGTTCCACTGTAGTATTGTTCCACTGTAGTATTGTTCCACTGTAGTATTGTTCCACTGTAGTATTGTGCCAATGATAATTATACATACCTGTACCAGTGTCTAAATAAACTCACTGACACCACTACACTCAGCCATCTACACACTCACTGTAGCCACTACACTCAGCCATCTACACACTCACTGTAACCACTACACTCAGCCATCTACACACTCACTGTAACCACTACACTCAGCCATCTACACACTCACTGCAGCCACTACACTCAGCCATCTACACACTCACTGTAACCACTACACTCAGCCATCTACACACTCACTGTAGCCACTACACTCAGCCATCTACACACTCACTGTAACCACTACACTCAGCCATCTACACACTCACTGTAACCACTACACTCAGCCATCTACACACTCACTGTAACCACTACACTCAGCCATCTACACACTCACTGTAACCTCTACACTCAGCTATCTACACACTCACTGTAACCACTACACTCAGCCATCTACACACTCACTGTAGCCACTACACTCAGCCATCTACACACTCACTGTAACCACTACACTCAGCCATCTACACACTCACTGTAACCACTACACTCAGCCATCTACACACTCACTGTAACCACTACACTCAGCCATCTACACACTTACTGTAGCCACTACACTCAGCCATCTACACACTCACTGTAGCCACTACACTCAGCCATCTACACACTCACTGTAACCACTACACTCAGCCATCTACACACTCACTGTAGCCACTACACTCAGCCATCTACACACTCACTGTAACCACTACACTCAGCCATCTACACACTCACTGTAGCCACTACACTCAGCCATCTACACACTCATTGTAACCACTACACTCAGCCATCTACACACTCACTGTAGCCACTACACTCAGCTATCTACACACTCACTGTAACCACTACACTCAGCCATCTACACACTCACTGTAGTTACTACACTCAGCCATCTACACACTCACTGTAGCCACTACACTCAGCTATCTACACACTCACTGTAACCACTACACTCAGCCATCTACACACTCACTGTAGCCACTACACTCAGCTATCTACACACTCACTGTAACCACTACACTCAGCCATCTACACACTCACTGTAGCCACTACACTCAGCCATCTACACACTCACTGTAACCACTACACTCAGCCATTTACACACTCACTGTAACCACTACACTCAGCTATCTACACACTCACTGTAGCCACTACACTCAGCCATCTACACACTCACTGTAACCACTACACTCAGCCATCTACACACTCACTGTAACCACTACACTCAGCCATCTACACACTCACTGTAACTACTACACTCAGCCATCTACACACTCACTGTAGCCACTACACTCAGCCATCTACACACTCACTGTAGCCACTACACTCAGCCATCTACACACTCACTGTAACCACTACACTCAGCCATCTACACACTCACTGTAACCCACTACACTCCAGCTCACATACTACACACTCACTGTAAGCACATCAGCATTACCACTCAGTAAACTACGATACACATATGAGCCACTCACTCAGCTATACCCTACTGTCCATCACTCAGCCATCTACACACTCACTGTAACCACTACACTCAGCCATCTACACACTCACTGTAACCACTACACTCAGCCATCTACACACTCACTGTAGCCACTACACTCAGCCATCTACACACTCACTGTAGCCACTACACTCAGCCATCTACACACTCACTGTAACCACTACACTCAGCCATCTACACACTCACTGTAGCCACTACACTCAGCCATCTACACACTCACTGTAACCACTACACTCAGCCATCTCCACACTCACTGTAACCACTACACTCAGCCATCTACACATTCACTGTAACCACTACACTCAGCCATCTACACACTCACTGTAGCCACTACACTCAGCCATCTACACACTCACTGTAGCCACTACACTCAGCCATCTACACACTCACTGTAACCACTACACTCAGCCATCTACACACTCACTGTAGCCACTACACTCAGCCATCTACACACTCACTGTTAGCCACTACACTCAGCCATCTACACACTCACTGTAGCCACTACACTCAGCCATCTACACACTCACTGTAACCACTACACTCAGCCATCTAACACTCACTGTAACCACTACACTCAGCATCTACACACTCACTGTAACCACTACACTCAGCCATCTACACACTCACTGTAGCCACTACACTCAGCCATCTACACACTCACTGTAGCCACTACACTCAGCCATCTACACACTCACTGTAACCACTACACTCAGCCATCTACACACTCACTGTACCCACTACACTCAGCCATCTACACGAAGGACCACCTGCTCCAAGACTCGTATTTTGGTGGTCAAGTTCTCGCTATTGCCCATCTGCGACATATTCAGTTTAGTACTGATCACCTTGTAATCGCACCTCCCGCTACAGTTACATTTTAGCACGAGAAAGAGTAAGTCAATTCACATCATTTTACTTCAAGTCGTGAACCCTGATTACTTTTACCATGATTTATACGCAGATTTATACGCACGTTTTTGCTCAAAATTGAGGAATCTCAGAAATTTTTGCTTATGTGAGAGTCGATAGACTCAAAACTCTACCAGGTTTCAAACGGCTTTATTGAACACAGAGAGTCCTAAGACTTTATTTACACACAGGTACATGTAAGTTCAATTATCGTAGTGTAAATTACCTGGAGTATACCTGGAGAGGGTGTCGGGGGTCAACGCCCCCAGTGGGGTTCTTTATTCAGTAATGGGTATAGTCATAACCATGATTTTTCAAGGGGTGGAGTGGTAAGCCAGTGGAAGGCCTCGGTCAGATGACCAAAAGCTCCAACTGTGGGTCGTCATATGACTAAGACCCACGTCAGGAACACTTGTCCTGTTTCCTGACAAACATTATACCTACCCGTGGCTCGTACGTCAGCTTGGGTGAGACCAGCAGTAACAGGCTAGTTGATCAGGCCCTGAACCACCGCGAGGCCTGGTCACAGACTGGGTCGTGGGGGCGTTGACCCCTGTAAACCTCTCCAGGCATACCTACTGGGGCCCTTGGTGAGTGTAATTATTGAACGCAGATTTCTGTGTTGCACCATCTTTGTGTTGTCAGTGTTGTCAGTGTTGTCAGTGTTGACAGTGTTGTCAGTGTTGTCAGTGTTGTTAGTGTTGACAGTGTTGTCAGTGTTGTCAGTGTTGTTAGTGTTGACAGTGTTGTCAGTGTTGTCAGTGTTGACAGTGTTGTCAGTGTTTGACAGTGTTGTCAGTGTTTGACAGTGTTGTCAGTGTTTGACAGTGTTGTCAGTGTTTGACAGTGTTGTCAGTGTTTGACAGTGTTGTCAGTGTTTGACAGTGTTGTCAGTGTTGCAGTGTTGACAGATGTTGTCAGTGTTGACAGTGTTGTCAGTGTTGTCAGTGTTGTTAGTGTTGACAGTGTTGTCAGTGTTGTCAGTGTTGTTAGTGTTGACAGTGTTGTCAGTGTTGTCAGTGTTGACAGTGTTGTCAGTGTTTTCAGTGTTGACAGTGTTGACAGTGTTGTCAGTGTTGACAGTGTTGTCAGTGTTGTCAGTGTTGTTAGTGTTGACAGTGTTGTCAGTGTTGTCAGTGTTGTTAGTGTTGACAGTGTTGTCAGTGTTGTCAGTGTTGTTAGTGTT
>NC_069414.1:42900103-42902603 GCF_026875155.1 Cherax quadricarinatus | reverse complement strand
CATGAGCTAACTAGGTGCTAACCATGAGCTAACTAGGAGCTAACCATGAGCTAACTAGGAGCTAACGAGGGGTTAACAAGGAGCTAACCAGAAGCTAACGAGGAGCTAACGAGGGGTTAACGAAAAGCTAACCAGGAGCTAACGAGGAGCTATACAGGAGTTAAAGAGGAGCTAACGAGGAAAAACTAACGAGGGGCTAACCAGGAGTTAACGAGGAGAAAACGAGGAGCTAACGAATAGGAACTAAGGAACAAGATCTAACGATACTCACCCTTCTATCCCTCTATCCTCACAATATTGATCCATCTATCCCTCTATCCTCACAATATTGATCCATCTATCCCTCTATCCTCACAATATTGATCCATCTATCCCTCTATCCTCACAATATTGATCCATCTATCCCTCTATCCTCACAATATTGATCCATCTATCCCTCTATCCTCACAATATTGATTCATCTATCCCTCTATCCTCACAATATTGATCCATCTATCCCTCTATCCTCACAATATTGATCCATCTATCCCTCTATCCTCACAATATTGATCAATCTATCCCTCTATCCTCACAATATTGATCCATCTATCCCTCTATCCTCACAATATTGATCCATGTATCCCTATATCCTCACAATATTGATCCATCTATCCCTCTATTCTCACAATGTTGATCCATCTATCCCTCTATCCTCACAATATTGATCAATCTATCCCTCTATCCTCACAATAGTGATCCATCTATCCCTCTATCCTCACAATATTGATCAATCTATCCCTCTATCCTCACAATATTGATCCATCTATCCCTTTATCCACACAATATTAATCCGTCTATCCCTCTATCCTCACAATACTGGCCCTTCTATCTCTCTATCCTCACAATTTTGATCCATCTATCCATCTATTCTCACAATGTTGATCCATCTATCCCTCTATCCTCACAATATTGATCCATCTATCCCTCTATCCTCACAATATTGATCCACCTATTCCTCTATCCTAACAATATTGATCCATCTATCCCTCTATCCTCACAATATTGATCCATCTATCCCTTTATCCTCACAATATTGATCCGTCTATCTCTCTATCCCCACAATACTGGCCCTTCTATCCGTGTATCCTCACAATTTTGATCCATCTATCCCTCTATCCTCACAATATTGATCCATCTATCCCTCTATCCTCAAAATATTGATCCACCTATCCCTCTATCCTAACAATATTGATCCATCTATCCCTCTATCCTCACAATATTGATACATCTATCCCTTTATCCTCACAATATCGATCCATCTATCTCTCTATCCTCACAATATTGATCCGTCTATCTCTCTATCCCCACAATACTGGCCCTTCTATCCGTCTATCCTCACAATTTTGATCCATCTATCCCTCTATCCTCACAATATTGATCCATCTATCCCTTTATCCACACAATATTGATCCATCTATCCTTCTATCCTCACAATATTGATCCATCTATCCCTCTAGCCTCATAATATTGATCCATCTATCCCTCTATCCTCACAATATTGATCCATCTATCTCTCTATCCTCACAATATTGATTCACCTATCCCTTTATCCTC
The DNA here is from genome assembly GCF_026875155.1 of Cherax quadricarinatus. Taxonomy (NCBI): domain Eukaryota; kingdom Metazoa; phylum Arthropoda; class Malacostraca; order Decapoda; family Parastacidae; genus Cherax; species Cherax quadricarinatus. The sequence goes on along the minus strand of NC_069414.1, from coordinate 42,901,010 downwards.
ACAATATTAATCCATCTATCCTAACGATCCATCTATCCCTCTATCCTCACAATATTGATCCATCTATCCCTTTATCCTCACAATATTGATCCATCTATATCTCTATCCTCACAATATTGATCCGTCTATCTCTCTATCCTCACAATACTGGCCCTTCTATCCCTCTATTCTCACAATTTTGATCCATCTATCTCTCACAATATTGATCCATCTATCCCTCTATCCTCACAATATTGATCCATCTATCCTTCTATCCTCACAATATTGATCCATCTATCCCTCTAGCCTCATAATATTGATCCATCTATCCCTCTATCCTCACAATATTGATCCATCTATCTCTCTATCCTCACAATATTGATCCATCTAGCCCTCTATCCTCGTAATATTGATCCATCTATCCCTCTATCCTCACAATATTGATCCATCTATCCCTCTGTCCTCACAATATTGATCCATCTATTCCTCTATCCTCACAATAATGATCCATCTATCCCTCTATCCTCACAATATTGATTCATCTATCCCTCTATCCTCACAATATTGATCCATCTATCCCTCTGTCCTCACAATATTGATCCATCTATCCCTCTATCCTCACAATATTGATCCATCTATCCCTCTGTCCTCACAATATTGATCCATCTATCCCTCTATCCTCACAACATGATCCATCTATCCCTCTATCCTCACAACATGATCCATCTATACCTCTATCCTCACAATAATGATCCATCTATCCCTCTATCCTCACAATATTGATTCATCTATCCCTCTATCCTCACAATATTTATCCATCTATCCCTCTGTCCTCACAATATTGATCCATCTATCCCTCTATCCTCACAATATTGATCCATCTATCCCTCTGTCCTCACAATATTGATCCATCTGTCCCTCTATCCTC
>NC_069414.1:42880103-42895103 GCF_026875155.1 Cherax quadricarinatus | reverse complement strand
TTGTTCAATCATTGTGCATTTCCAAGCTACCCAAGATTTTAGACTCTATAACCCCACTCGGTACATCATCAGATGCAGCATTCTCCACCTGACCTCAGCATTCTGAACCTGACTATAAATACTCGCGTTCCTTCCACCCCAGGTAGTTCTGTTTGTGACTTGAAAAAGCCCACTGTGTGGGCGAAACGTAGTCAATAAAGGATCACATTATACTGCATATGTGTTTATATTTCCATTGTGTCGGTATTTTATACCATTTATTTCCATGACGTTCAATGAGGACAAATTTCAATTACTACGTTACGAAAGGTCTGAGTGAATAAAAATAAGATGAGAATACAAAGCAAACTGAAAGTACTCAATGAAAGGTAAGTGTAAAACCTCTCCTGTTCTGCTGTCAACCACTTAAGTGCACTCGTTCTCTAGGCTTCCTCAACTTATTAATCTTATTACAAAATTTCATTATTCTCAGGAAAATGTGTTGGCTGGACCTCACCCCATCATTTGCTTTCCTTTCACATTCCTTCACCACTCTTTTAACCTCTCTTTTTTTCCCCTCTCCATATATTCCTCCCTCCTATCACTTCTGCTTTGTAAAAGTCTCTCATATACTAACTTTTTCTCTCTTACTACTCTCTTTACATCATCATTCCACCAATCGCTCTTCTTCCCTCCTGCACCCACTTTACTGTAACCACAAACTTCTGCTGAACACTCTAACACTACATTCTTAAACCTGCCCCATACATCTTCAACTCCATTGCCTATACTCTCACTAGCCCATCTATCCTCCAAGAGTTGTTCATATCTTACCCTAACTGCCTCCTCTCTTAGTTTATAAACCTTCACCTCTCTCATACTCGAGGCTTCTATTTTCCTTGTATCCCATCTACCCTTTGCTCTCGCTGGAGATACACCTGATACAGCTAAAAGGTGATATATCTGTGGCCCTTCTGTAAACATGTACTTCCTTAAGTCTACTCAACAGTCTTTTATCTACCAAAACATCGTCCAAACAAACTACTGTCATTACGTCCTACATCATATCCTGTATGCTTACATATCCTTCTTTTCTTAAGATATGTATTACCTATTGCCATACCCCTTTTTTATACAAAGTTCAGTCAAAGCCCCCATCCCCATGATCATTTACACCTGGTACCGCAAACTTACCTAGCACACCCTGTCCTCCCACCACAAATACTCTCTCATTTGCTCAAGAAAATGAAGTTATTACTAGCTTAGTTCCCTTCCTTCCTTCCTTCTTCTTTCTCTCCTATCTCACGTTTCCCCCTCTCTCCTTAAAAGACTTTTTAGCTACAGCCCTGTCCACCCCCCTCTCTAAATCCATCCCTTATCTTCTCTCTTTTTCCTTCCCTTCATTTCCCACCCGCCCCCCCCCAAACCCTTTCATCAGGACCAGGGCATCATTTGCCCCCAAATCCAAAAAAATTTCAGAATAACCACTGGCGTGTTTTCCCCTAGCTGGTAAGGTAATGTCATTTAAAATAATGCAAAGAAATCTTTAAAACGAAAGAATTCCCCCGCATCGGCTCTTACTCACAACGAAGTCATTATATTTTAGCAAGTCGTGTGCAAAATACAGCACCAACCTAGTAAACTTGCAGAATTTTCAATTTATCAATTTTGAAAAATTGCGAACCCTGTGAAGTAGTGTTTAAGGGCCTAAAAGGGCCCCTTCAGGGGAAATACACCCCTTTGAATCTCATATATATTATATTTAAAATTATTTTATTATATAATTATATTATATATATAAAATATATATATTTTTATATATATTATATATTATATTTATATATCACCGGTGTAGAAATCCCCTCTTTCCTCTTGTTCTTCCTCCTCCCCCCCCCTCCTCCTTTTCCCCCTCCTCCCCTCCTCCTCTTCCTCCTCCCCCCCCCTCATCTTGGGATCCAAGAGGCAATTTCTTGGGGGCGTGTGTAACAGCCTTTCCCCTCACCCCTTCTCCCTTCCCCTCCTTCCCTCACCCCTTTTTCCCTTCCCCCTCCTCCTCTTTTCCCTCACCCCCTTCTCCTTCCCCCTCCTTCTCTTCCCCTCACCCCCCTTCTCCTTCCCCCTCCTCCCTTCCCCTCACCCCTTCCCCCTTCCCCTTCCTCCTTCCCCTCACCCCCTTCTCCTTCCCCTCCTCCTCCTTCCCCTCACCCCTTCTCCCTTCCCCCTCTCCTCCTTCCCCTCACCCCCTTCTCCCTTCCCCCTCCTCCTCCTTCCCCTCACCCCCTTCCCCCTTTCCCCCTTCCCCCTCTTCCCCTCACCCCTTTCCTTCCCCCTCCTCCCCTTTCCCCCTAAACCCTTACCCCTTCTACTCCCCCTTCCCCTTACCCAAAAACCCACTCCCCTCCCTCCCGTCACCCCTTCCCCTCCTCCCTCTCCCTCCCCACCACCACTTGCTTCCCTCATATAAATCATACCCGACCACACCTGATTCTTAACAGCATCCCCCTCCCCTTCCCTTTTCCTCCTATCCCCTCTCCCTCAATCCTCCTCCTCCGTTCCCTATCTCTCCTCTCCCTCCCTCTCTTCCCCCCCCCTCCCTCCCCTCTATCTCTCTTTCTCCTCCTCTCCCTCCTATTTCTCCTTCCATCCCTCCCTTTTCCCTTCCCCTCATCACCACCTCTCTCCCCCCCTCCTTCTGTTCCTCATTTAAATTTTCCCCTATAATTATTACGTCCCCCCCTTATCTTCCTTTTACCTCCTTGTTTTTCTCCCTCTTTCTTCCCCGTCTCTTTCTCCCCCTTTTCCCATCCTCCCTTCTTTTTCTTCTCTCTTTCATCCTCCTTTCTTCTCTTTTCCTTTCTAATTTCCCTGTTTTCCTTTCGCCCCCTTTCTTTTCCTTCCTATCTCACTTTTTTCTTTCTTTTCCCCTTCAAACCCTCTCTGTCTCCTGTCTCTCTGTCTCTGCCTGTCATCTATCTATCTGTCTCTGTCTCTGTTTCTCTCTCCCCTTCCTCCCTTCCCCTCCCCCCTCTTTACCCCTCTCCCTTCACACCTTCCTTCCTCTTTACCTCTCCCCTCCCAACGTTTCCCCCACACCTCTTTCACTACCTCTCCCCTTACCCCTCCCCCCTCCTCCTTCCTCCTTCCCCTCCCCCAAGCTCACAGACGTCTCTACATATTTGCAACGCCCGCTATCAAGTCGAACATTCCCACCCACGATAAATCCCCCCCCTCTCCCTCCCCCCACACCCCCATCCCCACACTCCCCCTTTCCCCTCCAATCCCTCTCTCCTCCCCTCCCTGCGCCACACTCACCACCAACTCCCCCCCTCCATTCTAACCCCCCTCCTCCTCCTCCACATCCCCTCTTTTCCTATACCCCTTCCTCCCTCCCTTCCCCACCTCCCCCTCTCCTCCAATAATTTTTTTTCCTAATATAAACCATCATATAAACTAAAAAAAAAATGTTAATTAAAAAATCCATAAATAAAAATTATATAACATCCGTATACATGGGACGGTGAGACACACTGACGGTTGAGACCACTGACGGTGAGACACACTGATCGGTGAGACCAAACTGACGGTGAGACCACTGACGGTCGAGACACACTGTGAACACATGACGGTGAGACACACTGACGGTGAGACACATGAAGGTGAGACACCGTACGGTTGAGACACTGCGGTGAGACACTGACGTGAGACACACTGACGTGAAACACTGACAGTGAGTACACACTGACTGTGAGACACACTGACGGATGATACACACTGACGTGAGACACACTGACAGTGAGACACACTGCACCTGAGACACTAATGACGGTGAACCATCACTGACAGGAGACACACTGACGTAGACACAATGACGTGAAAGACACACTGTCAGTGAGACACACTGACGTAGACACACTTGACGGTGAACACATGACGGTGATACACATGACGTGAGACACACTGACATGATACACACTGACAGTGAGACACACTGACGTGAGACACACTGACGTGAGACCACACTGACGGTGAGACCCATCACTGACGTGTGAGACACCCTGACGGTAAACTCCTGACGGTGACCACACTGCGGTGAGACACACTGAGGATTGGACATCATGACGGTGAGACACACTGACTGTGAGACACCACTACTGGAGACACACTGACGGTGAGACACACTGCGGTGAGACACACTGACTGTGAGACACACTGACGGTGAGACCACTGAGTTGAGACACACTGACGGTGAGACACACTGAAGGTAGACACCTGAAGTGGCACACTGACGGTGAGCACACTGACGGTGGACACACTGACGGTGGACCCACTGACGGTGAGACACACTGACGTGAGACACACTGACGGTGAGACTCACTGACGGTGAGACACACTGACGGTTGAGACACACTGACGGTGAGACACACTGACATGAGACACACTGACGGTGAGACACACATGACGGTGAGACACTCTGAGGTGAGACACACTGACGGTGAGACACACTGACGGTGAGACACTCTGAGGGTGAGACACACTGACGGTGAGACACACTGACGGTGAGACACTCTGAGGGTGAGACACACTGACGGTGAGAAACCACTGACGGTGAGACACCCACTGACGGTGAGACACACTGACGGTGAGACACACTGACAGTGAGACACACTGACGGTGAGACACACTGACGGTGAGACACACTGACAGTGAGACACACTGACGGTGAGACACACTGACGGTGAGACACACTGACAGGGAGACACACTGACGGTGAGACACACTGACTTTGAGACACACTGACAGTGAGACACACTGACGGTGAGACACACTGACGGTGAGCACACTGAAGTGAGACACACTGACGTGGACACACTGACAGGAGACACACTGACGGTGAGACACACTGACGGTGAGACACACTGACGGTGAGACACACTGACGGTGAGACACACTGACGGTGAGACACACTGACGGTGAGACACACTGACGGTGTGAGACACACTGACGGTGAGACACACTGACTGTGAGACACACTGACGGTGAGACACACTGACGGTGAGACACACTGACTGTGAGACACACTGACGGTGAGACACACTGACTGTGAGACACACTGACGGTGAGACACACTGACGGTGAGACACACTGAAGGTGAGACACACTGACGGTGAGACACACATGACGGTGAGTACACCTGACGGTGAGACACACTGACGGTGAGACACACTGACGGTGAGACACACTGACGGTGAGACACACTGACGGTGAGACTCACTGACGGTGAGACACACTGACTGTGAGACACACTGACGGTGAGACACACTGACGGTGAGACACCCTGACTGTGAAGACACACTGATCGGGGGGAACAAAATCTGAGGTGTTGAGACACACTGACTGTGAGCACACTGACGGTGAGACACACTGACGGTGAGACACACTGACGGTGAGAAAAACTGACGTGAGACACACTGAAGGTGGAGACAACTGACGGTGAGACACACTGACGGTGAGACACACTGACGGTGAGACACACTGACGGTGAGAAAAACTGACGGTGAGACACACTGACGGTGAGACACACTGACGGTGAGACACACTGAAGGTGAGACACACTGACGGTGAGACACACTGACGGTGAGACACACTGACGGTGAGACACACTGACGGTGAGACACACTGACGGTTGAGACACACTGACGGTGAGAAAACTGACGGTGAGACACACTGACTGTGAGGACACACTGACGGTGAGACACACTGAAGGTGAGACACACTGACGTGAGACACACTGACGGTGAGACACACTGAAGGTGAGACACACTGACGGTGAGACACACTGACGGTGAGACACACTGAAGGTGAGACACACTGACGGTGAGACACACTGAAGGTGAGACACACTGAAGGTGAGACACACTGACGGTGAGACACACTGACGGTGAGACACACTGAAGGTGAGACACACTGACGGTGAGACACACTGACGGTGAGACACACTGACGGTGAGACACACTGAAGGTGAGACACACTGACGGTGAGACACACTGAAGGTGAGACACACTGAAGGTGAGAAACATGGAAGGTGATACAAACTGAAGGTGAGAAACATGGAAGTTGAGAAACATGATAAGGTGAGACACATGGGAGGTGAGACACATGTAAGGTGAGAAACATGGGAAGATGAGAAAAATGGAAGGAAAGAAACAAGGGAAGATGAGACACATGAAAGATTAGGAAATGGAAGATGATAATCATGTTAAGGTGAGAAACATGGAAGGTGAGAAACATGGGAATATTAGAAACATGGAAGGTGAGAAACATGGAAGGTGAGAAACATGGAAGGTGAGAAACATGGAAGGTGAGAAGCATAGAAGGTGAGAAACATGGAAGGTGAGAAACATAGAAGGTGAGAAAACATGGAAGGTGAGAAAACATGGAAGATGAGGAAACACTGGAAGGTGAGAAACATGGGAAGGAGAGAAACATGAAGGTGAGAAACATGGAAGATGAGAAACTAGAAGGTGAGAAACATGGAAGGTGAGAACATAGAAGGTGAGTAACATGAAAAATGAGAAACATAGAAGGTGAGAAACATAGAAGGTGAGAAACATGGAAGGTGAGAAACATAGAAGTGAGAACACATGGAAGGTGAGAAACATGGAAGATGAGAAACATGGAAGGTGAGAAACATGGGAAGGAGAGAAACATAGACGGTGAGAAACATGGAAGATGAGAGACATAGAAGGTGAGAAACATGGAAGGTAAGAAACATAGAAGGTGAGAAACATGAAAAATGAGAAACATGAAGGTGAGAAACTGAGGTGAGAAACATGGAGGTGAGAACATAGAAGGTGAGAAACATAGAAGTTGAGAAAATGGAAGGTGAGAAACATGGAAGGTGAGAAACATGGAAGGTGAGAAACATTAAGGTGAGAAACATGGAAGGTGAGAAACATTGAAGGTGAGAAACATGGAAAGTGGAGAACTTGAAGGTGAGAAACAATGAAGGTGAGAAAAACATGGAAGGTGAAAAACATGAAGGTGACAAAACATTAGAAGGGTGAGAAAAACAAGGAAGGTGAGAAACATGGAAGGTGAGAAACATGGAAGGTGAGAAAACATGGAAGTGAGAAACATTGAAGGTGAGAAACATGGAAGGTGAGAAACATGGAAGGTGAGAAACATGAAGGTGAGAAACATGGAAGGTGAGAAAACATGAAGGTGAGAAACATTGAAGGTGAGAAACATTGAAGGTGAGAAACATTGGAGGTGAGAAACATGGAAGGTGAGAAAACATGGAAGGTGAGAAACATGGAAGGTGAGCAACATGGAGGTGAGAAAACATTGGAAGTGAGAAACATGAAGGTGAGAAACATTGAAGGTGAGAAAACATGAAGGTGAGAAACATTGAAGGTGAGAAACATGGAAGGTGAGAAACATTGAGGTGAGAAACTTGGATGGTGAGAAACATGGAAGGTGAGAAACATGAAGGTGAGAAACATGAAGGTGAGAAACATGAAGGTGAGAAACATGGAAGGTGAGAAACATTGGAGGTGAGAAACATGAAGGTGAGAAACATGGAAGGTGAGAAACATGGAAGGTGAGAAACATGGAAGGTGAGAAACATTGGAGGTGAGAAACATGGAAGGTGGAGAAACATGAAGGTGAGAAACATGGAAGGTGAGAAACATGAAGGTGAGAAACATGGAAGGTGAGAAACATGGAAGGTGAGAAACATGGAAGGTGAGAAACATGGAAGGTGAGAAACATTGGAGGTGAGAAACATGGAAGGTGAGAAACATGGAAGGTGAGAAACATGAGAAGGTGAGAAACATGGAGGTGAGAAACACTGAGGTGAGAAACATGGAAGGTGAGAAACATGAAGGTGAGAAACACTGGAAGGTGAGAAACATGGAAGGTGAGAAACATGGAAGGTGAGAAACATGGAGGTGAGAAACATGGAAGGTGAGAAACATGGAAGGTGAGAAACATGGAAGGTGAGAAACATTGGAGGTGAGAAACATGGAAGGTGAGAAACATGGAGGTGAGAACATGGAAGGTGAGGAACATGGAAGGTGAGAAACATTGGAGGTGAGAACATGGAAGGTGAGAAACTGAAGGTGAGAAACATGAAGGTGAGAAACATTGGAGGTGAGAAACATGGAAGGTGAGAAACATGAAGGTGAGAAACATGGAAGGTGAGAAACATGGAAGGTGAGAACATAGAAGGTGAGAAACATGGAAGGTGAGAAACATAGAAGGTGAGAAACATGGAAGGTGAGAAACATGGAAGATGAGAAACATGGGAAGGAGAGAAACATAGAAGGTGAGAAACATGGAAGATGAGAAACATAGAAGGTGAGAAACAATGGAAGGTGAGGAACATAGAAGGTGTAGTAACATGAAAATGAGAAACATAGAAGGTGAGAAACATAGAAGGTGAGAAACATGGAAGGTGAGAAACATAGAAAGTGAGAAACATGGAAGGTGAGAAACATGGAAGATGAGAAACATGGAAGGTGAGAAACATGGGAAGGAGAGAAACATAGACGGTGAGGAAGAAACATGGAAGATGAGAGACATAGAAGGTGAGAAACATGGAAGGTAAGAAACATAGAAGGTGAGAAACATGAAAAATGAGAAACATAGAAGGTGAGAAACATAGAAGGTGAGAAACATGGAAGGTGAGAAACATAGAAGGTGAGAAACATAGAAGTTGAGAAACATGGAAGGTGAGAAACATGGAAGGTGAGAAACATGGAAGGATGAGAAACATGAAGGTGAGAAACATGAAGGTGAGAAAATGAAGGTGAGAAACATGGAAAGTGAGAAACATTGAAGGTGAGAAACAATGAAGGTGAGAAACATGGAAGGTGAAAAACATGGAAGGTGACAAACATAGAAGGTGAGAAACAAGGAAGGTGAGAAACATGGAAGGTGAGAAACATGGAAGGTGAGAAACATGGAAGGTGAGAAACATTGAAGGTGAGAAACATGGAAGGTGAGAAACATGAAGGTGAGAAACATTGAAGGTGAGAAACATGGAAGGTGAGAAACATTGAAGGTGAGAAACATTGAAGGTGAGAAACATTGAAGGTGAGAAACATTGGAGGTGAGAAACATGGAAGGTGAGAAACATGGAAGGTGAGAAACATGGAAGGTGAGAAACATGGAAGGTGAGAAACATTGGATGTGAGAAACATGGAAGGTGAGAAACATTGAAGGTGAGAAACATTGAAGGTGAGAAACATTGAAGGTGAGAAACATGGAAGGTGAGAAACATTGAAGGTGAGAAACATTGGAGGTGAGAAACATGGAAGGTGAGAAACATTGAAGGTGAGAAACATTGAAGGTGAGAAACATTGGAGGTGAGAAACATTGAAGGTGAGAAACATGAAGGTGAGAAACATTGGAGGTGAGAAAACATGGAAGGTGAGAAACATGGAAGGTGAGAAACATGGAAGGTGAGAAACATGGAAGGTGAGAAACATGGAAGGTGAGAAACATTGGAGGTGAGGAAACATGGAAGGTGAGAAACATGGAAGGTGAGAAACATGGAAGGTGAGAAACATGGAAGGTGAGAAACATGGAAGGTGAGAAACATGGAAGGTGAGAAACATGGAAGGTGAGAAACATGGAAGGTGAGAAACATGGAGGTGAGAAACATGGAAGGTGAGAAACATTGGAAGGTGAGAAACATGGAAGGTGAGAAACATGGAAGGTGAGAAAACATGGAAGGTGAGAAACATTGGAGGTGAGAAACATGGAAGGTGAGAAACATGAAGGTGAGAAACATGGAAGGTGAGAAACATGGAAGGTGAGAAACATGGAGGTGAGAAACATGAAGTGAGAAACAATGAGGTGAGAAACATGGAAGTGAGAAACATGGAAGTGAGAAACATGGAAGGTGAGAAACATGGAAGGTGAGAAACATTGGAGGTGAGAAACATGGAAGGTGAGAAACATGGAAGGTGAGAAACATGGAAGGTGAGAAACATGGAAGGTGAGAAACATGGAAGGTGAGAAACATTGGAGGTGAGAAACATGGAAGGTGAGAAACATGGAAGGTGAGAAACATGGAAGGTGAGAAACATGGAAGGTGAGAAACATGGAAGGTGAGAAACATGGAGGTGAGAAACATGGAAGGTGAGAAACATGGAAGGTGAGAAACATGGAAGGTGAGAAACATGGAAGGTGAGAAACATTGGAGGTGAGAAACATGGAAGGTGAGAAAACATGGAAGGTGAGAAACATGGAAGGTGAGAAAACATGGAAGGTGAGAAACATGGAAGGTGAGAAACATTGAGGTGAGAAACATGGAAGGTGAGAAACATGGAAGGTGAGAAACATGGAAGTGAGAAACATTGGAGGTGAGAAACATGGAAGGTGAGAAACATGAAGGTGAGAAACATGGAAGGTGGAAACATTGGAGGTGAGAAAACATGGAAGGTGGAAAACATGGAAGGTGAGAAACATGGAAGGTGAGAAAACATTGGAGGTGAGAAACATGGAAGGTGAGAAACATGGAAGGTGAGAAACATTGGAGGTGAGAAACATGGAAGGTGAGAAACATGGAAGGTGAGAAACATGGAAGGTGAGAAACATGAGAAAGTTTATATTTTGTAGGTAATTTAAAATTCTGATTTGTATTAAGGTTTAATTAAAAATATAATTAACAGTGTTGTGACTTATTAGTTCTGACGGTTCTCCAAACATACATAACACTACTCCAAGTCACTCTCCATACAACTACTTCACATCTATACACTCTCCAACACTACTCCAAACACTACTATAAACACTCTCGCAACACTACTCCAACACTAACTATAAACCTCCAACACTACTCCAACACTACTATAACACTCTCAACATACTACCAACACTACTTATAACACTTCTCCAACACTACTCCAGAACACTAAACTATAACACCTCCAAACACTACTCCAACACTACTTCAACACTACATATAACACTCTCCAACACTACTCCAACACTACTATAACACTCTCCAACACTACTCCAACACTACTATAACACTCTCCAACACTACTCCAACACTACTATAACACTCTCCAACACTACTCAACCACTTCAACAATCTATAACACTCTCCAACACTACTGCAACACTACTATAACACTCTCCAACACTACTCCAACACTACTATAACACCTCCAACACTACTCCAAACTACTATTAACACTCTCCACACTACTCCAACACTACTTCAACCTACTTAACACTCTCCAACACTACTCAACACTACTATACACTCTCCAACACTATCCAACACTACTATAACACTCTCCAACACTACTCCAACACTACTATAACCTCTCCAACACATACTTCAACACACTTCAACACTACATAACACTCTCAACACTACTCCAACACAACTATAAACCTCTCCAACACTACTCCACACACTACTATAACACTCTCCAACACTACTCCAACACTACTATAACACTCTCCAACACTACTCCAACACTACTTCAACACTACATCCAACACTACTATAACACTCTCCAACACTACTCCAACACTACTTCAACACTAGCTCTCCAACACACTATAAACACTCTCCAACACTACTCCAACACTTCCAACACTAGCTCTCCGCACTAATATAACACTCTCCAACACTACTCCAACACTTCTCCAACACTAGCCTACTCCAACACTACTATAACACTCTTCAACACCACTCGAATACTACTACCAACACTAACTCTCCACCACTACTGTAACACTCTCCAACAACTACTCCAACACTACTCAACACATATTCTCCCAACAATACTATAAACACTCTCCTACACTACTTCAATACTACTCCAACCACTAACTCTCCCCAACACTACTCAACACTAGTTCTCCAACACTACTATAATACTCTCCAGCACTACTCCAACACTAGCTCTCCAACACTACTATAACACTCTCCAACACTACTCCAACAATACTCCAACACTAACTCTCCAACACTACTATAACACTCTCCAACACTACTCCAATACTACTCCAACACTAACTCTCCAACACTTCTATAAAAAACACACTCCAACTCACTACTCCCAACCACTACTACCAACACTAGTTCTCCAACACTACTATAACACTCTCCAACACTACTTCAGTACTACTCCAACACTAACTCTCCCAACACTACTATAACACTCTCCAACACTACTCCAACACTAACTCTCCAACACTACTCCAACACTAACTCTCCAACACTACTATAACACTCTCCAGCACTACTCCAATACTCCACTCTCCAACACTACTGCAACACTACTCCAACACCTCAACTCTTCAACACTCAGTCTCAACACTTCTCCAACACTCACTCTCCGACACTACTCCAACATTCCACTCTCCAAGACTCACTCGCAACATTACTCCCAACTCTCTCCAACACTACTCCAACACTCACTCTCCAACCCTCTCCAACACTACTCCAACACTCACTCTCCAACATTACTCCAACAATCACTCTCCAACACTACTCCAACACTCTCCAAACACTACTGCAACACTACTCCAGCACTCCCCAACACTCTACAACACTCTCCAGCACTACTCCAACACTCACTCTCCAACACTACTTCAACACTCACTCTCCAACACTACTCCAATACTCTCCACACTACTCCCAACACTACTCCAGCACTCACTCTCCAACACTACTCCAACACTCTCCAACACCACTCCAACATTTCTTCAACACACTCACTCTCCAACACTACTCAACGCTCTCCAACCATCTCCAACACTCTCTAACACTACTAAAAACACTCTCCAACACTACTCCAACACTCTCCAACATTCTCCCAACACTACTCCAACATCTCCACCAGTACTCCAATACTACTCAAACTCTCAAACACTACTCCAACACTCACCTCCAACACTCTCTACCACCGCTCCAACACTACTCCAACACTTCCGCCACTACTCCAACACTCTTCAACACTACTTCAGCACTACTCCAACAGTACTCTAACACTCACCCTCCAACACTCTCCAACCACTCCAACACTACTACAACATTACTCCAACACTAATCCAACATTCTCCAACACTACTCCAACACTCTCCAACACTACTAAAATATTTCTAACACTACTCCAACAGTCTTAAACACTACTCCAACACTATTCCAAGACTACTCCAACACTCTCCACCACTACTCCAACACTCACCCTCCAACACTCTCCAACACTACTAAAACACTCTCAACACTACTTCAACACTCTCCAACACTATTCCAACACTTCTCCAACATTCTCCCAACACTATTCCAACACTCTGCACCACTACTCCACCACTACTCCAACATTACTCCAACACTACTTCAGCACTACTCCAACAGTACTCTAACACTCACCCTCCAACACTCTCCACACCACTCCAACACTACTCCAACATTACTCCAACACTACTCCAACATTCTCCAACACTACTCCAACACTCTCCAACACTACTAAATATTTCTAACACTACTCCAACAGTCTTAAACACTATTTCAACACTATTCCAACACTACTCAACACTCTCCACCACTACTCCAACACTCACCTCCAACACTCTCCCAACACCACTCCAACATTTCTTCAACACTCACTCTCCAACACTCTCCAACGCTCTCCAACGCTCTCCAACACTCTCTAACACTACTAAAACATTTCCCCAACACTACCCCCAAAATCCCAACTTTCCCCCAAACACTACCCCAAAACATTCTCCACCGTACCCAATGTACTCCAACACTCTAAAACACTCTAAAACGTCACCCCCCAACACCCCTTACCACCCTCCAAACACTACCCCAACACTCTCCAACACTCCCCAACAAAACCAAAACACCTCCAACACTACCCAACGTTCCCAACACTACCCAACAGTACCCCAACATTCCCCCAATACTACCCCCAACACTCTCCGACACTCCAACACTTTTCAACACTTTTTAAAATTTCCAACAGTACTTAACCCCACCCCCCAAAACACTTCCACCCACTCCAACATACTCCAACATTCTCAACACTACTCCAACTTCTCCAACACTACCCCAAAACCTCCAACACTACAAAAAATTTTTCTAACACACCCCAACAGTTTTAAACGCTACTCCAACACATTCAAACACTACCCAAAACACTCTCCACCACTACCCCCAACACTCACCCCCCAACACTCCCCAAACACTACTAAAACACCTCCAAACCTATTCAACACTCCCCAAACACTATTAAAACACTTCTCCAAACCCCCAAACACTATTCCAACACTCTGCACACTACCCCAAACCACACTCCAACCTACTCCAACAATACAACACTCTCCAACGCTACTCGAACATTCTCAACACTCCCCAAACACTACTCAACACTCTCCAACATATCCCCCACACTCCAGGCTTACTCCAGCACTACTCCAACATCCAACATACTCCAAAACTCCAACATGGTTTGGGTTAGAAATTGAGATCCATTTTCCCACTTTGCCTTTGTTCCTTTAGTGTATTTTGTGCACTATTACAAAGTTTGAACTTGTAAAAGATTTTGCAGAATGTGTCCCTACTACATCTGTTTGTCTTTGCAACACCCAAAAGACCAATATAGTGACCAGTATTTGCTAAGGCAGGGCGCCTGCCCTAAAAACCCTGTTGCTCGGATTGTGCAACTGGTGGGAATCCAGGTGGTTTGCAGCCCTGCTTCTTAGCACTCTTTAAAAGGGACTTTTATATTTTGGAGTTAGCTTTTGGCTGTAGTTTAGCAATCTTTGCTGCCCCCCTTTATGGAGTGGGGCTATACCCTTTTTTTAAGTGACTATAAAATTCCCCCCATGTCTAAACCCCTCCTAGTTTACTTGGGGCACGTAAAGGGGGTTTTTCTTGCGTTTTTAAATGAACACAGATTCCACGAGTCGAGCCTGGGGCTGGGTTGGGCATTTTTTTCAATGGTTTTCTAAAAGTCTAGCGGAGATTGGGGTTTTTGTCAAAAA
>NC_069414.1:42867603-42872603 GCF_026875155.1 Cherax quadricarinatus | reverse complement strand
CCCATGGGGCTCCAGGTTTTCCCAGTCAATCTCCTTGTGATTGAAATCACCCATAACTAGTAACTTTGCTCCCCCCATGTGTGCTCTCCTGGCCACCTCGGCTAGTGTGTCGATCATTGCTCTGTTGCTCTCATCATATTCTTCTCTTGGCCTCCTGCAGTTCTGTGGTGGGTTGTACATTACTGCAATTATCACCTTATGTCCCTCAGACTGGATTGTTCCTACTAAGTAGTCCCTTTCGCCCGTGCCATCCATTCCTTCCATGTTCTCAAAACCCCACTGGTTTTTAATGAGCAGTGCAACCTCCTCCTCCCCATCTCCTCCCTCTGTCTTTCCTGAGGATTTGATATCCGGATGGAAAGATTGAATCTGTTATTATTCTGGTGAGTTTTGTTTCTGTAAGTGCTGTTATGTCTGGGGATGTCTCCTTGATTCTTTCGTGCCACTCCTCATACTTGTTTGTTATTCCATCTGCATTTGTATACCACACCTTCAACTTCTTTTCTAAGACTGTGGTCTGGGAGGTGTATTGGGGTTGGGGAAGTGGGAGACCTGATAAGGAACTATGGGTTGTTGCTGTGGGGGTGGAGTTTGTAATGCAGTGGGTGGGGGCATTGGATGTGGCATGGGTGTTTTGAGTTAGAGTGTTTGGTTGCACTGGGGTTGACCTGGTTGGGAGGCTTCTATAGGAAGTTGTGAGGGAGGCTGTATTTGATCTTCTTCCTGGGTCTGGGATCTCCTGCCTGTGTGTGTGTGTGTGTGTGTGTGTGTGTGTGTGTGTGTGTGTGTGTGTGTGTGTGTGCGTGTGTGTGTGTGTGTGTGTGTGTGTGTGTGTGTGTGTGTGTGTGTGTGTGTGTGTGTGTGTGTGTACTCACTTAATTGTGGTTGCAGGGGTCAAGACTCAGCTCCTGGCCCTGCCTCTTCACTGATCGTTAGTAGGTCCTCCCTCTAACATCCTTCCTAACATCCCTGTGACTCGTCTGAGTCTTCACCTTTCAATTGTGACCCCTTGTTTCTGTATGCCCTTTCTGGAACATCCTGTCTCTGTCTACCTTATCTATTCCACGCAGTATTTTGTATGTCGTTATCATGTCTCCCCTGACCCTCCTGTCTTCCATTGTCCTCAGGCCGATTTCTCTCAACCTTTCTTCATTGGACATTTCCCTGAGCGCCGGTACTAACCTTGTTGCAAACCTTTGCACTATCTCTAATTTCTTGACGTGATTGATCAAGTATGGGTTCCAAACAGGTGCTGCATACTCCAGTATGGGCCTGACGTACATGGTGCACAGTGTCTTGAACGATTCCTTACTAAGGTATCGGAACGCTATTCTTAGATTTGCCAGGCGCCCATATGCTGCAGCAGTTATCTGGTTGATGTGTGCTTCCGGAGACATGCTCGGTTTTATACTCACCCCCGTGAGTAAGGTTTGCAATCTTTGTCCACCTAGCCTATACTCTGTCTGCGGTCTTCTTTGCCCTTCCCCTATCTTCATGACTTTGCATTTTGCAGGATTGAATTCGAGAAGCCAGTTCTGGACCACGTGTCCAGCCTGTCCAGGTGTCCTGCTTGATCCTGATCTGATTTAATTCTTCTCATTAATTTCACATCATCTGCAAACAGGGACACTTCAGAGTCTATCCCTTTTATCATGTCATTCACATATACCAGAAATAGCACTGGTCCCAGGACACAAGTGGCCTTGTACTTTACATATTGTCGATAATTCTACCAACATATATACATCATTTCGTTTACTGAATTTCCTACCAGCTCTGTTTCCCACTGAACCTCCTACAGGTAGGTCCTCATACCTGTGTAGTCTTCCCTTTTATAGTTTGGCTTTTCCCTTTCTACTCCTGTTACCCTCTCCACTTGTAGTTCTACGATGTATTCAAAGCTGAGAACCACGTAGTCACTAGCTCCAAGGGGCCTTTCATGTGTGATGTCCTCAATGTTGGAGCTACTCTGGGTGGACACAAGGTCCAGTCTTGCTGGTTCATCCTCCCCTCTCTCTCTGGTAGTGTCCCTACAATGTTGGTGCATGAGGTTTTCCAATACCACATCCATCTCTTGGCCTCCTGCAGTTCTGTGGTGGGTTATACATCACTGCAATGACTACCTTAAGTTCCCCTGACTGAATTGTGCCTACTAATCTCGTCCAATCCGTCCATTTCCTGATATCCCCATCGGTTTTTAATGAGCAGTGCAATCCCTCCTTTCCCTCTGCTCATTCTATCCTTCCTCAGGATCTGATATCTGGGTGGGAAGATTGCGTCTGTTATTGTATCAGTGAGTTTTGTTTTGGTGACTGTTATGATGTTTGGGGACGTCTATACACACACGTGTGTATATCTATATATATATATATATATATATATATATATATATATATATATATATATATATATATATATTATAATATATATATATATATATATATATATATATATATATATAATATATATATATATATATATATATATATATATATATATATATATATATATATATATATATATATAATATATATATATATATATATATATATATATATATATATATATGTACATATATATATATATATATATATATATATATATATAATATATATATATATATATATATATATATATATATATATATATTATATATATGTATGTATGTTATACACCTTGCAATTACTAGGTTCACTCTCTCCCGATTTCGAGATCTTACCTCTACCACTCTTCTGGCTAGGTCGTTCCACTGCCCGTGGCTCATCAGTATTTTCAACATTCACCTGTGCTCTCGAGTACCTGTTTCCCGCCTCTCACTCCAAGTCCACCTATCATTTCCTCTCAGTATTTTGTACGTTGTTACTATATCACTCCTAGTTCCTCTGTCCTCCAGTGTCATCCTGATTAGCTTCCTTAACCTGTCCTCATGGTACTGACAGTCTAACAGACAGTCACTCACACTGATGTTGTAGTAGCCAGGCTTAGTCTTGGTTACCAGTACTTCTGACAGTCTGACAGACACACACTGATGTAGTAGCTAGGCTTGAACCTGGTTACAAGTACTTCTGACAGTCTGACAGTCATACACAGTGAAAAGATTGAAAACAAAGTGAACATGAGTACTCACCGTCAGAATCCATCACTCAGGGACCTGCAACGGAATGAAAAAATATGAAGCGTTTAGAAATCATTCCGTTTAACGCATAATTTACACACACAAAATTTGATAGTGTTCAGATTTGATACAAAGTGTTCAGATTTGATACAAAGTGTTCAGATTTGATACAAAGTGTTCAGATTTGATACAAAGTGTTCAGATTTGATACAAAGTGTTCAGATTTGATACAAAGTGTTCAGATTTGAAACATAGTGTTCAGATTTGATACAAAGTGTTCAGATTTGATACAAAGTGTTCAGATTTAATACAAAGTGTTCAGATTTGAAACATAGTGTTCAGATTTGATACAAAGTGTTCAGATTTGATACAAAGTGTTCAGATTTGAAACAAAGTGTTCAGATTTGAAACAAAGTGTTCAGATTTGAAACAAAGTGTTCAGATTTGATACAAAGTGTTCAGATTTGAAACAAAGTGTTCAGATTTGATACAAAGTGTTCATATTAGATACTGTGTGTTCAAATTAGATACAAAGTGTTCAGATTGCAACGAAAATCTTCAGATTAGGTACAAAGTGTTTAAACTCACAATTAAATAGTGAATACATACATATTCACGAATACATACACATACATGAATACATACACATACATGAATACATACACACACACACACACACACACTCATACACACACACACACACTCATACACAACACACACAGACACACACACACACACACACACACACACACACACACACACAACCACACACACACACACACACAACACACATACACAAACACACAAAAACACACATCACACACACACACACACACAACACACATACAACACACAAACACACAAACACACACCACATAGACACACACACACAATACACACACCACGACACACACATGCACACACACACACAACACACACACACACAACATACACAAAACACAACAAACACACACACATACACACACCACACACACAACACAACACACGCACACACACAAAACAAACACACACACACAACATACACACAACCATACACACAACTATACACACAACACACACACAACATACACACAAACACACACAACATACACAACATACAGACAACAAACACACAACACACACACAACATACACACAACACACGCACAACATACACAACATACAGACAACAAACACACAAACACTCACACATAGACACAACACACACATCATACACACACACACAACAAAACACACACACAACACACATCACACACACACACACACACAAACACACAAACACACACACATAGACACAACACAACACACACACACACACACACACACACACACACACACAAACACACACACACACACACACACACACACACACACACACACACACACACACAAACACACACACATAGACACACACACACATACACACACATACACACACGCACAACACACACACACACACACACTCAACATACACAACAACATACACACAACATGCACACAACATACACACAAACATACACACAAACATACACACAAAAACACACACACACACACCCAACATACACACAACATACACACAACATACACCCAACATACACCAACATACACACAACATACACACAACATACACCCAACATACACCCAACATACACACAACATACACACAACATACACACAACATACACACAACATACACACAACATACACACAACATACACACAACATACACACAACATACACACAACATACACACAATATACACACAATACACACACAACATACCCACTGTTGCAACCCCTGAATGGGTTACAATGTATATTATGAATATTTATGTACATATATTACATGTATATTACCTTTTCATA
>NC_069414.1:42842603-42862603 GCF_026875155.1 Cherax quadricarinatus | reverse complement strand
AAGTTTCTTATCTGAAGAACTCGTTAATTATGATTTACCAGTTCCTTCCATCATTAAAATTTTTAAACTTTCCATTGTTGATGCAAAATTTGTATTTAATGATAAGTTTTACACTCAGAAATTTGGTATGGCAATGGGAAATCCTCTTTCACCTGTTCTTAGTAATCTATACATGGAATTTTTGAAACAAGATTGCTTAACACAATCCTCCCTAATAGAGTTAAATGGTTCAGATATGTCGATGATATTTTATGTCTTATGCCCAAGAATATAGACATACACCATTTCCTTGGCAAATTAAATAGCTTAGCCCACTCTATAATCTTTACTGTTGAATTTGAAGAAAATAATTCATTGCCTTTTCTAGATGTTTTAATTATTAAGGGTAATAATGAATTCAAATTTAAAATTTACAGAAAACCTACAAATAACTGTTCCTATGTACACTGTTATTCTTCCCATCAAGATAGAGTCAAACTGTCTGTTTTCTCATCAATGTTTCTGAGAGCTTTACGAATTTGTAGTCCTGAGTTCATAGATGAGGAAATATCCAAAATTTATGAAATAGGTAATGATTTGAAATACCCAAGAAATGTAATTGATAAATCTTTTAAAGTTGCTAGAAATACTTTTTACAATCCAAAAAGGGACAGCCAGCCTTATTCAACTAAAAATATGTTGGTTCTCCCTTACCATCAAAACTTGGTTGATATGCCTTCTCTTCTTAAGACTTTTAATATTAAAGTTGTATTCAAAAATCTTGATACAATAAAAAAAACTTTTGATAAAGAATTCCCCCCAAAATGCTGATGGATGTGTCTATAAGATTCCTTGTAAAATTTGCGATGAAGTTTATTACGGTCAAACTGGTAAAAATCTCGAACTAAGATTAAAACAACATAAATATAGCATTAGAACTGGACAAGATTCCAATGCTCTATTTATTCATGTGAGAGATTTTAACCATCCAATTGATTTTCAAAAAGTTGAGAAAGTAGTATCAAGCAAGTCCATGGTCGACAGGAATATAATTGAATCTTGTTTCATAAAAAACAATTTTGACAATAATATGAATATTTCCTTTGGTTTATATAAATTAGATCCATTGATAATTAATAGAATTTGGGAAGAATTTAATAATACATTGGACAAATAATAATTTTTTAAATTTCTTATTTCTTGGGCAGAATAGTTTGTTGGTGGGTTGTATGAAGGACCTGTCTAGTTCGGCCGGCGGGCCTGCTGTCTCGCGTCAGGTGTTTCGTTGTTTTGGGATCTGATAGTGAGGTGTGGGCTACCCCTTTATATACTCTACTTTGATGCTTTACTTTCATTGTTCCTTGATAATGAGAGTAGTCACGAAAGCGCTTGGAATTTTTCTATTCTTTCACAGTGGTTGTTTTGCATATTATATATATATATATATATATATATTTATATATTATATATATATATATATATTATATATATATATATATATATATTTTATATATATATATATATATATATATATATATATATATATATATATATATATATATATATATATATTATAATATATATATATATATATATATATTATAATATATATATATTATATATATAAATATATATATATATATATATATATTATAAATAGTTTTGTGTGTGTGTGTGTGTGTGAATATAACAACTCTGGGGTGTAGATAAATGGTTCACAGAACCGACACGTTGATAAATTAGACACATATGCAACTCTAATTTATCAACGTGTCGGTTCTGTGAACCATTCATCTACAATCCTGTCAGACACTACAACTTCTTGGGATCTTAATACTTGGGAATTCTTCTCTTCCCTAACCCTTGGGCACGACCTACTTCCACAATGGACAAATGTGACACCACCTACGACTGCTACACCTCTCCTGCCATACGGTTTATAAGCTGCTTCTCCGCACGTATGCCGTATTCTATTCAAGATTGACGGACTGACCACATCGACTCAAGGTTGAGGGACTGATTACCTCATTCTCCTCCTGTTCTTCAAGTTTCTCTTTGTATGGACTGATGAAGCCACTGTGGGGGCGAAGTTTCCTTAATAAGTATCCAAAGGGAGTTGCACATGTGTCTAATTTATCAACTCTGGGGTGACTTGAATGAGAGATCAAAGTGTTTCGTGTCGCAAGCAACACATCATCAGGGACACAAAATGCGTTGGTAGGGAAGAAAGTCTCTCCATCAGTAATAAAGTGGTCACGGTAATGAAGTGGTCACGGTAATGAAGTGGTCACGGTAATGAAGTGGTCACGGTAATAAAAGGGGGTCACGGTAATGAAGTGGCACGGTAATGAAGTGGGTCACGGTAATGAAGTGGTCACGGAAAATGAAGTGGTCAGGGTAATGAAGTGGTCACGGTAATGAAGTGGTCACGGTAATGAAGTGGTCACGTAATGAAGTGGTCACGGTAATGAAGTGGTCACGGTAATGAAGTGGTCACGGTAATGAAGTGGTCACGGTAATGAAGTGGTCACGGTAATGAAGTGGTCACGGTAATGAAGTGGTCACGGTAATGAAGTGGTCACGGTAATGAAGTGGTCACGGTAATGAAGTGGTCACGGAAATTTGAAGTGGTCACGGTAATGAAGTGGTCACAGTAATGAAGTGGCACGGTAATGAAGTGGTCCACGGTAATGAAGTGGTCACAGTAATGAAGTGGTCACGGTAATGAAGTGGTCACGGTAATGAAGTGGTCACGGTAATGAAGTGGTCACAGTAATGAAGTGGTCACGGTAATGAAGTGGTCACGGTAATGAAGTGGTCACGGTAATGAAGTGGTCACGGTAATGAAGTGGTCACGGTAATGAAGTAGACACAGTAATACAGTGGACACAGTAATTAAGTGGACACAGTAATACAGTGGACACAGTAATTAAGTGGACACAGTAATACAGTGGACACAGTAATTAAGTGGACACAGTAATACAGTGGACACAGTAATACAGTGGACATAGTAATACAGTGGACCCCAGTAATACAGAAAGCATAGTAATACAGTGGACACAGTAATTAAGTGGACACAGTAATACAGTGGACACAGTAATACAGTGGACACAGTAATACAGTGGACACAGTAATTAAGTGGACACAGAAATTTACAGTGGACACATTTAATACAGTGGACATAGTAATACAGTGGACACAGTAATACAGTAGACATAGTAATACAGTGGACACAGTAATTAAGTGGAAACAGTAATACAGTGGACACAGTAATACAGTGGACACAGTAATACAGTGGACATAGAAATTTACAGTGGACCAGTATTAAGTGGACACAGTAATACAGTGGACACAGTAATTAAGTGGACACAGTAATATAGGGGACACAGTAATACAGTGGACACAGAAATACAGTGGACACAGTAATACAGTGGACACAGTAATACATGGAAACAGTAATACAGTGGACACAGTAATACAGGGGGCCCACAGTATACAGTGGACACAGTAATAAAGTGGACACAGTAATTAAGTGGACACAGTAATACAGTGGACACAGTAATACAGTGGACACAGTAATACAGTGGACACAGTAATACAGTGGACACAGTAATTAAGTGGACACAGTAATTAAGTGGACACAGTAATACAGTGCACACAGTAATTAAGTGGACACAGTAATTAAGTGGACACAGTAATTAAGTGGACACAGTAATTAAGTGGACACAGTAATACAGTGGACACAGTAATTTAAAGTGGACACAGTAATACATGGACACAGTAATTAAGTGGACACAGTAATACAGTGGACACAGTAATTAAGTGGACACAGTGATTAAGTGGACACAGTAATACAGTGGACACAGTAATTAAGTGGACACAGTAATACAGTGGACACAGTAATTAAGTGGACACAGTAATACAGTGGACGCAGTAATACAGTGGACACAGTAATACAGTGGACAGAGTAATACAGTGGACACAGTAATTAAGTGGACACAGTAATACAGTGGACACAGTAATACAGTGGACACAGTAATACAGTGGACACAGTAATACAGTGGACGCAGTAATACAGTGGACACAGTAATACAGTGGACACAGTAATACAGTGGGCACAGCAATACAGTGGACACAGTAATACAGTACATACAGTAATGCAGTGGACACAGTAATACATTGGACACAGTAATACAGTGGACACAGTAATACAGTAGAGCCAGTAATACAGTGGACACAGTAATACAGTGGACACAGTAATACAGTGGACACAGTAATACAGTGGACAGAGTAATACAGTAGACACTTTAATACAGTGGACACAGTAATACAGTAGAGCCAATAAAACAGTGGACACAGTAATACAGTGGACACAGTAATACAGTGGACACAGTAATACAGTGGACACAGTAATACAGTGGACACAGTAATACAGTAGAGCCAGTAATACAGTGGCCAAAGTAATACAGTAGAACCAATAATACAGTGGACACAGTAATACAGTAGACACAGTAATACAGTGGACACAGTAATACAGTGGACACAGTAATACAGTAGACCCAGTAATACAGTGAACACAGTAATACAGTGGACACAGTAATACAGTAGACACAGTAATACAGTGACACAAAAAATACAGTGGACACAGTAATAACAGTGGCCACATAATCCAGTGCACACAGTAATACAGTGGACACAGAAATACATTGGACAGAGTAATACAGTGGCCACAGTAATACAGTGGCCACAGTAATACAGTGGACACAGTAATACAGTGGCCACAGTAATACAGTGGACACAGTAATACAGTGGCCACAGTAATACAGTGGACACAGTAATACCGTGGACACAGTAATACAGTGCACACAGTAATACAGGGGAACACAGTAAACAGTGGACACAGTAATACAGTGGACACAGTAATACAGTGGCCACAGTAATACAGTGGACACAGTAATACAGTGGACACAGTAATACAGTGGCCACAGAAATACAGTGGACACAGTAATACAGTGGCCACAGTAATACAGTGGCCACAGTAATACAGGGGGACACAGTAATACAGTGGACACAGTAATACAGTGGCCACAGTAATACAGTGCCACATTAATACAGTAGGCACAGTAATGCAGTGGACACAGTAATACAGTGGCCACAGTAATACAGTGGACACAATAATACAGTGGCTACAGTAATACAGTGGACACAGTAATACAGTAGACACAGTAATACAGTAGACACAGTAATACTCTGGACACAGTAATACAGAGGACACAGTACTACAGTGGACACAGTAATACAGTGGACATAGTAATACAGTGGACACAGTAATACAGTGGACATAGTAATACAGTGGACACAGTAATTAAGTGGACACAGTAATACAGTGGACACAGTAATACAGTGGACTCAGTAATACAGTGGACATAGTAATACAGTGGACAGTGTAATTAAGTGGACACAGTAATACAGTGGACACAGTAATTAAGTGGACACAGTAATATAGTGGACACAGTAATACAGTGGACACAGTGATACAGTGGACACAGTAATACAGTGGACACAGTAATACAGTGGACACAGTAATACAGTGGACACAGTAATACAGTGGACACAGTAATACAGTGGACACAGTAATAAAGTGGACACATTAATTAAGTGCACACAGTAATACAGTGGACACAGTAATACAGTGGACACAGTAATACAGTGGACACAGTAATTAAGTGGACACAGTAATTAAGTGGACACAGTAATTAAGTGGACACAGTAATTAAGTGTACACAGTAATTAAGTGGACACAGAAATTTAAGTGGACACAGAAATTTAAAGTGGACACAGTAATACAGTGGACACAGTAATTAAGTGGACACAGTAATACAGTGGACACAGTAATTAAGTGGACACAGTAATACAGTGGACACAGTAATTAAGTGGACACAGTAATTAAGTGGACACAGTAATACAGTGGACACAGTAATTAAGTGGACACAGTAATACAGTGGACCCCAGAAAATTAAGTGGACACAGTAATACAGTGGACGCAGTAATACAGTGGACACAGTAATACGTGGACACAGTAATACAGTGGACACAGTAATTAAGGGGAAAACACAGTAATACAGTGGACACAGTAATACAGTGGACACAGTAATACAGTGGACACAGTAATACAGTGGACACAGTAATACAGTGGACACAGTAATACAGTGGGCACAGTAATACAGTGGACACAGTAATACAGTACATACAGTAATACAGTGGACACAGTAATACATGGACACTTTAATACCGTGGACACAGTAATACAGTAGAGCCAATAAAACAGTGGACACAGTAATACAGTGGACACAGAAAATACAGTGGACACAGTAATACAGTGGACAGAGTAATACAGTGGCCACAGTAATACAGTGGCCAAAGTAATACAGTAGAACCAATAATACAGTGGACACAGTAATACAGTAGACACAGTAATACAGTGGACACAGTAATACAGTGGACACAGTAATACAGTAGACCCTGTAATACAGTGGAAAACAGAAAAACAGTGGACACAAGTATACAGTGGACACAGTAATACAGTAAACACAAAAATACAGTGGACACAGTAATACAGTGGCCACAGTAATACAGTGCACACAGTAATACAGTGGACACAGAAATACATTGGACAGAGTAATACAGTGGCCACAGTAATACAGTGGCCACAGTAATACAGTGGACACAGTAATACAGTGGCCACAGAAATACAGTGGCCACAGTAATACAGTGGCCACAGTAAATACAGTGGACACAGTAATACAGTGGACACAGTAATACAGTGCACACAGTAATACAGTGGACACAGTAATACAGTGGACACAGTAATACAGTGGACACAGTAATACAGTGGCCACATTTAATACAGTGGACACAGTAATACAGAGGACACAGTAATACAGTGGCCACATAAATACAGTGGACACAGTAATACAGTGGCCACAGTAATACAGTGGCCACAGTAATAGAGTGGACACAGTAATACAGTGGACGCAGTAATAAGTGGCCCACAGAAATACAGTGGCCACATTAATACAGTAGGCACAGAATGCAGTGGACACAGTAATACAGTCGCCACAGTAATACAGTGGACACAATAATGCAGTGGCTACAGTAATACAGTGGACACAGCAATACAGTAGACACAGTAATACAGTAGACACAGTAATACACTGGACACAGTAATACAGAGGACACAGTACTACAGTGGACACAGTAATGCAGTAGAGCCAGTAATACAGTGGACACGGTAATACAGTGGACACAGTAATAACAGTAGACACAGTAATACGGGACACAGAATACAGTGGACACAGTAATGCAGTAGACACAGTAGTACAGTGAACACAGTAATACAGTGGACACAGTAATACAGTGGACACAGTAATACAGTGGACACAAAAATACAGTGGACACAGTAATACATTGGACACAGTAATGCAGTGGACACAGTAATACAGTGGACACAGTAATACAGTAGACGCAGTAATACAGTGAACACAGTAATACATTGGACATAGTAATACAGTGGACACAGTAATACAGTGGACACAGTAATACAGTAGAAACAGTAATACGGTGGACACAGTAATACAGTGGACACAGTAATACAGTGGACACAGTAATACAGTGGACACAGTAATGCAGTGGACACAGTAATACAGTGGGCACAGTAATACAGTGAACACAGTAATACATTGGACATAGTAATACAGTGGACACAGTAATACAGTGGGCACAGTAATACAGTGGACACAGTAATACAGTGGACACAGTAATACAGTGGACACAGTAATGCAGTTGACACAGTAATACAGTGGACACAGTAATACAGTGGACACAGTAATACAGTGGACACAGTAATACAATGGACACAGTAATTCAGTGGACACAGTAATACAGTAGACACAGTAATACGGAGGACACAATTATACAGTGGACACAGTAATACAGTGGACACAGTAATACAGTGGACACAGTAATACAGTCTACACAGTAATACAGTGGACACAGTAATACAGTAGACACAGAAATACAGTAGACACAGTAATACAGTGGCCACAGTAATACAGTATAACCAATAATACAGTGGACACAGTAATACAGTAGACACAGTAATACAGTGGACACAGTAATACAGTGGACACAGTAATACAGTAGACACAGTAATACAGTGAACACAGTAATACAGTGGACACAGTAATACAGTGGACACAGTAATACAGTGGGCACTTTAATACAGTGGACACAGTAATATAGTTGAGCCAGTAATACAGTGGACACAGTAATGCAGTGGACACAGTAATACAGTGGACACATACTACAGTGGACCACAGTAATACATGGGGACACAGTAATACAGTGGACACAGTAATACAATGGACACTGTAATACAATAGAGCCAGTAATTCAGTGGCCACAGTAATACAGTAGAACCAATATTACAATGGACACAGTAATACAGTGGACACAGTAATACAATAGAGCCAATAATTCAGTGGCCACAGTAATACAGTAGAGCCAATATTACAATGGACACAGTAATACAGTAGAGCCAATATTACAATGGACACAGTAATACAGTAGACACAGTAATACAGTGCACACAGTAATACAGTGGACACAATAATACAGTGGACACAGTAATACAGTGGACACAGTAATACAGTGGACACAGTACTACAGTGGACACAGTAATACAGTGGACACAGTAATACAGTGGACACAGTAATACAGTGGGCACAGTAATACAATAGAGCCAATATTACAATGGACACAGTTATACAGTGGACACAGTAATACAGTGGACACAATAATACAGTGGACACAGTAATACAGTAGACACAGTAATACAGAGGACACAGTAATACAGTGGACACAGTAATACAGTGGACACAGTAATACAGTGGAAACAGTAATACAGTGGACACTTTAATAGAGTGGACACAGTAATACAGTAGAGCCAGTAATACAGTGGACACAGTAATACAGTGGACACAGTAATAGAGTGGACACTTTAATACAGTGGACACAGTAGTACAGTAGAGCCAGTAATACAGTGGCCACAGTAATACAGAAGAGCCAATAATACAGTGGACACAATAATACAGTAGAAACAGTAATACAGTGGACACAGTAATACAGTAGACACAGAAATACAGTGGGCACAGTAATACAGTGGCCACAGTAATACAGTGCGCACAGTAATACAGTGGACACAGTAATACAGTGGACAGAGTAATACAGTGGCCACAGTAATACAGTAGCCACAGTAATACAGTGTACACAGTAATACAGTGGCCACAGTAATACAGTGGACACAGTAATACAGTGGACACAGTAATACAGTGCACACAGTAATACAGTGGACACAGTAATGCAGTGGACACAGTAAAACAGTGGACACAGTAATACAGTGGCCACAGTAATACAGTGGACACAGTAATACAGTGGAAACAGTAATACAGTGGCCACAGAAATACAGGGGACACAGTAATACGTGATCACAGTAATACAGTGGCCACAGTAATACAGTGGACACAGTAAATACAGTGGTAAAAGAATACAGTGGCCACAGTAATACAGTAGGCACAGTAATGCAGTGGACACAGTAATGCAGTGGCCACAGTAATACAGTGGACACAATAATACAGTGGCTACAGTAATACAGGGGGACACAGTAATACAGTAACACAGTATACAGTAGAACAGTAATACACTGGACACAGTAATACAGGGACACAGTACTACAGTGGACACAGTAATACAGGGGAAACATAGTAATACAGTGGACACAGTAATACAGTGGACACAGTAATACAATGGACACAGTAATACAGTAGACACAGTAATACAATGGACACAGTAATACAGTGGACACAGTAATGCAGTAGACACAGTAGTACAGTGGACACAGAAATACAGTGGACACAGTAATACAGTGGACACAGTAATACAGTGGACACAGTAATACAGTGGACACAGTAATTCAGTAGACCCGTAAACAGGGGAAACCAGTAATACAGTGGACACAGTAATACAGGGGACACAGTTATACCATGGACACAGTAATACAGTGGACACAGTAATTCATTGGACACAGTAATACAGTGGACACAGTAATACAGTGGACACAGTAATACAGTGGACACAGTAATATAGTGGACACAGTAATACAGTGGACACAGTAATACAGTGGACACAGTAATACAGTGGACACAGTAATACAGTGGACACAGTAATACAGTGGACACAGTAATACAGTGGACACAGTAATACAGTAGACCCAGTAATACAGTGGACACAGTAATACAGTGGACACAGTAATACAGTGGACACAGTAATACAGTGGACACAGTAATGCAGGGGACACAGTAATACAGTGGACACAGTAATAAAAGTGTACACAGTATACAGTGGACACAGTAATACAGTGGACACAGTAATACAGTGGACACAGTATACAGTGGACACTGTAAACAGTGGACACAGTAATACAGTGGCCCCAGTAATACAGTGGACACAGAAATTACAGTGGACGCAGTAATACAGTGGACACAGTAATACAGTGGGACACAGAAAATACAGTGGACACAGTAATTAAGTGGACACAGTAAACAGTGGACACAGTAATACAGTGGACACAGTAATACAGTGGACACAGTAATACAGTGGACACAGTAATACAGTGGACACAGTAATACAGTGGGCACAGTAATACAGTGGACACAGTAATACAGTTACATCAGTAATACAGTGGACACAGTAATACATGGACACTTTAATACCGTGGACACAGTAATACAGTAGAGCCAATAAAACAGTGGACACAGTAATACAGTGGACACAGTAATACAGTGGACACAGTAATACAGTGGACAGAGTAATACAGTGGCCACAGTAATACAGTGGCCAAAGTAATACAGTAGAACCAATAATACAGTGGACACAGTAATACAGTAGACACAGTAATACAGTGGACACAGTAATACAGTGGACACAGTAATACAGTAGACCCTGTAATACAGTGGACACAGTAATACAGTGGACACAGTAATACAGTGGACACAGTAATACAGTAGACACAGAAATACAGTGGACACAGTAATACAGTGGCCACAGTAATACAGTGCACACAGTAATACAGTGGACACAGAAATACATTGGACAGAGTAATACAGTAGCCACAGTAATACAGGGGCCACAGTAATACAGTGGACACAGTAATACAGTGGCCACAGAAATACAGTGGCCACAGTAATACAGTGGCCACAGTAATACAGTGGACACAGTAATACAGTGGACACAGTAATACAGTGCACACAGTAATACAGTGGACACAGTAATACAGTGGACACAGTAATACAGTGGACACAGTAATACAGTGGCCACAGTAATACAGTGGACACAGTAATACAGTGGACACAGTAATACAGTGGCCACATAAATACAGTGGACACAGTAATACAGTGGCCACAGTTAATACAGTGGCCAAAGTAATACAGTGGACACAGTAATACAGTGGACGCAGTAATACAGTGGCCACAGTAATACAGTGGCCACATTAATACAGTAGGCACAGTAATGCAGTGGACACAGTAATACAGTGGCCACAGTAATACAGTGGACACAATAATACAGTGGCTACAGTAATACAGTGGACACAGCAATACAGTAGACACAGTAATACAGTAGACACAGTAATACACTGGACACAGTAATACAGAGGACACAGTACTACAGTGGACACAGTAATGCAGTAGAGCCAGTAATACAGTGGACACGGTAATACAGTGGACACAGTAATACAGTAGACACAGTAATACAGTGGACACAGTAATACAGTGGACACAGTAATGCAGTAGACACAGTAGTACAGTGAACACAGTAATACAGTGGACACAGTAATACAGTGGACACAGTAATACGTGGACACAAAAATACAGTGGACACAGTAATACATTGGACACAGTAATGCAGTGGACACAGTAATACAGTGGACACAGTAATACAGTAGACGCAGTAATACAGTGAACACAGTAATACATTGGACATAGTAATACAGTGGACACAGTAATACAGTGGACACAGTAATACAGTAGAAACAGTAATACGGTGGACACAGTAATACATGGACACAGTAATACAGTGGACACAGTAATACAGGGACACAGTAATGCAGTGGACACAGTAATACAGTGGGCACAGTAATACAGTGAACACAGTAATACATTGGACATAGTAATACAGTGGACACAGTAATACAGTGGGCACAGTAATACAGTGGACACAGTAATACAGTGGACACAGTAATACAGTGGACACAGTAATGCAGTTGACACAGTAATACAGTGGACACAGTAATACAGTGGACACAGTAATACAGTGGACACAGTAATACAATGGACACAGTAATTCAGTGGACACAGTAATACAGTAGACACAGTAATACGGAGGACACAATTATACAGTGGACACAGTAATACAGTGGACACAGTAATACAGTGGACACAGTAATACAGTCTACACAGTAATACAGTGGACACAGTAATACAGTAGACACAGAAATACAGTAGACACAGTAATACAGTGGCCACAGTAATACAGTAGAACCAATAATACAGTGGACACAGTAATACAGAAAGACACAGTAATTACAGTGGAACAGTAATACAGTGGACACAGTAATACAGTAACACAGTAATACATGAACACAGTAATACAGTGGACACAGTAATACAGTGGACACAGTAATACAGTGGGCACTTTAATACAGTGGACACAGTAATATAGTTGAGCCAGTAATACAGTGGACACAGTAATGCAGTGGACACAGTAATACAGTGGACACAGTACTACAGTGGACACAGTAATACAGGGGACACAGTAATACAGTGGACACAGTAATACAATGGACACTGTAATACAATAGAGCCAGTAATTCAGTGGCCACAGTAATACAGTAGAGCCAATATTACAATGGACACAGTAATACAGTGAACACAGTAATACAATAGAGCCAATAATTCAGTGGCCACAGTAATACAGTAGAGCCAATATTACAATGGACACAGTAATACAGTAGAGCCAATATTACAATGGACACAGTAATACAGTAGACACAGTAATACAGTGCGCACAGTAATACAGTGGACACAATAATACAGTGGACACAGTAATACAGTGGACACAGTAATACAGTGGACACAGTACTACAGTGGACACAGTAATACAGTGGACACAGAAAAATACATGGACACAGTAATACAGTGGGCACAGAAAATACAATAGAGCCATATTACAATGGACACAGTTATACAGTGGACACAGTAATACAGTGGACACAATAATACAGTGGACACAGTAATACAGTAGACACAGTAATACAGTGGACACAGTAATACAGTGGACACAGTAATACAGTGGACACAGTAATACAGTGGAAATAGTAATACAGTGGACACTTTAATAGAGTGGACACAGTAATACAGTAGAGCCAGTAATACAGTGGACACAGTAATACAGTGGACACAGTAATAGAGTGGACACTTTAATACAGTGGACACAGTAATACAGTAGAGCCAGTAATACAGTGGCCACAGTAATACAGTAGAGCCAATAATACAGTGGACACAATAATACAGTAGAAACAGTAATACAGTGGACACAGTAAATACAGTAGACACAGAAATACAGTGGGAAACAGTAATACAGTGGCCACAGTAATACAGTGCGCACAGTAATACAGTGGACACAGTAATACAGTGGACAGAGTAATACAGTGGCCACAGTAATACAGTAGCCACAGTAATACAGTGGACACAGTAATACAGTGGCCACAGTAATACAGTGGACACAGTAATACAGTGGACACAGTAATACAGTTGCACACAGTAATACAGTGGACACAGTAATGCAGTGGACACAGTAAAAACAGGGGACACAGTATACAGTGGCCACATTTAATACAGTGGACACATTTAATACAGTGGAAACAGTAATACAGTGGCCACAGAAATACAGTGGACACAGTAATACAGTGATCACAGTAATACAGTGGCCACAGTAATACAGTGGACACAGTAATACAGTGGTCAAAGTAATACAGTGGCCACAGTAATACAGTGGCCACAGTAATACAGTAGGCACAGTAATGCAGTGGACACAGTAATGCAGTGGCCACAGTAATACAGTGGACACAATAATACAGTGGCTACAGTAATACAGTGGACACAGTAATACAGTAGACA
Organism: Cherax quadricarinatus; assembly: GCF_026875155.1. NCBI lineage: Eukaryota > Metazoa > Arthropoda > Malacostraca > Decapoda > Parastacidae > Cherax > Cherax quadricarinatus. Next base: position 42,848,333 of record NC_069414.1, on the reverse strand, counting down.
CAGTAATACAGTAGACACAGTAATACACTGGACACAGTAATACAGAGGACACAGTACTACAGTGGACACAGTAATACAGTGGACATAGTAATACAGTGGACACAGTAATACAGTGGACACAGTAATACAATGGACACAGTAATACAGTAGACACAGTAATACAATGGACACAGTAATACAGTGGACACAGTAATGCAGTAGACACAGTAGTACAGTGGACACGAATACAGTGGACACAGAAATTTACAGTGGACACAGTAATACAGTGGACACAGTAATACAGTGGACACAGTAATTCAGTAGACCCAGTAATACAGTGGACACAGTAATACAGTGGACACAGTAATACAGTGGACACAGTTATACAGTGGACACAGTAATACAGTGGACACAGTAATTCATTGGACACAGTAATACAGTGGACATAGTAATACAGTGGACACAGTAATATAGTGGAAACAGTAATACAGTGGACACAGTAATACAGTGGACACAGTAATACAGTGGACACAGTAATACAGTGGACACAGTAATACAGTGGACACAGTAATACAGTGGACACAGTAATACAGTGGACACTTTAATACAGTGGACACAGTAAATACATTTGGACACAGTAATACAGGGGGACACAGTAATACAGTGGACACAGTAATACAGTGTACACATAATACAGTGGACACAGTAATACAGTGGACACAGTAAACAGTGGACACGTAATACAGGGGGACACTGTAATACAGTGGACACAGTAATACAGTGGCACAGTAATACAGTGGACACAGTAATACAGTGGACACAGTAATACAGTGGACACTGTAATACAGTGGACACAGTAATCAGTGGCCACAGTAATACAGTGGCCCCCAGTAATACAGTGGAAAACAGTAATACAGGGGGACACAGTAATACAGTGGACACAGTAATACAGTGGACACAGTAATACAGTGGACACAGTAATACAGTGGACACAGTAATACAGTGGACACAGTAATACAGTGGCCAGTAATACAGTGGACACAGTAATACAGTGGACACAGTATACAGTGGACACAGTGATACAGTGGACACAGTAATACAGTGGACACAGTAATATAGTGGACACAGTAATATAGTGGGACACAGTAATACAGTGGACACAGTAATACAGTGGACACAGTAATACAGTGGACACAGTAATACAGTGGACACAGTAATACAGTGGACACAGTAATACAGTGGACACAGTAATACAGTGGACACAGTAATACAGTTTACACAGTAATACAGTGGACACAGTAATACAGTGGACACAGTAATATAGTGGACACAGTAATATAGTGGACACAGTAATATAGTGGACACAGTAATATAGTGGACACAGTAATACAGTGGACACAGTAATACAGTGGACACAGTAATACAGTGGCCACAGTAATACAGTAGGCACAGTAATGCAGGGGACACAGTATGCAGGGGCCCCACAGAAAATTACAGTGGACACAAAAATACAGTGGCTACGTAATACAGTGGACACAGTAATACAGTAGACACAGTAATACAGTAGACACAGTAATACACTGGACACAGTAATACAGAGGACACAGTACTACAGTGGACACAGTAATACAGTGGACATAGTAATACAGTGGACACAGTAATACAGTGGACACAGTAATACAATGGACACAGTAATACAGTAGACACGAAATACAATGGACACAGTAATACAGTGGACACAGTAATGCAGTAGACACAGTAGTACAGTGGACACAGAAATACAGTGGACACAGTAATACAGTGGACACAGTAATACAGTGGACACAGTAATACAGTGGACACAGTAATTCAGTAGACCCAGTAATACAGTGGACACAGTAATACAGTGGACACAGTAATACAGTGGACACAGTTATACAGTGGACACAGTAATACAGTGGACACAGTAATTCTTTGGGACACAGTAATACAGTGGACACAGTAATACAGTGGACACGAAAATACAGTGGACACAGTAATATAGTGGACACAGTAATACAGTGGACACAGTAATACAGTGGACACAGTAATACAGTGGACACAGTAATACAGTGGACACAGTAATACAGTGGCCCACAGTAATACAGTGGACACAGTAATACAGGGGGACACAGTAATACAGTGGACACAGTAATAGAGTGGACACAGTAATACAGTGGACACAGTAATACAGTGGACACAGTAATACAGGGGGACACAGTAATACAGTGGACACAGTAATACAGTGGACACAGTAATACAGTGGACACAGTAATACAGTGGACACTGTAATACAGTGGACACAGTAATACAGTGGACACAGTAATACAGTGGACACAGTAATACAGTGGACACAGTAATACAGTGGCACTGTAATACAGTGGACACAGTAATACAGTGGCCACAGATAATACAGTGGCCACAGTAATACAGTGGACACAGTAATACAGTGGACACAGTAATACGTGGACACAGTAATACAGTGGACACAGTAATACAGTGGACACAGTAATACAGTGGACACAGTAATACAGTGGACACAGTAATACAGTGGACACAGTAATACAGTGGACACAGTAATACAGTGGACACAGTAATACAGTGGACACAGTATACAGTGGACACAGTAATATAGGGACACGGGTAATATAGTGGACACGTAAATACAGTGGACACAGTAATACAGTGGACACAGTAATACAGTGGACACATTTAAAAACAGTGGACACAGTAATACAGTGGACACAGTAATACAGTGGACACAGTAATACAATGGACACAGTAATACAGTTTACACAGTAATACAGTGGACACAGTAATACAGTGGACACAGTAATATAGTGGACACAGTAATATAGTGGACACAGTAATATAGTGGAAAACAGTAATATAGGGGGACACAGTAATATAGGGGAAACACAGTAATACATGGACACAGTAATACAGTGGACACAGTATAAAAGTGGACCAGTAATACAGTGGACACAGTAATACAGTGGAAAACGGGAATACAGTGGACACAGTAATACAGTGGGACACAGTAATTTAGTGGACACAGTAATATAGTGGACACAGTAATATAGTGGACACAGTAATATAGTGGACACAGTAATATAGTGGACACAGTAATATAGTGGACACAGTAATATAGTGGACACAGTAATATAGTGGACACAGTAATATAGTGGACACAGTAATATAGTGGACACAGTAATATAGTGGACACAGTAATATAGTGGACACAGTAATATAGTGGACACAGTAATATAGTGGACACAGTAATATAGTGGACACAGTAATATAGTGGACACAGTAATATAGTGGACACAGTAATATAGTGGACACAGTAATATAGTGGACACAGTAATATAGTGGACGGGGAGGACCAAGGAAGTTGTAAGATGAATATCTGGGAAAAAAATTAATCTTGAGGTTTGTTGATGACAAGTATTGGAGGGAGAGTTTGGAGGGAGTGAGTGAGGGAGGGAGTGAGGGAGGGAGGGAGGGAGGGAGGGAGGAAGGAAGGGAGAATTTGGAGGGTTTGTGGAGGGAAGGAGGGAGAGTTTGGAATTTTTTGTGAAGGGAGATGTTGAACAGTCTTGGTCCCCGCATGTTGATACAGTGATCTTTTATTATGCTCAAGGCGCTCCTGCTTTTCACTGTGTTTATTTTCCACTTCCTGCCATATCTCTCACTCCAGTGTGTTGTTACAGCAGTGTCTTGGGACCAGGCTCTCCAATATTCTCCAGGTATATATTATACTCTCTCTCTCTCTCTCTCTCTCTCTCTCTCTCTCTCTCTCTCTCTCTCTCTCTCTCTCTCTCTCTCTCTCTCTCTCTCTCTCCTCCACTCCAGTGAGTACATATTTATATATAAATGCATTATTGTTCTATGTGTGGCATAAATGATCTCTATATGTCTTCCTTTGTTCTTCCCTGAGTGGGGCCGCCAACACTACAATATTGTAACCAACAAAGCATAAGTGAGCTGAATAGTGTCACTACTGGCACCCTTTTCCCTTGTTTTGAAAGTTCTCATTATCCATCCATTTTGAAAGTTTTCATTATCCATCCGTTTTGAAAGTTCTCATTATCCATCCGTTTTGAAAGTTCTCATTATCCATCCGTTTTGAAAGTTCTCATTATCCATCCGTTTTGAAAGTTCTCATTTTCCACCCGTTTTGAAAGTTCTCATTATCCACTCATTTTGAAAGTTCTCATTATCCATCCATTTTGAAAGTTCTCATTATCCATCCATTTTGAAAGTTCTCAATATCCACCCGTTTTGAAAGTTCTCATTATCCATCCATTTTGAAAGTTCTCATTATCCACCCGTTTTGAAAGTTCGCATTATCCACCCGTTTTGAAAGTTCTCAATATCCACTCTGTCATTTTCCTGGCTGTCCTGACATTTATCTCGATGTTTTTTTAGAAAGTAAGGTCTTTAACCTGTTCCTTTCGTTGTGTGTGGTGATCTTCTTGTGTTTTGTATACAGTGTTTCTCTCCAGTTCTTCATTCTTTCCATACCTAAGCAACTGGACCTTATCATTACTGAACGCCATGTTCTGAATGTCATATACTTCTGTACGTCATGTTCTTCTCCACGTCATGTTCTTCTCCACGTCATGTTCTCCACTGCCCACTATCGAACACTTATACCTTAAAACAATTTTTCAATGGCTTCTACCGGGAGAATTTCAATGCATATTTTAGCGTTGATAAATAAGGAACATGTGTAACACAACGTACCTTTGTTGTGGCGAAACGTTGCCACAATAAAAACACCCATGTGTCGCACACATATCTACATAATACTGACATGCAAATGATAATACAAAACTGTTTATTGTGAGGATAAACAGCAAAGGTACCAAGAGGGTGCCCTGGGGAACCCAAATATCTACCTCGATACTGGCTGTTTGCTACTGCTATATGTACTCTGTTTAAGGATGTTAGGAAGTGTTTCTTTATTCTTAAAATAGTGAGTGGTAGCAAGAGGGAGAGAGCAAGAGGGAGAGAGCAAGAGGGAGAGAGCAAGAGGGAGAGAGCAAGAGGGAGAGAGCAAGAGGGAGAGAGCAAGAGGGAGAGAGCAAGAGGGAGAGAGCAAGAGAAGGAGAGGGAGAGAGGGAGAGGGAGAGAGCAAGAGGGAGAGAGCAAGAGGGAGAGAGGGAGAGGGAGAGAGCAAGAGGGAGAGAGCAAGAGGGAGAGAGCAAGAGGGAGAGAGGGAGAGGAAGAGAGCAAGAGGGAGAGAGCAAAGGGAGAGAGGAGAGGGAGAGAGCAAGAGGGAGAGAGCAAGAGGGAGAGAGCAAGAGGGGGAGAGGGAGAGGGAAGAGAGCAAGAGGGAGAGAGCAAGAGGGAGAGAGCAAGAGGGAGAGAGGGAGAGGGAGAGAGCAAGAGGGAGAGAGCAAGAGGGAGAGAGCAAAGGGAGAGAGCAAGAGTGGAGAGAGCAAGAGGGAGAGAGGGAGAGGGAGAGAGCAAGAGGGGAAGCAAGAGGGAGAGGCAAGAGGGAGAGAGGGAGAGGGATGAGAGCAAGAGGGAGAGAGCAAGAGGGTAGAGAGCAAGAGGGAGAGAAGGGAGAGGGAGAGAGGCAAGAGGGAGAGAGCAAGAGGGAGAGCAAGAGGGAGAGAGGGAGAGGAGAGAGCAAGAGGGAGAGAGCAAGAGGGAGAGAGCAAGAGGAGAGAGGGAGAGGGAGAGGCAAGGGGAAGGAGAGGGAGAGACAAGGGGGGGAAAAAC
>NC_069414.1:42806834-42842103 GCF_026875155.1 Cherax quadricarinatus | reverse complement strand
CTCTGCATGAAAGGGGGCTTTCTATATAGCAGTATGTCTTTGTTTTCATCTTGGTGTATTACGATACAGTACATGTACATGTACAAGGTATACGACCTGTATACCTTGTACAGTCTTCTAGAAGTAAAATATTATTATTATTGGACAATCGGTCGTGGGGGCATGCATAACTCCTGGGTTTTAAAAAATGTTGTTGTTTTTGACTCGGGTGACGGGCGGGTGGGTGTTGAGGTCTTAGTTAAGCAAATTGTAAGATAAGATAAGATTAGTTTTGTTCGGATTTTTAACCCGGGGGGGTTACCACCAGGAAACCAGAAAGTCTGCGTCATCGGGGATGTAACTTATTTCCTTTTGGGGTCCTTAATCTTGTCCCCCGGGATGCGCCCCCACACCGTCGATAACACCCAGGTACCATTTGCGCTAGGTGAACAGGACAAAGGTGTAAGGAAACGTTTCGAAATTTTTTCCACCCGCCGGGAATCGAACCGGGCCCCCCGGGTGTGGAAGGGGAGCTTTTAGCCACAAATACAGTTACATAGATTATCATACATAGCAGCATATGTGTTAAGAAACCGGGGATAACCCAAAAAAGTCAGAGGTCCACCCCCCTAAGAAGGAACTTGTTATTTTAGTTCCTCCTTCCAGAGGAAATTTTATTCTTGCATAGTTCCTGCCCAAATTTGGGCAAACCGGAAAACAGGTCTCCCCCATTGGAAAAAATGATAAACGATAAAGTTTATTTCCAGAAAGAAATGGTTTACACGTGTTTCAGAGAAAGATGAAATTCTTGACATAATTTGTAATAAAACCCGGGTTTTATGTAGACTACTTTGGGCAACCTTACAAAGTCTTAAGTTTCCCCTAATTTCTCTGCATAAAGAATCTAAATTTAAATCTTTAACTTATAACTAATACTGTCACTTTTTGCAAGCAATTTGTTGGAATTTTTAGTAAAAACAAACCCGGGGAAAACGAGAGTTTGAACCCATTAGACTTGCTGTCTATTTTCATCTATCAGTAAAATAGGCACCTGGGTGTTAGTTGACGGGTGTGGGTTCGCATCCTGGGACAAAATTAATCTAATTTTTTCCGAAATGCTCTGCATAACGATAGGCCTGCCTCAGACCGGGCTGCAGGGGCGTTGACCCCCGAAATCCTCTCCAGGTAAACTCCGGTAATAACAAGGGGCTTTCTATAAGTAGTATGTCACTGATATCAGCTATGGTCTGTATACCTTGTACATGTACTTGTAAAATTTATAACCTCAAAACTCACAGACCATGCATTAACCACTGGACCAGGTGGCTCTAAATAACATTCATCCAACTAGGTATATTTCTGTACTCCAGAGAGAGGACTCACTGCCATGGGTTCAGTACCCACAACGTTTACGAGTTGGTTAATGTCGTGCTATTACAGTTCTTTTAAGAAAAGTAATTTGCCCTAACGTTTGTGGAGGGTTTTTACAGATGTTGGAAAAACTGAAATATTTATCCAAATTTCGGATTACTACCCAGGAAGTACAATAAATAGCAATCGCTAAAATTTTCCCAGTGAAAACAGGGCCCCCTGACAAAAAAGTGTCAGGGGCCCAAGACTGTTCAGCTGCCCCCCAGCATACATTATACACCGGCTGTCTTCAAGACCCACTTACATACTTACTTACCTAGGTAATCTATACATATGTACTATGTTTTGATAATTTCTGTAATTCTAATTTATGTCTACTTTTTACCTAAATAAACTTACAGTTTGGGAGCGCACTTAGCTCACACACTGAGGTCTGTGGTTCGATCCGTTTCCGGGAATCGAACCCCAGACACCTGCTGTCCATGTTCATCTAGCAGTAAGTATGTACCTGGGTGTTAGTGGACTGGTGTGGGTGGCATCCTGGGGGACAAAAATTTAGGACCACAATGGAAATAAGTTAGGCAGTCCTGGATGACGCACTGACTTTCTGGGTTAAACCTGGGGGGCTAAACCCCCAGGGGTTAAAAATCCGAAAAGAAATCTTATCTTATCTTAAATAAATTGATAAGGCCCCTTAAAAAATGACATTGAGGGGCCTTAACAACCGTGACAACACCAGCTGATCGTCCTGTCCCCAGCCAGGGAAAGGGCTCTTTGGGGTTGCAGACAGCTGTTAAGAACGGCCCAAACCAGCTGTTAGGAAGGATAAACCACTGTCAAGGAACCAAACCACTTTCCCCAAAATTGCTGACAAGGCATTTTATCGGGCAGGTCTGGCCATTATTCACTAGTGTGTAACTGAATTTCAAGCTCTTGGTCGTTCAAATGAGCCCCGGGGCCGTGTGACCCTTTAAGGGTTTAGCGCTTAGTTATGGTTATAATAATAATATGGGGTCGTTAGTCCTTCCCCTTTTTTCAAGCCAGTCAGTGGCTCTTGATCCAAGGCTTTGGGATCAAAAGCCATTTTATCAAACGTCTTTATTCCCCATTGCCCGGGTGCTGTGTGACCCTCCCTTTGGGCTTAGCGCTTCCCCATGACTCATAATGACATATGTATAATTTTACACAAAAGCAGTTGTATACATTATACAATGTCATTGTATTAGACATAGTGTAAGTTTGACTTTCTTTTTTTCCATTTTATTTGTCGCAAATTTTGTGGTAAGATAGAATACTAATTCAAAATATGTGGAAAAATTAATAATGTCCACAATTGAAAATTAAATTGAAAAACTAGGTTGCATTTCCGAGGTTTCGGTGTTCCATTGTTATATTCCTAATGCAGCACCTTTGACCCTTGTGGGTTTAGTGCTTAGTTTTGATGTAATAATAATAATAATAATATAGTCAAAATGTATCTATGCAACTTCAAGACCGTTGTGAAAGTTGATGCCGTTCTTTGTAAAATATTTGTAGATTTCCCAAATATAGCTTATTTTTTTACTTTATTTGGCTTTCCAAGGTTAAATTTGCATACTAAATATGATTAGGGAAATAAGTCATTTTTTTTTTTGGGTTATCCTGGGGGGTAATTTACACTATGTATGTGAACAGTATTTAGATAAGGCTAAAGAGGTCTTTTGGCATTTATGGTTTTGGAAAAGGCGTATGACAGGGTGGATAGGGGGGCAATGTGGCAGATGTTGCAGGTGTATGGTGTAGGAGGTAGGTTACTAAAAGCAGTGAAGAGTTTTTACGAGGATAGTGAGGCTCAAGTTAGAGTATGTAGGAAAGGGGGAAATTATTTCCCAGTAAAAGTAGGCCTTAGACAAGATGTGTGATGTCACCGTGGTTGTTTAATATATTTATAGATGGGGTTGTAAGAGAAGTAAATGCGGGGGTCTTGGCAAGAGGCTTGGAGTTAAAAGAAAAAGAATCACACACAAAGTGGGAGTTGTCACAGCTGCTCTTTGCTGATGGCACTTTTGCTCTTGGGAGATTCTGAAGAGAAGTTGCAGAGATTGGGGATTAAATTTGGTAGGGTGTGCAAAAGAAAAAATTAAAGGTGAATACAGGAAAGAGTAAGGTTATGGGGATAACAAAAAGATTAGGTGATGAAAGATTGAATATCAGTTTGGGAGGGAGAGAGTATGGAGGAGGTGAACGTATTCAGAATTTGGAGTGGACGTGTCAGCGGATGGGTCCATGAAAGATGAGGTGAATCCCTAGAATTGATGAGGAAAAAGAGTGAGTGGTGCACTTAGGAGTCTGTGGAGACAAAGAACTTTGTCCTTGGAGGCAAAGAGGGGAATGTATGAGAGTATAGTTTTACCAACGCTCTTATATGGGTGTGAAGCGTGGGTGTGAATTGGCAGCGGAGGAGAAGGCGGAGGCAGTGGAGATGTCATGTCTGAGGGCAATGTGTGGTGTGAATATAATGCAGAGAATTCGTAGGGGTTTGGAATTAGGAGGGGGGTGCGGGATACCAAAACTGTGTCAAGCTGAGGAAGGTTGTTGAGGTGGTTGGACATGTAGAGAGAAAAGGAGCGAAACAGAATGACTTCAAGAGTGTATCAGTCTGTAGTGGGAAAGGAAAAGGGGGGGTAGGGGGCGGCCTAGAAAAGGTTGGAGAGAGGGGTAAAGAGGTTTTGTGTGCGAGGGGCTTGGACTTCCAGCAGGCATGCATGAGCGTGTTTTTATAGGAGTGAATGGAGACAAATGGTTTTTAAAACTTGACGTGCTGTTGGAGTGGAGCAAAGTAACATTTATGAAGGGATTCAGGGAAACCGGGAGGCCGGACTTGAGTCCTTGGGGAAGGGAAGTACATGCCTGCACTCTGAAGGAGGGGTGTTAATGTTGCAGTTTAAAAACTGTAGTGTAAAGCACCCTTTTGGCAAGACAGTGATGGAGTGAATGATGGTGAAAGTTTTTCTTTTTCGGGCCACCCCTGCCCTTTGGGGGGAATCGGCCAGTGTTTATAAAAAAAAAAAAAAAAAAATATGATAATTGTATTTGTGTGTTCCTGTGTCCCAAATAAAAAATTACTTACGTTTGTATTTCTACATCACCTATGCACTTTCAAAGCAGTTTTAAAACTGTAAGGTAGGTACTTTTTCTTCTGAAACATTTTACTTGCACAATAGACTTCAGCTGAATTCAGTTGAATACAATAGACTTCAGTTGACTACAGAGGTGATGAAATATGTAGACAGCAGAAGCAGGGGTGAGGTAAAGATATGATCAGCCCATTTTCCCTTTGAAAAAAAAATAGTTAACTACTGCACTTATCTTATTTATCTTTTTAAAAAGTAAGGGGAAATGAGTCATTTGTTTTTTTTTTTTTTTTTGGGGGGGGGGGGTTTTTTCCGGGTTTAATTTACCAATATGTATGGTGTTGTACTTACTGTATTTGTACCTAAATAAACCTACTTGTATTTTTTTTTCACCAGGGATTAGGTCCCTCAAGTCTCCCTAAACAGGTGGTGTAAAGGGAGGGCCAGATAAATGCTATCAAACTGCTTTGGCTGGTTTGGTTAAAAACCCAAATGCAAAACTAATCACTAATTTATACTCAAAAAAAAACAAATAGGGCACTGAAAAAAAAACTGCTGAAATTTTTTTTTTATTGCACATTTTAAAAAATTTTTTAAAAAAAAATTCAATTTTTTTTTATACATTCCTCTTTTTCTACTATTTTTTTTCCCTTATTGCAGCCTTTATAAAAAAAAATTTTCTACAGTGCATTTTTTTTAAAAATACGGGGAAGTCTTCAAGTAACGAACAAAATGGGGGTTTTTAAAAACTGTTTTAAAACCATAATTTTTAAAATAATGTAACAAAAAAGATATTATAAAAAATAGGGAAAAGTTCCCCAACTTGTTTGAAGTCGAGGACTTATTACGGGTCCCTTATCTTTGCGGGGTTTGGAGGGTGGGCTGCTGGGGGTTGCAGGGATTGCTAGTTACCTTTTTGTGAGTGCGCAGGGGGCTGGGGCAAAAAGGAGGGGGCTTGGGTGGTAACCCCCTTTTCTCGATTTTTTGGGAAAGGCATTTCAGCCAGGGTTTCCCTTGGGGGCCACCCCATTTGTTGCAGCGTATGTAAAGCTGCCCGGTAAACACCGGGTTCAGCCCGTTTTCCCTCCGGGGAATTCTCCCCTTCTTTGCATTTAAAATTTGGGTTAGTTGGATTTTCTGCTTTCTTGTGCGGTTTTTTTGTATATTTTTCCCAGTCAGGGTATTGTGCTCTTTTTTTTTTAATTTTTTTAAGCATTAAAAATTTAAATTTTTAAAATTTAAAGTGCATTTTTTTTTTTTAAAATTAAATTTTAATAATAAAATTTATCACATATTATAAATGTTTTTTCATGTAAAACGAAAATTCAAAATCCCTTTTTTTTTCAATGCATTTAAAAACCAAGGACATGTATAGGGAGTTTATAAGAGAGTGGATGTTTTAACTTTAATTTAAACCCCCTTTGGGGGTTTTCGGAGGGAAATAGTACGGCTTAGACCCAGGGTTTTTGACGTACAAGAAAGCCTAAATTCTAGCGCCCTCAAATTATTGGGGAAAGGGGTGGGCCCTTTCTTTGAAAGAAGGGGTTTCAAATTGGCCCAGTGTGAAACGTCAAAAAAAAATCCTGCAGCACACAGTGCTAATGAGAAAAAAAAAACTTTTGGAACCTTTTTTTTTGGGGAATAAAACAGCGATTTTTGCACTGTATTTCGTATGATTTTTAAAGGGTTGTTTCTAGTTTTCTTGGTCCATTTTATAGAATGGAAGACATTTTAAACCAGAAATTGGGATGTTTTTTGCTTTTTTTTACAATGAAGTCCCTTAAAAATTGAGATCAAAGTAGCAGAAATGTTCAAATTTTTCCCCAAAATTTCAAAAAGAAAACCCAAATCTTTGGCCAAGGTGAAAATACCCGTAAACTGGTGATCTAATATTCTTTCAAAAGTGCACCAATAATTTTTTATACTATTTTTTTACACAATGCAGAAGCCCTCCCATAACAGTAAATCTTATTTTTTTTTGTGGAAAAAAAATTCAAAGTGGAAAAGCAAAAGATATAAGGGGGGCCTTGGGACGTGATAATGACCAAGAAATGCCCTTTTTAGTGCCGGGGAATTTTCTTTTTTGTTTATTCGGCCCCCATTCGGAAATTGGCCATTTTTTTAAAATTTGTGTAAAATTCCCCCCCAAAAAAAAAATTTTTGGGCCAAAATTTCTGCCCACTGTACGGGATGGGTTAAAATTTTCATAAATGGATGGTTTTTTTTGCACCCATTCGATGGGAAAATGGAGTTCTAGCAAAATTATTCATGTTTTTTGTCGACTAGTACAGTGGAATTGGCCAAAAATGGGGCTAAAAGTGGGCAAAATCGCCGATCAAAAACCCCAACGCCAAGACCGCTAACTTTGGGGAAAAGCATAATTCCGTAATTTTCCATCAAATTTCAAACTTTTGGTGTCCTTATGATGGGGGAAAAAAAATTCTCTATTTTTTCATAAAAAGAAAAAAATTTTTTTTTTTTTTAAAATTTTGGGGGCCACCCGGGAGAACGAGTTTGGGAAAGGGGGCCCCTGTCGACCCTCAAAGGTTAAAGGGAGGAATTCGTAATACAGTCATTTTTTATCCCCAACCTTTTTAAATAAAATGCCCTTTTTTTCTTTGAAAAAATAAAAGAAAATCCCCTTCCCAAATGGGTTTGATTTAAATAAAAAAAACATGATTTTTAAAATAAGGTGGTAATGTAATAAAAAATACAGAAAAGCATTATACTGAAAACCCATTATTATAATACTTTGTTGCTGTATGACCCTTAAGAGTTTAGTGCATGCTTTAAAATGCAGCGCTGAAATTAAATTAATAATACAGGGGAAACCCTAGCTAATGAGGGCATACCTAACGTTAAATCCAGCAAAACGATACTTTTTAAACGAAAAAAATTTTCCCTTTGGGCAAAAACCCCAAAAAAAACTCCCCAATCCCGATTCTTTCGAGACGCGTCCACGTGGGGCCGGGACGCGCCTCATTTGCCCCTGTGGGGGGCCAATGTTTAAAAGGGCCCAGCCAGTGGGGTTTGAAATCCACCATACAACCCGGAAAAATTTCTATTTTTCACAGCATTTTTATTAATTTACCTGCAAAAAAAGTCCCAGGGGGCCCCAAAAAAGCTTCTAGTCCCAAACCCTGTAATAAAAAAAGGGGGAAAAAATTAGTAGGGAAAATTTAAAAGTTTTTAAAGGGTTTTTTGGCCTAACCCTAGAAAACCTTTTCCCATTATGGAATCCTTTGTGCCTATTTTTCAAAGATTAAGGAAATGTTTGAAAAAGGGGGTTGAACTGCAAACCTTTATGGATGAAAATCCCCTTTAAACACACCCTATTGAAAGCCATGCGGTTTAAACTTTTTAACAATGGCAATGTTGGGGCCCCATTTTAGGCAAATTTTAAAAGGGAAAGGGGGGTTTACGACCTCAAATTGACAAAATTTTTTTGTGCGACAGAGGTCCATTTTGACTCTCAAGCGGGTCCTAGTGGCTTTAAAAGAAGAAGGGAAGTAGCCCCAAAAAAAGGACTTGATCCCTCAAGCCCCAAAAGGAAGGGGGTTCCCCTTTCTAAACATTAACAACTTCCACCACTTTTCCCCTCCCCCCATCCCATCAATCATACCAGATCTTCAATAAAGGTAAGTTTTTATTTTTGTGTGTATTAAAATTAATATTTCATGTGGAAAAATTTTTTTTTTTTTTTTTATTTTGGGGTGTCTTCCCACGGATTAAATTGTTTTCCTTTTATTTTTTAGGGAAAAAATTTAAATTTCCCGTTTTAACCCCGAAAATTTCAGCTAACGATGAGTTTTTCAAAAACAGATTAATACCCTTTTAGCTGAGGGCCACGGGATTAAAAAATTTTTTGTTTTTAAATTTAAAATTTTCAAAAAAGGAGTTAATAATAATAATAATTAAAAATTGGTTTGACTCCCACCAAGGTAGGGTGACCTGAAAAAAAAAAAAAAACTTAATGTTGCTTTTTTTTTTTTACATTTTTTTTAATTTATACGGGGGATAATAAAAATAAAAAAAATTTAATAATAATAAAAAATAATAATAATATAATGGATATGCTGCCCGGAGTGTGAGGAGGGAAATTTTTCATACAGGGATTCGGGGAAAAAAAACCGGGTTTAAGGATTTGGGTCCTGGAGGTGGAAAGGGCAGTCCCTGCACTTTAAAAGGGGGAGGTGGGTAATTTTTGCAGTCGGGAGGGGCTTTCTGAGTTGGTGTCAACACACTTTTTGAAAGATGGCGGGTTAAAAGGGAATGTTGGTAAAGGTGCTTTTTTGGGTCACCCTGCCTTGGGGGGGGAGGGCCTTGAGGAAACAAAAAAAATTTTACGGGTTCATTCTGTACCATGCAGGAAATTTCCCTTTAAAGGAGGGGCCTTTTTTGGCGGCAAAAGGCTCGGGAAACCCAAGGAATTAAACCCAGTCCCCCCTTTCCGGGGTAAAAAACCCAAATTTTATCTCTTTTCCCTTAGACACTAAGGGGGTTTCCCCCACTGACAATGGGGGTTTAGTTCTGACAAACCCATCGTAATTTCAAAAATTTCTTAAGTCGAAGGGGGAATATGATATGTAAAAAAAGTAAATATCTACTGCCACTGAATAAGTAAATAAAAAAAAAATTTATTTTTAACTAATGAATACCAGTATTAAAAAGAAAAATAAATAAAAACAATTTAAACAAATTTTCTGTTTTCATGCTGGGTAATTTTTTTAATTTTAAATCTCCAAAGAAATTTGCTTTTTGCACCATTGAAAGTCAAAATATCATAAAAAAAAATTTAAACCCATTTAAGTTGAGGAGCCCCTTTTATGTGACCCCTATGATTTCAGCACTTTCCTATGAAAAAAATTTAATAATTTTCAGGCACTAAAGCAGTGCTATTAATACAGATATTATTTTTAATAATTCAGAATGTCCGTTGCGATGGGGAAAATTTCCCCTTCCAACAAGACAGGGGGGCTTCTTTACCCGGGAAAATTAAACAGTGCCTTTAAACGAGTTGATCCGAGGGTTTCCATCGGAAACGATGTAATCCCAGGGTTTTTAAAAAACTTATTTTTTTGAAAACCCCCCCAAGTATGAGGCCCTCAGGGAGTACAGTAGCAATATTATGAAAGTCAAAATCCCAGTGTAAAAATTTTTTAAAAGTATGTTTTCCTTACCATTTAATATCTTTAGTTTCACGTTCCCCAAACCCTAACAAAAGACCTTTGGTTCTCTGTATCCTTGGGGCCGGGGAAGAAAAATTTTTTTAAGAGCAAAAACATAAAAAAGGGGGGAAAACTGCAAAGGCAAACGGGCCCCCATACTGGGCGGGCCCTTCTAAAAACCAAAACCCACAAACCCAAAAATTTTTTCCCCAAAACCTATTTTCCATGTTTCCCTTTGAAAAAAACTTTGAAAACCCCTATTAACTCATATGCAAACCCCACCCAAATCCAACCCCTCTCTCTCGTGTATTTAATAACCTAAATTTGAAACTATCAATTTTTCCCTTCCTTGAATCAAATCTGATTTTTTCCCCATTACCCTGGCACTGTGTACCCATAGGGGTTTTTAAGCTTTTTCCCCCAAAAATATTAATAATAATAATAAAAATTTAATAATAATAAAAATTCTACTTTTTGAAAGATTTTGCAAGTGTCTCTTGTATTTTTAAAAAATTTAATGTTTTTTTTGTTTAAACCCCCTTAAAAGGGGTCCCTTTTTTTCGGTAAAGGGGCTCTTGACCCAAAAATTTGGGGCCCCTTTTTTCCCCCTACCTTGGATAAAAATCTAATTTCTTTTTCTCCTGCATGACGGGGGTTTAGCAGGGCTAATTTAAACCCCTAAGGAAAGTGCCCAGTGCCAGTGGGGGACCTTTTATCCAAGGAATTGGATTGTTTCATCTTCTTGGATCAAACCTGAAATATCTCTTTCCCCCCGGGGCTAAATAACCACTGGGGGTTTAGTGCTTTTCCCTGAAAAAAATGGTTTAAAAAAAAATTTGCATTTTCCTAGTACGGGAAGGCCCCACTTATGCGGGAAGGTTTTTGGGTTCTGGGCAAACTCCCTTGTAAAATAAAAATCACTGAAAAGTGAATCAGCCTTGTTTCACTCTCAAACCCCTTTTAAAAACCTGATAGCATGTTTACCCCTGCATAACAATTAAATGAGCAATTTAGCTGGGCCTAAAAAATGCACATACGTAGGGCCCCATTTCACGGCGGGTTTGGGTTCCAGGCTATTGCGGGGGAAAGCGGGAATGCCTTTTTTTTTCCACTTATAAATGCATATAAATCCAAAACAATTATTTTACACAAATTTAATTAATTAGTAAAGAACTAGGCTTTAAAAAACACAATAAAAAGTAAAATACATACAAAGAAAGTAAAATCTTACTTACTTTAAAAATTTAATTTTGTTGTCTTAATGTAGGGAAAAGGGTGAAGAGTTATTTGTGGGGAAGTCGGGTGTAGGTCCCCCCGGCCCCCCCATCCCAAATTAAATTTCGTATACGTTTTTTTTAAAAGCAGCCCAGAGAGAAAAAATTACACATGCATTTACCCCTCATTACAGTTTTTAAAACCTTAAACATGTGTATTTCAAAATTTTGGAAAAGGGAGGCAAGTAGTTTTTTATTTGTAGGAAGTCGGATAGGAAAAGCCGGTAGATGAAAGGTTTTGTACCCCACCGGGCTAAAAAACCTACACCACCTACATGGGCTACACGAAAATTTTAAAGCGGCCCCAACCAATTATTACCATTGACATACCGGTTCCCGATTTTAAAATTCTTTTCAAAACAACTACCTTTAGATCCCATCAAAAACAAAGGGAAGAAAATGAATAATTCTTCCCGAGAATTGTAAAAAAAAACGTTTTTTTTAAAAGGGGGAGCGGTGGGAAGGGCAAAATTTTACATGTTTACTCTGGTGCGGGAAACCCAAAAGATGAAAAGTTTCCCCTCTGCCTAAAAACCCACCCCTCCATAGATATAAAAATAGCATGTTTTAAATGTTTAAGTAACATTTTTCCCTTAAAAATTTTTTGAAGAAAATGTCGTAGAGGGGATTAATGAAAAGGGTCAATTTTAAATGTAAAATAAATTTTTTAAACCGTCCCAAGAGTGTTATTTTTTGTATTACAATTTTTACTGGGGCTTTAAAGACTAAAAGGAAAATTTTAGGTTTTTAATGGAAACTGCTTGCCAGCAAAGTGAAAAAGAATTTTTGGGTAAGGCACTTTTAAAAGGGATAATTTTTTAATTTAAATATAAAATAGGGCAGAAATTTTTTAAAACACTTAAAATTTTTGGAAAAATTTTCCCCGACACAGAAAGAGAGATTGCTAAATGGAGAATGTAAAAAAAGGGGTGACGGTGCTGATTAAAAAGACTGCTCCCCGTTGGGAGTTTTGGCATGATTTGAAATCCCCGGTTTTAAACAGAACTTTGAAAGGGCAAAATGCCGTAAAGCGGGCCCCCTATTTAAAACAGTATACACAGTATTTTTCCTTTGAAATATTTTCACCCTTTAACCCTTATAGGGGAGGGGGTGAATATTTTTAAAATTAAAAACCCGTTGTATTAACAAATCCCTTTAAACCCAAAATTTCTGTACAGCAGGGCCTCCCTGTTTTACCCTTTTTCGTGAAACATTTCCAGTATGAAAGTTTTTAATCCTTGCCCCGGTCCTGTAATATTAACTCAGTTTTGGGAAACAATGACGGGAAAAAGAAAATATGAATGCATACTACTAAGGGGGCCCTCGGAATGGGGTGATATATTCACTTTGTCTTTCTAATTATTTCTCCAGTAGGGGAGTTTGTTTTAAATGTTTAAAATTTCACAGTGTGCAAAACTAGTGGAAAGGGGTGAAGGCAAGACAGATGTTGTACGAAAATTTTTTAATCGTGTTTTACCGTGGATTTTTATCAGTCGGGACTTGATGAAGCTTTACACGGAGTGAAACGCCCCAATATAAACTTATTCAGCACTGTGGGGATTTTTTTTAAAATCATTTTTTTCCCTTTTTAAAGGAAAGGGGTCCTGAAAACAGGTACTCCCTCAGTTTTAACTTTCTGATAACCCCATCAAAACTTGAAAATATTGTAAGTCGAATATGAATTTTTATAAAAAAAAAAAATATCTAACTGTTTGTCACTGTAAATGTAAAAAAATTACTGAAACAGTTACTGTTTTGAAAAAGAAAATAAATGAATGCAAGTTTATAAATCAAATTTTAATGACTACTAAAAAACCCAAAAAGGCACAATCCCGTGACGGAACAATACACAACCGACAAAAGGGGGGAAACCTTACGATGTTTTTTGGTTTTTTCCCTTTGTAAATGGTCCAAGTCAGCCCAAAAAAGTCGTCAAAAAGCCCCTCCTCCTATGTGAAGATTATTTTTTTTTTTGGGTAACTACTGAGTGGGCATTGCTATCGCACCATCTTAGTCAAAATATCATAGCCCGGCCATCAAAAAGGAAAGGGAAAGCATCTGCCCGGGTAAGAGATTTTGATCTAGGGGAATTTGGACCTGGCCCCCCAATTTCTTGGCTAAAACGTGAACCCCTTTCCCATTCCACCGGGTGCAGTATAACCCCTACAAGTTTAGTGTTCCCCCATAAAATTAATAAAAAACCCTTTCCATGTGCTGATATGCAAAAATTTTTCCCCTTTGTTTGGCAGGATTTTTTTGGGGTTTACAGTTTTGTGAACAAAATGAAGGGTTGGCCCGTATGGCCCCTTTCGCTTTGTTCTGGCGGTGCAGTAAATTTGGGTCTCACGCGCCCATTTTGAGCACATCAAGTTTTGCTCAGGTTCCCTGGGTAAGAATTGAGGAATATCTTCTTTTGCCCTCACTGGGGCCCTTTTTTTTTTTCATAAAAAATGATAAAATGATTTTCTTTGGTGTAAGGTAAAAATTTGTTTTGATTTTTAACCCTGGGATAGGGGGGTTTTTAGCCACCCAGGGTGACCTAAAAAAAGTCAGTGTGTCATTAAAAGACTTTTTTTTTTTTTTCCTTTTGTGGTCTTTAAATTTTTTCCCCCCAGGATGCCCCCCCAAACCAGTCGACTTAACACCCAGGTACATGTCCCTACTTACTGTTGGTGAACGGGGACAGCAGGTGAAAAGGGAAACTCCCCAATGTTTCTATTTGGGCGGGGGAAATTGAAAAAAATTATCCTAATTTTAAAATAAAATTTTCCCTTTTCCCAAATTTACTTTTTTATGGTAAAAAAACTAAAAAAAAATTTTTTAACACTTTGGGGTTTAAACAAGCTTGCCCCTTCAATAGGGGTTGCCTTGGGGCTGGGGAAGGATTTGGGTTAAAAAACCCAAAAATTTGGGGGCAAAAATTTCCCTTTCCCAAGGATCAAATTCATTTATTTTTTCTGTCCCAAGTACTGTAGGACCTTTGGGCAGGTTTAGTGCTAACCTTATGGTTCTGGAGGGGGACAAAAAAAAGGAAAATCACCTTAAACCTTTTGGGTTTTTTAAAACCTAAAATCAGCCCCTTTTAAATTTTTTACCATTCTGGTTTAAAAGGAACAACACACAGTAGATTTTTTTCTTAAAACCCATGTCCCCATTCACCAGCGGAAAAGTGGAAACCAAAGTTTTAGTCGACTGGCGTGGGAAACATCCTGGAGAGAGATTGAGGACACCAATGGAAAAAAGGGCCCAGACAGCCCCTTTGATGACACATTCCTTTCTTTGGGTTTATCCTGGGGGGCCAAACCCTCCAAGGTTAAAAATCCGAAAAAAATTTTATGTTACCTCCCTTATTTAGATTTTTTAAAATTTGCTTAACATAAAAAATTTTCACACTTTCAAACTGTCCCACATATATCTCAGATTAAATTTTTTTATTTTACTAAAAAAGCGGTAGTTTATTGTGAAAAAACCCCACCTGCAGGCCCCGAAAACTTTCCTAAAACCATTTAAGAGTGAAGACACTGTATTTTACCACCCCCGGATGAAATTTCCCAACTAACCTGTCCCCCACTCATCTCCCCCCAGATGCACCCCACCCAACCCTTTTGATGCAAGGTTAATAGTTATGTAACCAAAAAAATTTCGGGACTCTCCTCGTTTAGTGACGACTCGTTTCCCGTTTGCGTAATGAAAAAAAAAAACTTTGGACCCGTTTTTTTTGGTTTTTAAAACAGCATGTATTGGTTTGCATGTATTTTCGTAGGTTTTTTTTATAAATTTGTATTTAGTTTTCCTGGTCTTTTTTTTATAGAATGGAAGACATTTTACGGGAAATTGAGTTTGATTTTGTTTGGTTTCAAAAATAAAAAAGTCCCTTTGAAATTGAGCTCAAAGTAGAAAAAATGCTCGATTTTTGCCCAATTTTAAAAAAGAAAACAAATCATGCCACTGTCCAATACACAAAAAGGGTGAATCAATTTTCTTTCAAAAAGTGCATTTGTTTTAATTTTTTACTATTTTTAAAACAAATTTACAGTATTTGAATAACGGGAAATCTTATTTTTTTTGTGAGAATAAAAAATTAAAAGGGAAAAGAAAAAGAAAATTTGGAGGGGCGGGGGGATGTGACTAATGAATAGAGGAAAGGGTTATTTTAGTTCCAGGTTTATTCGGGCCCCCTATTTGGAAATTGGATCTTTTAAAAATTTGTGTAAAATTTGGCAAAATTGCTAAATTTTTGACCACGTTTTTGGAGGGTTGAAATGGGAAAGGGGTGGTTTTTTGGGAAACTCTTTTCCGATAAAAAAAAATGGATTTCTAGGGGAAATATTATAATTTTTTCGACTAGTACACGGGAAATTTGGGCCGAAAATAGGGCTCAAAGTGGGCAAAATCGCAAAAGCTTTAAACATCGTTGAACTGTTTAATTTTGCGAAAAGTAAATTCCAAAATTTTTTCCATAAATTTCAAAACTTTTGGTGTCATTATTGGGGGAAAAGATTCTCATTTTTTCATGAAAAAAAATAATTTTTTTTTTTTTTTTTTTGGGGGGACCCTGAAAACCCAAGTCTTAAAGGGGAAACCCTGGTCCCCTAAAAGGGGTTTAAACCCCTTATACTCATAATAGAATACTAAATTTCCCTTTGGATTCATTGAAAATTTGTTAATCCCCACATTACTGGTATTCCCTTTTATTAACTTAATTTAAATTTTAAGTTCGTCTGAAATGTTTCTGCTTTTAAAAAGGGGTTTTTTGGCATGTACCCCCCCAATTTAAAATTTCTTTGTAAAAAACATTTTTATCATGTCAAAAAAAATTTTTACTTTTACTATTTTTATTTATAATATTTTTTTATTTATTTATTTTTTTTTTTTTTTCAGTAATTTGGGCCCTTCCCCCACCGGGGGGGGTTTGACCCAAAAAAAAAAAAAAAATCCCCAAAAAAGAAAATACTTTCACATCATTCAACATTTCCACCTCCCCACATAATCCTGTTTTTCCCAGAGGTGCTCAGAAAACAAAGTTTAGAAGCATTTTACGTAAAAAATTAACACATCATACCCCCCAAAAAACCGCTAAAAATTCCCAAAAAACCTCCCCTTTAGAGTGCAGGCATTTTTACTTCCCATTTCCGGGACTCAACCGGTTATAAAAAATTAACCTTTTTTCCCTAAAACCCTTCCAAATTTTAACTCTGCTCCCACTCCAAAATCGTCAGGCCCCCCAAATTTCCACTCTTTCTCCATTCACCCAAAGGGGAAAACGCTCATGCAGGGCCTGGGGAAACCCAACCCCCTCCCCCCGAAATTCCCTTCCCCCTTTCCTTATACATAAATAATGTATAAAATTTTTTAGCCCAAATTTTTCCTTTTTGTCTATTTATTCAATATGAAAAATACACGGGGTAAAAAAACTTTTAAAAAATATACAAAAATTTTTAAAAATTGGGAAAAGGGTTTTGAAAAAAAAAACCCCAATATAGAGAGGGGTTGACAAAAACCCAAAACCATTATAGTATGCTCCTCATTTTGCAAAGAATTCGTTTATGACGGGGTTTTTAGGAACAGAACTCCATTTATTAATTTAAGAGGTTTTATAAAAAATTTCAGCAAAATTCAGAAACAAGAGATAATTTGGGTTTTTTATTGCCCGTGAAGCCGAGGGGAGAGAGGTATTTTTCCACCCAGTTCCTCAGTTGTGTTCACCTGGGGGAAGAGAGAGAAACTTCCTTCGGCTGGTGGCAGAGATTCTTTATTTCTCGCTGCCTCCCATCAAATATCCCGAAAAAACACCACCCCGGGGTCCCCTACTCAAGGGAAATCCTGGCTTGTTTAAAAGGGAAATTAATAAACTGATGCCCTTTTTTTATACAATACCCAAGCAACTTTTTTTTCCCTTTTTTTCTGTGTTCAAAAATAGTTCACATGTAAAAAAAATATTTTTAAGCCCAAAAAAAAGCTACCCGCATGTAGTTTCATTTTGGACAGACTATTTTTAATTCTTTCAGACTATTATTAATTTTTTTTTTTCATTTACACAGTTTAAAAGTTTATCTTGGGTTAAGCCCACACCCCTTTTTCTTTCACTGAATGGTCCCACATTTTTTGAGTCTACATAAATGAAAAAAGTAAAAATCTTCTTTCAAAAACTGGTCGATCCCCACCAAGGCAGGATGGTCCAAAAAGAAAAAAGAAAATTTTTTCATTTTTTTAAATTTTAAAAATTGTTTTGCGAAGGGAATTTTACATTACAAAAATTTTTTTTTCAACAAAAAAGGGCCCCTAAACCCACCCAAGGGGGGGTGGGGCCCCAAAAAAAAAAAAAAACGAAAGTTTTTCTTTTTTAAAATTTTGTAATGTAACGGAGAAGGGGGTTTTCTAGCCCCTTGCTCCTGGCATTTTTGGGCAGCTCTTACAACAGTATTGGGGTTTTGGGGGGAAAAAATTCTGTTCCACTTCCCCGTGGGGGATAAGAGGAAATTTAAAAAAGAACAAGAACTAAAAAAAATAGAAGAAAACCCCCGTGGGGGGGTTTTTATAATATGCTTGTACAAAGTATGTGTAGTGTGACCTAAGTGTAAGGGAGAAGTGCAAGGGAACCCGAAAACTTTTCATGTTTATGAGACAGAAAAAACATGTACATAATACATATCCAAATAATAATTATGAAACATCAAACTTCTAATGGTTTTTAAATACCCATTAAAGGGAAATTTGGGAGGGCTAATTTTTTTAAATGATTCTGAGTTTGCTATTTCAATTAAACCCCCTAAGTAAGACACGGGGTTTTCAGCAGTTAGGGAGTTTTCCCCACCAGGGGGGGCTTCTTTTAACTGAATACAAAAAAGGGGAGCAGAAGCAGTAGAGGGTGTAAAGACGTTTTTATATAGTTCATCACCCCTTTAAGCGTATTTTTAGGGAATTTTCATTTTAAAAAGGGTTTGCGCCTCCTCGGATTTGAAATGAAGAACCAAATGTGTAGGCAAAAAAATTTTAGATTAAAATACCTAAATGTTGGGACGCATGCCTTAATTATCAACCTTTTTCCAATTTTTTATATCATTTTTTATATTCACATTTATTTTACCTCCATTTTCTACTCAATTTTCCTTCCCCGAAAATTAAAAACCCCCCCATACCCCCCCTGACCTTCGTCAGGTGAAAACGCAAGGTTTTTGGGGCTTTTGATGAAAATAGATTTCTGGGCATTAATGGATGGTCCCTCTAACCCAAATTTTTTCCCGGTTAGATGTACCATAATCATAGAACGGGGTGGGGTCAGTACCCCCGACCCAACAAGTTTTTAAGCTCGCAGGTCAGTGTTTTTGTCCCTGCTAAATTTCAATTTTTCTGAGGGGCGATTCACACCATATTTCTTTTAATTTCTACTAATAAATTTTAAACTTTATTTCCCTTTAAATACGTACAAAGTACAAGGATAAAAGGCCCAGCTGACAACCCTTTAAAAATCCTGCTCTAACAAAAACAGTAAAAATTTTTATTTTGCATGATCATGTTTTTAAAAAAAAGGGGGCCCCAGATTTAAAACAATCACTTTCTAGTTGTAGCTAAAAAGAAGGGAAAAAGGGAATGGGATAAAAAGGAGAATGAAACAACAGGGAAGAAGAGGTGAAAGGGTTTTTAAACTAAAAAAAGGAGGAGTTAGGGGAAGATATAAAAACTATTGGAGGTAGAAAGGGCTAATGAAAGCATAAAGGGGAATGGGGGCGAAGAGGGATGGGGTAGGTTTTAAAAAAAGTAGTGTTAGAGTGTTTACAGAAGTTTGTGGTTTTCAGGAAAGTGGGGGCAGGAGGGAAGGGAGCGATTGGGGGAATTTATGATGTAAAGAGAGTAGTAAGGGGGGAAAAAAAATTAGCATTGGGAAATTTTTTTCCCAAGTTTGAAGTGATTTCAAGGAGGGAAGAGTAAATGGAGAAAAAGAGAGAGGTTAAGAGAGTGGTGAAGCGTTTTAAAAAAAAGAGCAAATGAGAGAGTGGGGGGAATGTTATCAAAAAATTTTGTTGGGAAAATTTGAAAAAAATTTGGGGGTGAGATTAAAAGTTAAAAAAGCCCAGAAACAAAAAGGGTTTGTCGTTTAAAAAAAGGAGAGGAGAGTTATTAAATGGAGGGGTTAGAGGTATTTGGGGAAAATGGAGGGAAATTTTTGGGAATTTTTAAATGTTGGGTGAAGATAGGGGAAACTGGATTTCGTGTATAGGGCCCAAAGGGGGAAAAAACATCTTGGGAGAAGGGAAAAAGGGAAAAGCCAGTTGTGAGTGTGGGTTTGGGGGAAATTCGTGAGGCAGTAGGTAAAAAAAAAGGGGTAAGGCAAACCGGGTTGGATGGGATAAAAATAGAAAAAAATTTTTTAAACAGGTGGGGATATAGGTTTTTTAGTGGGTTTTGGGGCAAAATTTTTTAATAAATGTATGGAAGAGGGTAAAGGGACCAGGGAAGGCAGAGGCATGCATATTCCTTTTTTATAAAGGCAAAGGGGGTAAAAAAGAGGAAAAAAATTTTAGGGGGATTTAAATCTGTTGAGTATACCTGGTAAAGGGTTTTTTTTTTGGTTTGAATTTTAATTGAAAGAATTAAGAGTAAAACGGAGAATGGATAGCAGATGAACCCAAAGGGGGCTTTAGGGAAAAAGGGAAGGGGGGGTGGACCAGTTTTTTATTGAAACAAAATAATGAACAGTATTTAGATAAAGGGTTTAAAAAGGTCTTTGTGGCATTTATGGATTTGGAAAAAGGGTTTTTGACAGGGGGGATAGGGGGGCCCCAAAGTGGCGTTTTTGCAGTGTATTTTGTAGGGGGGTAGGTTTTCTGAAAAAGTGAAGAGTTTTTTAAGGGATAGTGAGGTCTCAAGTTAAAATTGTAGGAAAAAGGGGGAAAAATTTTTTCCCCTTAAAAGTAGGCCTTTAAAAAAGGGTGTGTGAAGTCACCGTGGGTGTTTAATTTTATTTATAGAAGGGGGTTTTAAAAAAAGTAAATGCGAGGGTCTTGGCAAGAAAGGGGTGGGGTTAAAAGATTAAAAAATCCCCACATAAAGTTGGGGGTTTTTTCACCCGCTGCTCTTTGCTGATGACACGTTTCTCTTGGGAAAATTCTGAAAAGAAGTTGCAAAAAGAATTTGGGGGATGAAATTTTGGGATTGGGGTGGGAAAAAAAAAAGAAAATTAAAGGTGAATAAAAGGAAAGAGTTTAAAGGGTTTTGAGGATAACAAAAAAATTTGGGGATGAAAAAATTGAATATCAGATTGGAGGGGGAGGGGTATGGGGAGGGGAACGTATTCGATATTTTTGGGGGTGGACGTGTCCGCGGATGGGGGTTAAAGACTTTTTCTTCCCCCGTAAAAAATAGGGGCCCCAAAAACTCCATTTTTTTTTGTTAGTTTTAATTTTTTTACCAAAACAATTTTGCTTTTATTGGTATTTGGTTGTGAAAATTAAAAAAAAACCCACAAGCCAAATTTTAATTGGGAAACCCCTATACAGCAAGAAACCCCAAACTTACGTTCAAATTTAAAAAACAGGGGTATGGATAAAAAAATAATTTCAATTAATAAAACAAATCTTTTTGGAAAAAGGGCTAGGGGGAAAAAAATAGTTAATTTTTTAAGTGACAAAGATTACCCGACTAATGGCAAAGGCAAAGACTTGGTATAAAATTTTAGTTTAAGCTAGGGGCTTTGGGGTTTTTAAACCCGTAACCCAACAGAGCTAGGAAACTGATGACTTGCTCAAACTACTTCATAGTATTACTTCACTGGCCAAAGGCCCCGGGGGTTGGCGTCCCAAATTTTAGAACCACCAATTGGTCCCCTACGTAGTGGTTACACATTCTAATAATAACCTAATAATAATAAAATAAAATATTATGGGTTTTTAATAATCATGGGGAAAAATATAATAAAATACAAAATAATTTAAAAAAGAGTACTTTTGATGTTTTTTACTGTTTCCCATAAAAATATATATTTGAACCTGCTTTTTCTAGCTAGTAAAAAAGTGGTTCGCGATTATTATTAAGAACTATTTTTAAACCCGGGGCCTTTTTTTTTTTATATTAAAGGAAATGAAGTTTTGGGGGCGTAACACCTCCCCCCCCGTGCGACGGTCGCCATTGACTTGTACTCTTGTGGGGGGTAGCAAACTGTATAGGGAAGAGGTTGTAACAGACAGCCCTCCCCCATATCTCCACTTTCTCCACAAAATGGATGGTCATAAAAGTACCCACCATACTTTTTAAAAAAAAAGGTATATTTAAAAAAAATTTCAAAGGGCCAGAGAGGGCATCAGCAATGAGAAATTTTGTTTTTCCCTTTTTTAGGGAAATTTTGGAAATAGAGAAGGGGTTTTTTTCTCCCAAAACCCAACGAAGTATTCTGGGGTTCTTCGATTTTTATAAAAAATTTATGAAAGGGCAAAAAGGGTTTTGATCGGAGTACACCCATAAATTTATGGGGAGAAGATCCTAAATATACATCAAAAATTTTCTAGGCATACAACGAGAGTAAGGCTTCTTTTTTTATAGTTTTAAAAATTAAAATTTTTGGGGTTTCTTTAAAATTTTGAAGAAAAAATAAAGGAAAAAAGGGTTTTAATAGGGCGAATTTTGGGCCCTTCTGTAACAATTGGGGGCTCCCCAAAAATACGCAAATGGCATCTATTTTGTAAGGGAATGGTTTTTTAAAAAACAGGGCTTAGAAAAATGGGGAAAAAGGATAGTAATCTTTTTTAAAAGATTAAAAAACAATTTTTCCCCTCCGGGGGGCCCTGAAAACTTTGTTTTTGGACTTGTTAATTCAGTTAGGGGAAAAAGCTATCTGTGCAAAAATTTGGACAGGGAACCCCGGTTTTAAATAACCGGGAACTCCTAAAAATCTTTAAAACGCTTTTCCAACCTTAGGGGGAGGAAAATTTTAAAAAGGGCCTTTAAATTTTGGGGTTAAAGGAGCGACTTCACCCCTTTTTCCAATCCGAAATCCTAAGTATTAAATTTTTGTCTGGGCCCAAAATCAAACTTGGGCAAATTTACTGAAAATTATGTTTATTAAGGCGTTTAAAAAAGGCTTTTAAGGTGTCTAAGGTGTTTGGGGGGAAATGTCGCCCGGTATAAAGACAAGTCGTCCCAAATAAACTTCTAATCCCTCCAAACCGCCCCTAAATATTTCATAATATGCTGGAACGTAGAGGCCGCGTTCAGAAACCCCAAAAGGGGGTAACGCAATACTCGTAAAAGGGCCCCCAGGGAACGTAAAAGCCGATAAACTCTTGAGCTCTTGGTGACAAGGGATTGGTAATACCCTCTTAAAAAAGCCCCAAATTTTCGGGTATACTTTGGTCTGGAGACCTTGTCAATTTTAATCGTCAAATTTTGGGTATTGGAAAACCCCTTTAGGTAAATTTTTACAGCATTTACTTTTTAAAAATTTCCCTGCACATACGGGAAGGGCCCCTCTTGTTTGGGGACTAGAAAACACGGGGATTTCCCAAGGACTGTTAATTTTTTTATCAACCCGTTTTGAGAGTAAGAAGTTAAAACCCCTGCCCCTTTGCTCCCAGTTTTTGGGACTCCCAAACTGTAGGGAGATTGCTTTTATTGGAGTAGGTTTTCTGAGGGGTAACATCGTGCACACCCAACGTAAAAAGGTTTTTGGGCCCTCCCTTGAAAAAAGGGGGGAGATTTGCCTTTAAACAGGGGTTTTATTTGTGTCCTTTTTCCCCTTCCAGATTTATCAGTAGAAGGGAATTTTTAAAATTTTTTAAAAGGTGCGAAATTTTTCAGAAGAAGGGATTCCTATCATTTCATCCGAACCCTTTCGGGAACCCCTTCTTGGGTTTAGAGGAAATTAAGTAGAAATGGTGAAACGATTTCCCGAATAGGGTTTAAGTTTGGGTTTTTTGATACTTTCCCTTGTGAGTTCCTCTTTTTCGGGGTCCTTTCCAAATAGTTCAGTCATTTTGGCGCTTCAAAGATTTCTAAAGGACCCCCTTTAAAAATTTTGGGGGTTTGAGCATGTCCCTGTTAAAACGTTGAACCAGAACTTTATTTTTTTTTGGGTTTTTAAAAGAACGAAATTTTTGTTCGGGCGATCGTATTCCCCCTTCTTTTTACTCTGTGCTTTTTCGTAAGTTTTCTGCGGCCAATTTTTTAGCTAGGCTCAGGCGTTCTTTCCCTTTTAAAGGGAGGAGAGTCCCAAAAGGGGCGTTTTTTTTTCCCCCGGGCCAAATTCTTTTAGAACCCCGTATTGGGGCCTCTAAAAATTTTTTGCCCCTAAAAATTAGCTCAAATGGGGAAAAAATTCAATTGTCCTTGGGGGGTTTGCTTTTTCTTAGGGCAAACAAGGGGTAGTTGGGAAAACCTTCATCCCAATCTTTGGAATACTGTAAACAATAGGACCTCATCATAACTTCCCAAAATTTGAGGGGAAACCTTTCCCCCACGCCCCTTTTGTTGGGGTCGGAATTTGGGGGCCCTCGCGGGGAAACCGTTTTTTGACCCCTAACTGAGCCAAGGCCCTTTACGGAAAAATTTTTTAAGTAAAAATTGACCCCTTTATCCGATTGAACCTTTTCTTGGAAAACCAAAAATTTAGAGAAGAAAATTAATCAGTGCTTTTCACTATTGGGGGAGCATTAATCCTCCTAAGAGGAAGCTTCCGGGGGGACCTGGTGACTGTTCCTTGGAAAATGAACAGGGAAATGGTTGCCCTGCCGAGTTTGGGTAGCGGGCCCACATAGTCGACACCCCCCGTGAAAAGGGGTTTGCCTGTTACTTTTTATAGGGTTTTTAAAGGCGCAGGTGGTGGATTATGTGCAGGGTTGCCTACTAGTTGACAAAACGGAAAAAGTTCTTACATACCGCCCCCCCCCCCCCCCCCCCCTTCCCCCTTCCCTTTCCCTTTATTTTTGGCCGGTGAAGTGCTTTTGCAATTTTTCTAAAAGTCTTTTTTTGGCCCAGATGTCCACCTTGAAAGGGCTGTCTTTAAACAAACTTCCCTGCTAAATTTTTAAAGGGGGTAGGCAAGACCAGAAGATGAACATTTTTAAAGATCCTAGTTTCTTTTTCATTTAAATCCTTTCTCCAAAGTAAGAGCCCTTTTCCCCCTTAAAAGGGGGTTTTTTCCCAACACAGCAAAACTTCCTTTGGGGCACTTAAGGAGGGTCTTTTTCGGAGTTTTTACAGATCCCCCCTTCGAGAATAAAAACTATTTCGGGGAAAACCCCCGGCTTAGGAAAAGGGGAAACGGTTCTGGGGGGATTGGGTTGGGTCTTTCACTCGAGCTTTCGTTGGGGTAAGTCTTTTTCTCCTACGGGC
This sequence comes from Cherax quadricarinatus, assembly GCF_026875155.1. Classification (NCBI taxonomy): domain Eukaryota; kingdom Metazoa; phylum Arthropoda; class Malacostraca; order Decapoda; family Parastacidae; genus Cherax; species Cherax quadricarinatus. Next base: position 42,817,875 of record NC_069414.1, on the reverse strand, counting down.
CCCAGTTTGTCCATGACTTCCTCCGTACCCAAATGGGGGAAAAGCGGGGCTGTTTGGTCATCGCCCCCGGGGTTTCCACGCTCAAGGAAAAAAGGGTAGGTTCCGTTCTCGGGCTTCTATGAGTAAATTTTCCCCCGGTTGGATTTTCCCCCTAAAATATGGGGTCTTTTCCATATTCCTTTTTCCTTAAGTCGTTTTCCCAAAACAATAGGGGCTCATCTTTTAAGGGGAATTAGTTGGAGACCCCGAAATTGGGCTTTCCCGGGCCCGTAAAAATAGGGGTTTCAACAATAACTTTACAGGGGGGTACTCGCTTTGTGGAGCCACCCTAAAACCCTTTTTAAAAAGAGGTCGAAACCCGTATTAAAGATCTGGGTGGGAATGATGCAGTCCCTTTTCCCTTTAAAAATGTTAAGTAGGACCCCCCATCCCCAAAAAAATTTACTTGCAACAACTGGCTATCGGGAAATTTCCCACTTTGCCCCTTTTGGGAAAAAAAAGGGGCTCCCTAGCTCTTGCAAGGGTTTGCGAAAAAAAACCCATATTTTGCTTAGTCAAAAATAGGGGATCTGTTCCTTTTTCCCGGGACAAGCGTCTAATCTTGGCTCGGAAATTTCCTTTGGGTTTAGTCGTAGAGGATATGAAATTTGGGGGGGGTGGGCAATTTTATTGGATGGGGCTCCTTCCCTGGGCCCATCACGCTTAAAGAAATTTTGATTTGAAAAGTCCCAGCTTCGAAAAAGTAAGAACATTTTTTTTTTTCCCATGGGCCCATCGGTCTATAAGATGGGGCCCATTTTAAAAAAGGGTTTTTTTACTTCGGGGTTTTCTTGTTACACGGGAAGGGGAAGGGGTTTTTGGGGAGGCCCCTTTTCCGAAAGGACTTCGCAGGGTTTGGGGGCTCGTTGCTGGTTTTATAACCTGGTGGGTTTTTAGATTGTTTCCAACCTCTGGGAAATCTCGAAGGGTTTTTTTCTGCCCAGCGCGGCAGTCCTAAAAACGTCGGGTTTCGGGTTTGGCCCAAAAAGATACGTGGACCCCCGCATAACGATGGGATCACATAGGGGATTTTTTCCGCTTAAAACCCAATACTTTTATCGCAAAATTTTTTTCTGCGCTACCCATTTTAAAAACCCCCTTACCGATTTTCCCTTTCCCAGACCGTCCAAATTTTGGCCTCAGCCAGCCTCACCCTGTGCCGGCCCCTCCCATTGTTTACCCGCCAGCCTCCGCGGTAAAATCCAAGCATAAAACTTTGGAAATATTTCGTATTATTACAGTGTTTTCGGTGCTGTTTCTGGAAAATAAATGACCCTTGGGGCCCCCCAAAGCTTCAGTGCCAACCCTGTGGTTTAAAAAAAATGAGGGAAATTTGTATGGGAAAATTAAAAAAGATTTTGAAGGGGTTTGGGGGTAACCCTGAGAAGGCCCATGCATTTTTGGAATCCCCTTGTGCCTAAATTCAAAGATTAAGGGGGAAAAGTGTGCACAGGGGTTGGGAAATGCAAACCCTTTTTTTGATGAAAAACACCCTGACACCCGCTGTTGCAAGCCCTGCTGGTGACTATTTCAATGGGCAAGTTGTGGGCCCCTTTTAGACAAATCGTAAAGGGAAAGGGGGGTACAGCTCTAAAGGGCAGATTTGTTTGCGACAGAGGGCCCTACTCTCAAGCTGGTCCCCAGTGGCCTTTTTTAAAAAAGAAGGGAAAATAACCCCCAAAAGGAAATTGCTACCTCAAGTTTGTAATGGAAGGGGTTTCCCCCTTTTAAACAGTAAAAAGTTTAAAGCTTTCCCCCCCCTCCCCTCCCATCAACAAACACCAAAACTTAAAAAAAGTAAAGGGGTCATGTAATTGGGGCATTTCCTTTTTCAGGTTTTTGTGTGTTTAAAATTTAAAATTTTTCCTGTGGTAAAAAAAAATTTTTTTCATACTTTTTTGGGGGTCTTGCACGGGTTAATTTATTTTCCATTATTTCTTGGGGAAAAATTTATTCGCAAAACGATTATTTCGCATAACGAAAACCCCCCTTACGGGTTTAAAATCGTTTTTAAACCGGGGGGGCCCCCGTACTGGGGAAATCCCCCTGGAAAAAATTTTCATACAAATCTTTTAGTAACATTAATTATGGGTAGATCTTTTAAAGTCGGACCCGAGAAGCTCGACACCAACGTTCAAACGCCACTGCTTTCCCCCGGGCAAAAACTAAATAAGTTTGTTTCCCGTTGCCCCTTTTTATGGAACAAAAAACTTTTGGGAACTAATAGGAGCGTCAAAATGCCCTTTAAAATAGTTCTCTTTAAAAAGTTTTAAATGGACATAAAACCATAAAGGGAAAGGGGGCGACACCCAAGGGCTGCCCTTTTCCCTATAGGACCCTGTGCAGCAAATTTTGGCCCCTTTTTTCTTTGGGCCAGGGCCCCTTGAACGTGCCTGATTCTCAAAAATTCAAAAAATTCATCTAAGTCGTTTCGTTAAACTTAGGTACCATTAGAGGCTTTAAAGCAAGTCAAACCCGGGGTTTCCGTGCTCTTCCGGGCTCTTTTTTTCCCGGGAAATCCCTTTTGCTTTGTTTTAAAACAAACCTTTCACGCCTAAATCTTTCCCCGTTTAGCGTCTTTAGCTTCGAAATTTTAGAGGGTTTTTTAAAAGTAATAAAGCGTTTTATTCTCCTTTTGTTCGGACTTTAAATTCCCCAAAAGGTTTAAAGGGCACCCAAGGGAATTCGGGCGTCTTCCCCCCCGGAAGTATTTTGGGAGAACCAGTCCCAAAATTAATTTCCCCGGGCAATTTTACTGAGGGGTTTTGTTCCCAAACCACCGATAAAAAAACTCCGGGGGGGAAAAGAAAGGGGGGAGCGCCCTTGAGACTGGACTGAGTAATTTAAAGGGCCCTTTTAAACCCGGTTTAAAATTCATTTATTTAAAGGGAGTTCCCGGGCCGTGGTTTCACTTCCTCAAAAATGGGGAAATAAAACTATCTTCCGAATCTAGTTTTGGCATTGCTTGGGGTTTTTGGAAATAATCTATCCTTAAAAAGGGACCTAAGAGTCTCTGGGGCCCATGGTATCTTTTTTTAAGGGATATCAACTGTCTACTATTGCCAACACTTGTAATTTTTAAAAGTTTTAAAGTTTGCCTTTTGTTTTTTCATTAATAATGACTTAATTTCTGGATCCATTTTCTTAATTTTCGCAAAGGGGGCTTAATTTTAATGCAAAACAAAAATGTACTTCAGGGTAAGTAATCCCGGACAGACAACCCATTTTTTACACTTAAAATTTTACCCCTAAAATAGGGGCACAAATAAAATTCCCTTTTTTTTTGTTGTTTTTTTTATTACCCAAACATTTTGCTTCAATTTGGTTTGGTTTGTGAAATTTAAAAAAACCACAAGCCAAATTTTAAAAAAAAAACACTATACACAAGAAAAACCCCCCCCCCCCCCCCCCCCCCCCCCCCCCCCCCAAAACCCCCCAAAAATTTAAACAATTTTTTTCAAATTTAAAAAATTTTAAAAAATCTACTCTTTAAAAAAAGGGCTAGGGTAACGAAATAGTTTTTTCTTTTTATAAAATGACTGAAATTTCCAGACTAATGGGAAAGGGAAGGCTTGTATAAAGGTTTTTTGTTTAAGTTTGGAGCTTTTTGGGGGGAAAAACCCGTACCGGGGCAGAGCTAGGACTGACTGACTCGCTAAACTACTTCCTAGGTGACTTCAGCTCGGCCAGAAGGCGACGCGTGGCGTCAATTCTAGAACCACCAATTGGTCACTACAGTAGTGGTTACACATTCGTAATACCTAACCTAATAATAATATAATATAATATTATAGTTATAATATCATGGGGAAAGATATAATATAATACAATATAATACAAAGAGAGTACTTTTGATGATTTATACTGTACCCGATAATAATATATAGTCGAACCTGCTTTATCTAGCTAGTAATAAAGTGGTTCGCGATATATTATTACAGAACTTATTTTAACCAGGCCTTTTATTTTTGTATATAATGGAGTGAAGTAGGGGCGCGTAACAATGGGTATATGAAAGATGAGGTGAATCATAGAATTGATGAGGGAAAAAGAGTGAGTGGTGCACTTAGGAGTCTGTGGAGACAAAGAACTTTGTCCTTGGAGGCAAAGAGGGGAATGTATGAGAGTATAGTTTTACCAACGCTCTTATATGGGTGTGAAGCGTGGGTGATGAATGTTGCAGCGAGGAGAAGGCTGGAGGCAGTGGAGATGTCATGTCTGAGGGCAATGTGTGGTGTGAATATAATGCAGAGAATTCGTAGTTTGGAAGTTAGGAGGAGGTGCGGGATTACCAAAACTGTTGTCCACAGGGCTGAGGAAGGGTTGTTGAGGTGGTTCGGACATGTAGAGAGAATGGAGCGAAACAGAATGACTTCAAGAGTGTATCAGTCTGTAGTGGAAGGAAGGCGGGGTAGGGGTCGGCCTAGGAAAGGTTGGAGGGAGGGGGTAAAGGAGGTTTTGTGTGCGAGGGGCTTGGACTTCCAGCAGGCATGCGTGAGCGTGTTTGATAGGAGTGAATGGAGACAAATGGTTTTTAATACTTGACGTGCTGTTGGAGTGTGAGCAAAGTAACATTTATGAAGGGATTCAGGGAAACCGGCAGGCTGGACTTGAGTCCTGGAGATGGGAAGTACAGTGCCTGCACTCTGAAGGAGGGGTGTTAATGTTGCAGTTTAAAAACTGTAGTGTAAAGCACCCTTCTGGCAAGACAGTGATGGAGTGAATGATGGTGAAAGTTTTTCTTTTTCGGGCCACCCTGCCTTGGTGGGAATCGGCCAGTGTGATAATAAAATAATAAACATGTTTGTACAATGGAGCAACAATTTGGTGACCATCCCAAAAGCCCCTTTATATGCAGAGCTTTTTGGGCAAACTTAAGACTAACTTAAGATTAATATATGTAGAAAGCCCTTTGTTATGCAGAGCGTTTTGGGCACATTAGGTCAATTTCGTCTCAGGATGCGACTCACGCCAGTTGACTAACACCGAGGTATCTATTTTACTGCTAGGTGAACATGGACAGCAGGTGTCTTAAGGAAACATGTCCTAATGTTTCCACCCATACTGGGGATTAAAACCACAGACCTCAGTGTGTGAGCCGAGTGCACTACCAATCGAGCTATGAGCTTATGATATCTCCATTGCCTCAAATATTATGTACTATGAACATTACACCAACATTGTTCCATACCTCTCAGAAAACTAGTTTTTAGTAGTTATTTAATTTGGTTTTAATATATTGGTCCCTTTTTTTTTTTTCTCTCCAACAAGTCGGCTGTCTCTCACCGAGGCAGGGTGACCTAAAAAGAAAAAAAATCCCCAAAAAGAAAATACTTTCATCATCATTCAACACTTTCACCTCACTCATACATAATCACTGTCTTTGCAGAGGCACTCAGATACGACAGTTTAGAAGTCCCTCCAAACTGTCAATATCCCAGACCCCTCCTATAAAGTGCAGGCATTGTGCTTCTCATTTCCAGGACTCAAATCTGGCTAAATCTATTTATTTATTTATTTATTTAAAAATTTGAGCACACTTACAGAGGTACAACAAATACAGGTAAGAGCAGTATGCCAAAGCCACTTATACTATGCATAGCATTACGGGCTGGCTTAAAATTAACTTAAGATTAACTAAGCAATGATGAAATCAGTGATAAAACATTAATGTAAACAGGTTACTATAAAGCACAAGTGAGTATTACAAAGACAGGTCATATGGTTGTATGCATTGTTGTACATTCAGTAGAATGGAGTATTCTGTTAGGTAGTGTATTTAAAAAATAATAAAGTTAGATTGGGTTTTAGGTTTAACATTTATGTGATATAATTGTGAGAAACATTTAAGATATACAATTTATAAGGTTCAGTTATTCAGTATTTATTTGGTTTTGGGTGAGTAAGTGATCTTTGAGAAGAGACTTGAATTTATAAACAGGTAGTGTTTCTTTTATATTTACAGGTAATGAATTCCAGATTTTAGGGCCTTTTATGTGCATTGAGTTTTTACATAGTGTGAGATGGACACGAGGAACATCAAAGAGTGATCTGTGCCTTGTGTTATGGTCATGTGTTCTGTTGAGGTTGGCAAGGAGATGTTTGAGGGGAGGGTTAATATCAGAGTTAAGTGTTCTATGTATGTAATAGGTGCAGTAGTAAGTATGGATGTTTTGTATGGTGAGGAGGTTTAGTGTATTGAATATTGGGGGAGTGTGCTCCCTATAGTGAGAATTTGTTATCATTCTAATGCCCCTTTTTGTTGGGTAATTAGTGGTCTGAGTGGTTACTTGTTTTTGGCCCCTGCACAAATTCCATAGGTGAGATAGGGGTAAAAAAAGGAGGATATGGGGCGGGGGCTGACTGGGAGCATGTACCGTATCTTCGATAGTATCCCTACAGTCTTGGAAAATTTTTTAGAAATTTTTTGTATATGTGTATGAAATTTGGTCTATTATCAAAGGGGGATTCCCAAAATTTTCCCCTTTTTAGCTTTTGATAGGTTCGTTTATCATTTTGTTAAGGGGACATCTGTACTCTGTTACCAAACTGAATGAAATAGGTTTTGTCAATGTTTTTTGTAAGTTTGTTATTTCATCCAGGGAGATATTTTCTGTAATTCGGTATTTACAGTATTTGGTAGGTGATGGGGTGGGTGGGAGAAGAGTAATTTTGGTTTTTCTGAAATGTGTGGGGTTTTAGTAAATTTCGAAGCATTTGGTAGGTCTTTATGTATAGGAGAAAAAGAAAAGGGCCAAGGACACTTCCCCGTGGGACCCCTGTATTGGTTGTGCAGAGGAGTTTGCCCATTTCATAAATTTGGCTTTGTTGCTGAGGTATGACTTGAGGTAGTTTGGGGGGTGCCCCCTTTTCCATAGTTGACAATTTTACGTGGAGCAAGCATGGTAACTGTATCAAAAAATTTACGAAGCAATGAAGATCCCCCGTGGGACTTCTTTTTTTTTTGCGTGTAATATGTTCTGCATGGTATAATGATCATTTTTATTTTTTTTAGGCCTGAATCCCCAAATTGGAGGGGTTGAGTATTTTTGGGAATAAAGGGGGGTAGATTCGTTTTGAATTAATTTTTCGAAAATTTTTTAGAGAGGGGTAAGTTGGGTATTGGCCTTAGTTATTCAACTCTGTTTGGTCTCTCCCTTTGTGGTGGGGTGACCCCTGCTATTTTGAGTACTGTAGGGAAGGTGGAGGATTCAATGGATTTGTTAAAGAGTGTTGCAATGATTGGTGATAGCACTTGTGACACTTTTTTGTATATAAAGGGTGGTAAGGTATTTAAATCTCCTGCCTTGTTTTTTATTTTTATTATCACACCGGCCGATTCCCACCAAGGCAGGGTGGCCCGAAAAAGAAAAACTTTCACCATCGTTCACTCCATCACTGTCTTGCCAGAAGGGTGCTTTACACTACAGTTTTTAAACTGCAACATTAACACCCTCCTTCAGAGTGCAGGCACTGTACTTCCCATCTCCAGGACTCAAGTCCGGCCTGCCGGTTTCCCTGAATCCCTTCATAAATGTTACTTTGCTCACACTCCAACAGCACGTCAAGTATTAAAAACCATTTGTCTCCATTCACTCCTATCAAACACGCTCACGCATGCTGCTGGAAGTCCAAGCCCCTCGCACACAAAACCTCCTTTACCCCTCCCTCCAACCCTTCCTAGGCGACCCCTACCCCGCCTTCCTTCCACTACAGATGATACACTCTTGAAGTCATTCTGTTTCGCTCCATTCTCTCTACATGTCCGAACCACCTCAACAACCCTTCCTCAGCCCTGTGGACAACAGTTTTGGTAATCCCGCACCTCCTCCTAACTTCCAAACTACGAATTCTCTGCATTATATTCACACCACACATTGCCCTCAGACATGACATCTCCACTGCCTCCAGCCTTCTCCTCGCTGCAACATTCATCACCCACGCTTCACACCCATATAAGAGCGTTGGTAAAAACTATACTCTCATACATTCCCCTCTTTGCCTCCAAGGACAAAGTTCTTTGTCTCCACAGACTCCTAAGTGCACCACTCACTCTTTTTCCCTCATCAATTCTATGATTCACCTCATCTTTCATAGACCCATCCGCTGACACGTCCACTCCCAAATATCTGAATACGTTCACCTCCTCCATACTCTCTCCCCCCAAATCTGATATTCAATTTTCATCACCAAATCTTTTTTTATCCTCATAACCTTACTCTTTCCTGTATTCCCCTTTAATTTTCTTCTTTTGCACACCCTACCAAATTCATCCACCAATCTCTGCAACTTCTCTTCAGAATCTCCCAAGAGCACAGTTTTTTAGTGTGTTGATAATAAGGGAGACTTCGTATGGGTTAGTCGGAGCTAGGAACAGTGTGTTCGGGGTAGTTGCCGGTGAGGTATTTCTTTTGGGTTTGGGGTTATCTGAGCTTGGGATTTTATTGGCAAGGTTTTGTCCTATAGTGGAGAAGAAATCATTGAGTCTGTTTGCTGTTTCTGTTGGTGGGAGTTGGGGTTCATCTGATTTTGTTAATTTTATTTCGCTATTTCGTGATATCTTTTTTGTTCCTAGAATTTCTGATAGGGTTTTCCAGGTCTTTTTTATATCACCTCGTAAGTTGGATAATCTGTTCTCATAATACAATTTTTTTGCCCCTTTTTATCAGGCTGGTTTAGGATTGACGAGTAACGTTTTGTTTGGTCTTGGTTATGTGACCCATTCTGTACTGTTTTTCATATTGGTGTTTTGTTTTTATGGATTTGAGAATGCTGGGTGTTAGCCAGGGACTGTTCAGTCTCTTAGCTGTATCTGTTTAGTTTTTTTAGGGCAGTGCTTGTTATAGAGGTATTGGGTCTTTTTTAGAAAATTATTAATACATTCGTCAATATCTGTATAGATTTCTAGCTCAGTGTGCCAGTCAATGTTTGCTACTGCTGTTGTGAAGTTATTAATGGCTGCCTCATTGTGAAGTCTGAAGGTGACTTTAGTAGTGTCTTGGGGTAATTTACCAAGAGTTGTTATGAGGAAAGTCGGGTAGTGGTCTGTGGTATTAACCAGTTTCCCTGAATCCCTTCACTAAATATTACCCTGCTCACACTAACAGCTTGTCTAGTCCCAAAAACCATTTGTCTCCATTTACTCCTATCAAACACGCTCACACACGCTTCCTGGAAGTACAAGCCCCTCGCCCACAAAACCTCCTTTACCCCTTCCTTCTGACCTTTTTGAGGATAACCCCTACCCCTCCTTTTCCCTACAGATTTATACTCTCTCCAAGTCATACTACTTTGTTCCATTCTTTAAATGACCAAAACCCCTCAACAACCCCTCTTCACCCTCTGAGTAATACTCTTAGTAACTCCACACCTCCTCCTAATTTCCACACTCCGAATTTTCTGTATATATTTACACCACACATTGCCCTTAGACAGGACATCTCCATTTCCCTCCAGTTGCCTCCTCGCTGCAGCATTTACAACCCAAGCTTCACACCCATATAAGAGTGTTGGTACCATTATAACTTTCATACTTTCCCCTTCTTTGCCTCCATAGTTAACATTTTTTGTCTCCACAGATACCCCAATGCACCACTCACCTTTTTTCCTTCATTAATTCTGGGGTTTAATCCCATCCTTTATAAACCCATCCTCTGACAAGTCAACTCCCAAATATCTAAAAACATTCATTTTCTTCCATACTCCCTCTCTCCAATGTGATATAAAATTTTTTTATCAAATCATTTGATACCCTCACACCTTACTCTTATCTATGTTCACTTTCAATTTCTGCCTTTACACACATCCAACTCATCTACTAACTTTGAAGTTTTCTTTATATTGGTCCCTGTTAACATAAATATTAATGAGATTAGAATTAGCTGATTTGAGAGTAACATAAACTTTCCAAATGGCAGAAAGTTACTTTGACTTTTTTAAGGTTTATTACTAGGTAATTTATATATTTTGATGTATGATAATTGTACTTATGTGTATCTATACACAAAATGTTCACCAGTCTCATGAGAAATGTTCACAGTGTTCTAGCAATGGAAATGTTCATTCTTCTAGCATGGAAGTTATTGAATGAACAGTGGTGAACATGTTACCTACCCCACCTTTGTGGCAAAAAATTTATTTGTTAATAAAAATTGTAACTGCTAATGAAAATATGGAAGGTGGCTTGAAATGCAAAATTTTACCATGGTTTAGTTTATGTTGAATGAGGTAAAATTACTACAATGAAATATGGCTGCACCATGGTAGGATAGCATGGAAACCCTTCAAGGGGAAATATATCTTGGTGAAGGGCTCTTGATCAAAAGAATTGGAACTACCCTTCCTTGATGAAGCTTATTGCCTCCCATTCCCATGGCGCATGATTTCTTCTTTTTCAGTTTTTGAACCAATGATTGATCGAGTCTGCGAAACCCCGACTGGATTAATCAGAACTAGTGTCATACCTAAGGCAGCAACATGCAGCGGAAGAGCTACCCGCCGAACTTACATGTATGCAGCCAGTTATGAAGACTTCATCACACTCATTCACGATTCACCCACATTCACGACCTCGAGCATCTCAGTAATGGATTCTTGTTTTCAACCTAAAAAAAAAAAAAAGTGCTAGCGAATCTTTCTCAAAAAATATTTGATTTAAACTGCATATCAGAAATACTCTTTTTTTTCAAAAATTTTTTAAAAGACTGTTTAAGCGCCTTACAGTTTTTTGCCTTGTGCAATTACAGCATTTAGCTTTCCATTAGCTCCCTATTTTACATTTATTTTGATAGCTATTTTATTTTTTCTATGTTAAATTGATTGGGAATGGAACATATATCTAATCATTACTTGAGTATTCATAGTAATAAATTGCCAAAGGGATTTATTAAAAACATTTCACTTTATTTTTATACTTTTAAAAACCCGTAATTAGGGGGAAAAATATACTTATATACATGAATTTATGGTGGAAAAACTACGTGGAAAAGAAAATGCCCAAAAA
>NC_069414.1:42790341-42806334 GCF_026875155.1 Cherax quadricarinatus | reverse complement strand
GAAGGGAAGAGCGAGGGTGCAATGGAGAGGGGTAGGTCGAATGCTGAGGCAAAACCCATGCTACAAGAGCCAGGGAAAAAATAAGGGAGAAAAATGACAATACAGACGGAACCAGAGTAAGAGGGAGTGGAAAAGGGAGGGGAAAGGGCAAAATCAGTATTTCCATGGGCTTTGGGAGGGAGGAAAAGGCCACACCTAAAGCGGAAAAAAAGAAAGAAAGGAGATTGAGAAAATCATCAGGAAATGGGGGGAAAAATGGAGAGATTTTTAATTTTTTAAGAATAGGGGGGTACTTGAAGGGGGGAAAAAAACGATGATCAAGTGATTCTAGGACAGAAAAGTGGGAAAAAGGCCTCCAAGGGAAAAAACCACGGTTAAAAAGCTCGGAAGGTACAAAAAGGGTTTCCTAGAGTAGAGGATTGTGATCACTGTAGACTGTGAACCTGCGATGCTGGCCCACTAAACACAAAAAGCCCCAAAAGCCAGTACCAGCGCGAGGGTTTTTTTTCAAGGGGTGTGGCTGGAACTTGGCGGGAAAAGTATGCTACAGGCTGCAACTCCTTTTCCCCGATTTGTAATAGTATTTCCCCCAACCCCCAGATACAAGCATCAACCTGAAATAAAAAAGGTTTGGAAAAAGTTGGAGACAAGAGAAGGGGTTGCAGTACACATTAATCTTTTTGTTTATTAAAAACAGTGTTACAGTCTGAGGCCCAAATTAAAAGGGAACTTTGTGATGGAAAAGAGAGGTAGGGGGCTAAAATATCTGAGAAATTCTTACGAATTTTTGTAAAATCCTATCATGCCAAGGAAACATTGAAGAGTTTCCTATCATGAGGAACGGATAATCTTTAAATAGAAGAATTTATAAGTTTAGGGCAATTTTACCACTCCCTATTCGGGCCTGAAAAGTGACAGGGGCCCGGGCCCAAAGGAAGATTTAGTAAATTAACTTTTTTAAAATGGGAACTCTTAAAGGTCTCAAAAAGGGCCCTTTAAAGTCTAAGTAGGTTTTGACCAAGTATCGAACCACAACAATATCATCAGGTACGCGGGCCGTGCTTAAGTCCTTTTAATCCCTGATGGATAAGTTTCGGGAAAATGAAGGGGGGAATTTTTTTTTCCGAAGGGGGAAACTGTGTTTTGATAAATGACCTCCTGGAATTACAAAGGCGAGATTTCCTTCGCCTTATCTGTCAAAGGTCCCTGATAGTACCCTTAAAGGGAATCTAATTGGACAAAAAAGTAGCCTTCCCCAAAAAGCCCAAATTACGTCATCCAGAGAAGGAAGGGGGTAAGCATCTGTAATTGTGCCCATTCATTTTACGGTAGTCTGTACCATACGAAACCCCCCCTCAGCCTTTTCACAAGGATGCACGGTGAAGCCCAGGACTGACCCTCCTCCACAAAAACCTGTTTAACAAAAATTTACTTCCTGCTGAAGTACCTTTTTTTAGGATTGCTGTAGGGGGAGTTTATTGGGTTTAGAGTTTCCACATTCATATGATAACCTAATTACATTTTTTTCGGCACACCCGAAAAAAAATTAGGTTATGACTTTTGAAAGCCCGTTAAATTTTGTTGCTTGCTTTTCAGAAAATCCTCATTAAAGGGTAGGACCCTGAGGAGGACAGAATTTTGAAAGTTTAATTTTAATTTTTTGGAAAAGGTGAAAGAGTCAGAGCCGCCTCAGAGGTAGAGGACAGGTCATTACGGGGACTTTATTGGTGTATGGAAATATTTAATTGATTATGTGGAAAGTTTTATTTTTTGAGGCTATCAATGGGAGCTACCACATAATTTACATCAGATAATCTACTTACAATCTGCTAGGTCCCGTAATCTGGCTTTCAAGGTGTGGCCAGGTATAGGTTCCGCCCCCAACACCTTGTTCCTGGATGAAGGAGCGGAATTGTGCACTTTGTATCCCCTTGTTTCATCTTCTTTTGAGATGTCTTTAGGTTGTTGGCTAACTGAGGGCCCACCTGCAACCTTGAAGAGGGTTGTAGGTGTTGGTAATCTTCCCCCCCCATCCATCCTTTTTTGAGCCCCCCGAAGAGGACCTTGTACATTGTCCCCAAAAGTCAGCTCAAACGGACTATCCGTAGTTTGCACCTTTCTCTCGTATGAAAACAGAACAAAGGTGTGTTTCCAGTCTGTAGGGAAGTGATAAAAAAAGTTTCATATTGTTTTTAATGTCTGAGGAATCTTTCCAAGGCGCCTGGGATGAGGATGATAGGCAGGGATAAGTTGGGATTATCCCTCCTAATTAATACTTCCCAAAATGTTTGGCAGTAAAGTTGTACCTGATACTTTGAATTTTTTTGGAAAGCCAAAAAAAAGAAATAATTTGGGTTTTTAAAAGCTTTGAGAATAGTTTTTAGATTAATACTGGCATGGGAATTGTTGGGGTATCTGGTTATTTTTATCCATAACGTAAATAAATACTGTTTTCCGACTTTGACCTAGGTGTGGACCTACACAATCTTAATTAATTCTGAAAAAGGGTTTTTCCATCCCCAGGTATGGTTTGGAGAGGTGCGGGTTTTAATGGAAATGCCCAGGTTTCCCCAAATTTTGCTGACATTCTCGGCAACACCAATATGATTCTTCACTCTTTCTTTAATTTTGGCATAAAATTTTTTTGTGATTGTATACAAGGTTTTTGTAATTCCTAAGTGAATCCTAATGACGTATTATGAGCTTATTTAATTTTGGGTCTTACTTTGTTGGGAAAAGACTAACGTCAAAAAATTGCCGGCCCCTATTCCCTTTCCAGTCTCAGTGCAGAAACAAATAATCGTTTTTAACTTCATACTTGACCGGTGACCCCAAAAAGGATTTTTCCCATGGCTGCCTGAAAACGAATTTTAAAGAAAGGGGCCCTTTTGTTTTTCCCCCCGGAAAGGGCAGTCTCTCGGGATGGAAACAGACATCTGGCAATCCTCAACCCGGGAATAGGAAAGGCTTGTCGGGGTTGTTCACTTGATTACGAGGTCTGGCCGTTTTCCTATAAAAATGTGGCTATTCCCAGATCGGAGTCGTCCCAAAGGGTTGGTCAACATTTTCCCCCAGACAACCCCTTTGGGGGTTGCCCGAGTTTGGCCCAACACCGGAGAAGAATTAATATTATGGTTTTGGAACGAAAAAAACGTAGTAATGTATTACCCAGTTAACATGGCTCTTTCATGAGGAAAAACCCTTTTTAGACACCTCAGTCAAGTACCAGTGTAATTTTTGCAATGTACTAAATTTTTTGCAAAGGGAAAAGAATTATGCTCTCCAAATGTTTCCAAAAAAACAGAGGAATTCAAAGAAGTATTTCTGAAAGGGGTAATATTCCTTCTTTACAAGTGAGAATATTCAGTATCTCTAAAGGGGCTTTATTTAGTTGTTTTTGAGTTTTCCCGAAGGAAAAAAAAGACTCTTGCAATATAAGGGGGGTACCTTTTTTTTCTTCTCTAGGGGACTGTTACTAGGGTATTTGGATTTTCCCCAAAGGGTTGGGGTTTATGGGGGCGTTGGGGGCGGTTGTGCCTACTTTGTTGCAAGGGGAGAGACAGGCTTGCCCTTTTCCCCGTGACGTTGCAAATGGTGTCGTTCTGGCTGGGTCTCTTGGTATGTTGTCGAGTGCACCCCTGAGAGTTTGCCCCTCCGCGGTGGACCATTGTTAAAACGTGGGCCCCCCAAAGGGGCTTAGTTGGCTGACGTAGACGTTCTCCCCGGTGGCATTATTCTCCAAGGTTGACGACTCTGCTCATGCCAGGCTGTTGAAAAAGAGGGGCGGGGGCCGCTGGACAAAGGCGGTTAGTTTTGAAAAGGGTTTAGCCACCTGGTGCCTCATGCAGGGTTAAGTCCGATCCCGCAGAAAAACCGAACCTCTGGTCCACAGACTCCACCAGGTTATCATCAGAATAAAACTGACCGCCCTTAAAGGTAGAGAACCACTTGCTTTTCCGCTGGTAAAACTTGGGTTTTCATTCTCACAAGTCCCTAGGGATTGACCAAGCTGTCGTTGCCCAGCTTTAAAAAAATTTTTATATTTGGGGGATACACGTATTGCTCCAACACTGTGGGTTTTACTACTTTAATCAGAAAATTCGCGTCATTAAAATAGTAAAATTTCCCGGCCTTTCCCAATAATGCTGTATGAACCAACGATGCCCCCTGCTGCTCTGCCACCTCAAAGGGTCGGCCCGATTTCGAAGTTTCGAAAAAAATTTCTTGGTTCGGCCCAAATTTAAGCGGGGAAAAAGCTGTACTGCTTTTTTTAAACTAAAAAACATTTACAGAATGCGAAACTGCCTCCTTTCCTTTTCCCTTAATATTTTTCCCTTGCAAAGCTCTCTGTTCCCCAGTTTGTCAAGATTTTTTTTGCCGCTCAAGTGCCAACGAGCTGATTCCCCTGAGACAACCCGCTGCAATACTACCCTTTTGTCCGTAGGTGTATCATCTTCCCCTGCGAGAACTTTGTAGTTTTTTTCCCTAGCTCCCGTAGAGGGAGGAGTTGAGTGCCATCCTTTTTTCTATAAGTTTTCAGCAATCAGTGAAACGTTGCGCAGCTGTGAGAGTGCGTTTGTATTTAATGCCCAAAGGGAAAGAGCAATTTGCCAACAAAAGTGTGGGACAATTTAGGTAGGTTATGCAAAGAAAAATGCCGACACCAGAGTCGACTCGTTAGGGGGGCTAAGTTTTCGCTTGCACAGTACGTGCCCGAATCCCAAAAGTAACACGTTAAATTTTCAGAACACGCTTTTCTATGCCAGTACGATTGCAGAATACGCATACAAGCAAAGCTGACTGCAAAATTCTCCACACCGAACAGGCTAGTAACAACTGACACGCAAAATTTGTAAAGCAATGCCAGACATCCACACTGTTCTATAAGATTGACCGTAGCGAAGCGAGCACACCGAACAAGCTAGTAGCGAGCTGTTGAACGATCACACAATAGCAAGGCTGACCATAAAGCAACTGACACGCAAAATTTGTAAAGCGTAGGCAAAGCTAATGCAAAGCCAGACAGCAAGCTGCACAATGTTCTGCTACGAGCTTCACCCTAAGCTCAACCGTTTCTCTAAGTCCAGCTCCAGCTCTCGGTCAGGCTGCCCATATTACAACCCAGGTATCCAACTGGCCTGTTATCCCGGGTGTCATCGGAGCAAAATAAACACAGCAGAAAAAAGTTTAGACTTATATTATCCTTCACCAATTTAGAACAGCAATATGTACACTATGTACAGTGATAAGTATAGTGCACTCCACGGTAAGCAAGGCAGAAATAGAGCCACAAGATAGCGACCGTGCTTCAACCAGCTCTAGAATGGAATGACAAGGGCAGACAGGAGAGCGGTACCCCACATAACCTCTGCGATTGCCAAAACCATCTTCTTATTGGCTAGAACCTGGTCACTATTTGAACGACGGGGCCCCATCATCAACTCTTAGCAACCTGGTTCGCTGGTTGGGGGGAGATAGTCTGTAAATGAGGGTGTGTACATGCGCCGAATAAAGGTTACGTACTCTTTGCATGCCACATGTACCAACACGTAAGGGACACTACAAGAGAGAGAGGAGAGGATGAACCAGCAAGACTGGACTTAGTATTCACCTTGAGTAGTGCAGATATTGAGGACATCACATATGAAAGACCCCTTATGGCCAGCGATCATGTGGTTTTGAGCTTCGAATACACAGTAGAGCTACAAGTGGAGGGGAAAGCAGGATGGCCAGGACAAATGAAAACCAAACTACAGGAAAGGGGACTACACAGGAATGAGGAACTTCCTGAATGAGGTTCAGTGGGACAGAGAACTGGCAGGGAAGCCAGTTAATGAGATGATGGAATATGTAGCAACAATGTGCAAGGAGGCTGAGGAGAGGTTTGTACCCAAGGGTAAAAGGAATAATGAAAAAGCCAGGATGAGCCCATGTTCACCCAAAGATGCAAGGAGGCAAAAACCAAGTGTGCTAGGGAATGGAAGAAATATAGAAGGCAAAGGACCCAGGGAATAAGGAGAGCAGTCGTAGAGCCAGAAACGAATATGCACAGATAAGAAGGGAGGCCCAACGTCAATATGAAAACGACATAGCAGCAAAAGCCAAATCTGACCCGAAGCTGTTTATAAGCCACGTCAGGAAGAAAAACAACCGTTAAGGACCAGGTAATCAGGCTAAGAAAGGAAGGAGGAGAGGACAACAAGAAATGACCGTGAAGTATGTGAGGAACTCAACAAGAGATTCAAAGAAGTGTTCACAGAGGAGACAGAAGGGGCTCCAGAAAGACGGAGGGTGGGGTACACCACCATGTGCTGGACACAGTACACACAACGAGGAAGAAGTGAAGAGGCTTCTGAGTGAGCTAGATACCTCAAAGGCAATGGGGCCAGATAACATCTCTCCATGGGTCCTGAGAGAGGGAGCAGAGGCACTATGTGTACGCCTAACAACAATATTCAATACACTATCGAAACAGGGACATTGCCTGAGGCATGGAAGACAGCAAATGTGGTCCCAATCTTTAAAAAAGGAGACAGACATGAAGCACTAAACTACAGACCAGTGTCACTGACATGTATAGCATGCAAAATCATGGAAAAGATTGTCAGAGAAGAATGGTGGAACATCTAGAAAGGAATGATCTCATCACCAGCAGCCAACATGGTTTCAGAGACGGAAATCCTGTGTCACAAACCTACTGGAGTTCTATGACATGGTGACAGCAGTAAGACAAGAGAGAGAGGGGTGGGTCGATTGCATTTTCTTGGACTGCAAGAAGGCGTTTTGACACAGTACCACACAAGAGATTAGTGCAAAAACTGGAGACCAAGCAGGGATACAGGGAAGGCACTGCAATGGATCAGGGAATACTTGTCAGGAAGACAGCAGCGAGTAATGGTACGTGGCGAGGTGTAGAGTGGTCACCTGTGACCAGCGGGGTCCCACAGGGGTCAGTCCTAGGACCAGTGCTGTTTCTGGTATTTGTGAACGACATGACGGAAGGAATAAACTCCGAGGTGTCCCTGTTTGCAGATGACGTGAAGTTGATGAGAAGAGTTCATTCGATCGAAGACCAGGCAGAAATACAAAGGGATCTGGACAGGCTGCAGACCTGGTCCAGCAACTGGCTCCTGGAGTTCAATCCCACCAAGTGCAAAGTCATGAGGATTGGGGAAGGGCAAAGAAAGACGCAGACGGAGTACAGTCTAGGGGGCCAGAGACTACAAGCATCACTCAAGGAAAAAGATCTTGGGGTGAGTATAACACCAGGCACATCTCTTGAAGCGCACATCAACCAAATAACTGCCGCAGCATATGGGCGCCTGGCAAACCTCAGAACAGCATTCCGACATCTTAATAAGGAATCGTTCAGGACCCTGTACACCGTGTACGTTAGGCCCATATTCGAGTATGCGGCACCAGTTTGGAACCCACACCTAGCCAAGCATGTAAAGAAAACTAGAGAAAGTGCAAAGGTTTGCAACAAGACTAGTCCCAGAGTTAAGAGGTATGTCCTATGAGGAGAGGTTAAGGGAAATCAACCTGACGACACTGGAGGACAGGAGAGACAGGGGGGACATGATAACGACATACAAAATACTGAGAGGAATTGACAAGGTGGACAAAGACAGGATGTTCCAGAGACTGGACACAGCAACACGGGGACACAGTTGGAAGCTGAAGACACAGATGAATCAAAGGGATGTTTGGAAGTATTTCTTCAGCCACAGAGTAGTCAGGAAGTGGAATAGTTTGGGAAGCGATGTAGTGGAAGCAGGATCCATACATAGCTTTAAGCAGAGGTACGATAAAGCTCATGGTTCAGGGAGAGTGACCTAGTAGCGACCAGTGAAGAGGCGGGGCCAGGAGCTTGGACTCGACCCCTGCAACCTCAACTAGGTGAGTACAACTAGGTGAGTACACACACACAAGGTGTGAGAGGAGGAGGAGCAGGTAAGGGCCACACACACATGATGGTCCCCATCATTGGTGGCGTCCTCCTCCAACAATGACACATTGTATAGCTCTAACATCCATTTTTGCCTGCTCCACCTGCATTCAGGGTGCTCTCGTCTCTTCACACTCCAAGAATAGAGACATGGTATCCTCAGCCTGTCTTCTCAGCCTGTGAGGAGCCGTGGGAGGGTAAAAGAGAGAACACGGAGGTGCTGAAATAAGGGTTAGCGAGAGGGAGACCTCTCCTTGCACTAAGTATATAGTATTCTTTAGAGAATATATCACTTTGATCTGTATGCGCTGGCATCAGCCGTGTATATATACACATGTGTGTATATATACACATGTGTGTATGTATACACCTGTGTGTATCTCATTAAGTATTCACTGTGAGTTTACTTTAATCCCTGTGTTAAGGAGTAAATCATCCTTGACTAGTGTTGTACTGGTGACCAGTGTTGTACTGGTGACCAGTGTTGTACTGGTGACTAGTGTTGTACTGGTGACCAGTGTTGTACTGGTGACTAGTGTTGTACAGGTGACCAGTGTTGTACTGGTGACTAGTGGTGTACTGGTGACTAGTGTGTACTGGTGACTTAGTGGTGTTACTGGGATAGTGTTGTACTGGTGACTAGTTGGTGTACTGGTGACTAGTGTTGTACTGGTGACTAGTGTTGTACTGGTGACTAGTGTTGTATGGTGACTAGTTGTGTTATGGTGACTGTGGTGTACTGGAGATAGTGTGTGTACTGGTGACTAGTTGTGTACTGGTGACTAGTGGTGTACTGGTGACTAGTGGTGTACTGGTGACTAGTGGTGTACTGGTGACTAGTGTTGTACTGGTGACTAGTGTTGTACTGGTGACTAGTGGTGTACTGGTGACTAGTGTTGTAACTGGTGACTAGTTTGTGTACTGGTGACTAGTGGTGTTACTGGGTGCTAGTGGTGTACTGGTACTGTGTGTAATGTGACTAGTGGTGTACTGGTGACTAGTGTGTGTAGTGGTGACTGTGGTAGGTGACTTGTGTTGTACTGGTGACTAGTGTTGTATGGTGACTAGTGTTGTACTTGTGACTAGTGTTGTACTTGGTGACTAGTGGTGTACTGGTGACTAGTGTGACTGTGACTAGTGTTGACTTGATAGTGTTGTACTTGTGACTATGGTGTAATGGCTGATAGTGTTGTACTGGTGACTATTGTATGGTGATGTTGTGTACTGGTGACTAGTGTGGTACTGGTGGCTAGTGGTTGTACTGGTGACTAGTGGTGTATGGTGACTAGTGGTTGTACTGGTGACTAGTGTTGTACTGGTGACTAGTGGTGTACTGGTGACTAGTTGTGTACTGGTGACTAGTGGTGTATGTGACTAGTGTGTACTTGTGACGTGTTGTACTGGTGACTAGTGTGTACTGGTGACTAGTTGTACTGGTGACTAGTGTTGTACTGGTGACTAGTGTGTACTGGTGACTATGGTGTACTGGTGACTAGTGGTGTACTGGTGACTAGTGTTGTATGTGACTAGTGGGTACTGGTGACTAGTGGTGTACTGGTGACTAGTGGTGTAATGGGTGACTAGTGTTGTACTGGTGACTTAGTGTACTGGTGACTAGTGGTGTACTGGTGACTAGTTGTGTACTGGTGACTAGTGTTGTACTGGTGACTAGTGGTGTACTGGTGACTGTGGTGTACTGGTGACTAGTGGTGTACTGGTGGACTAGTGGTGTACTGGTGACTAGTTGTGTACGGTGACTAGTGGTGTACTGGTGACTAGTGTGTACTGGTGACTAGTGGTGTACTGGTGACTAGTGGGTGTACGGTGACTAGTGGTGTATTGACTAGTGTTGAGCGGTGATGTGTTGTACTGGTGACTAGTGGTGTACTGGTGACTAGTTGTGTACTGGTGACTAGTGGTGTACTGGCGACTAGTGGTTGTATGGTGACTAGTTGTGTACTGGTGACTAGTGGCTTGTACTGGTACTAGTGTTGTACTTGTGATATGTTGTATGTGACTAGTGGTTGTACTGGTGACTAATGTTGTACTGGTGACTGTGGTGTACTGGTGACTAGTTGTTGTACTGGTGACTAGTGTTGTACTGGTGACTGTGTGTATGGTGCTGTGTGTATGGTGACTAGTGTTGTACTGGTGACTTGTGTGTATGGTGACTAGTGGTGTACTGGTGACTAGTGTGTACTGGTGACTAGTGTGTATGTATGGTGACTAGTGGTGTACTGGTGACTAGTTGTGTACTGGTGACTAGTGTTGTACTGGTGACTAAGTGTTACTGAGTGACTAGTGTTGTACTGGTGACTATTGGGTACTGGTGTACTAGTGGTTGTACTGGTGACTAGTGGTGTAACTGGTGACTAGTGTGTCTGTGATAGTTGTACTGGTGACTAGTGGTGTACTGGTGACTAGTGGTGTATGGTGACTAGGTGTGTACTGGTGACTAGTGGTGTATGGTGACTAGTGTTGTGCTGGTGATAGTGTTGTACTTGGTGACTAGTGGTGTACTGGTGACTAGTTGTGTACTGGTGACTAGTGGTGTATGGCGATAGTGTGTACTGGTGAAGTTGTGTACTGGTGACTAGTGGTGTACTGGTGGACTGGTGGTTGTACTGGTGACTAGTGGTGTAATGTGTGACTAGTGTTGTTACTGGTGACTAGTGGTGTACATGGTGACTAGTAGTGCACTGGTGGACTAGTGGTGTTACTGGTGACTAGTGTTGTACTGGGATAGTGGTGTACTGGTGACTAGTTGTACTGGTGACTAGTGTTGTACTGGTGCTTAGTTGTGTACTGGTGACTAGTGGTGTACTGGTGACTGTGGTGTACTGGTGACTTGTGTGTTGTACTGGTGACTAGTGGTGTACTGGTGGACTAGTGGTGTACTGGTGACTAGTGTGTACTGATGACTAGTGTTGTACTGGTGACTAGTTGTTACGGTGACTAGTGTACTGGGACTATGGTGTATGATGACTAGTGGTTGTACTGATGACTAGTGGTGTACTGGGACTAGTGTTGTACTGGTGATAGTGTTGTTACTGGTGACTAGTGTTGTATGGTGATAGTGTGTACTGGTGCTATGTGTATGGTGACTATGGTGTACTGGGACTAGTGGTGTTCGTGACTAGTGTTGTACTTGTGACTAGTGGTGTACTGGTGACATGGTGTACTGGTGACTAGTGGTGTACGGTGACTAGTGTTGTACTGGTGACTAGTGTTGTTACTGTGACTAGTGTTGTACTGGTGACTAGTGGTTGTACTGGTGACTAGTGTTGTACTGGTGACTAGTGGTGTAGTGGTGACTAGTTGTGTACTGTGACTGTGTTGTACCGGTGACTAGTTGTGACTGGTGTCTGTGTCTGAGTGACTAGTGGTTACTGGTGGACTAGTGTTTGTACTGGTGACTAGTTGTGTACTGGTGACTGAGTGGTGTACTGGTGACTAGTGTTGTACTGGTGACTATTGGTGTACTGGTGACTAGTGTGTACGGTGACTAGTGGTGTACTGGCGACTAGTGGTGTCTGGTGACTATGGTGTACTGGTGACTAGTGGTGTAATGGTGACATAGTGGTGTACTGGTGACTAGTGGTGTACTGGGATAGTGGTGTACTGGTGACTAGTGTGTGTACTGGATAGTGTTGTACTGGTTACTAGTGTACTGGTGACTAGTGGTGTACTGGTGACTAGTGGTGTACTGGTGACTAGCGTTTGTACTGGTGACTAGTGGTGTACTGGTGACTAGCGGTTTGTACTGGTGACTAGTGGTGTACTGGTGACTAGCGGTGTTACTGGTGACTATGGTGTACTGGTGACTAGTGGTGTACTGGTGACTAGCGGTGTACTGGTGACTAGTGTACTGGGACTAGTGGTGTACTGGTGACTAGTGGTTGTCTGGTGACTAGTGTTGTACTGGTGACTAGTGGTTGTTACTGTGACTAGTGTGTGTACTGGTGACTAGCGGTGTACTGGTGATAGTGGTTGTTACTGGTGACTAGTGTGTATGTGATAGTGGTGTAGTGGTGACTAGTGTTACTGTGGACTAGTGGTGTCTGCGTGACTAGTGTTGTATGGTGACTAGTTGTGTACTGGTGACTAGTGGTGTACTGTGACTATGTGGTTGTACTGGTGACTAGTGGTGTTACTGGTGACTTAGTGTTGTACTGTGAATAGTGTACTGGTGACTAGTGTTGTACTGGTGACAGTGGTGTACTGGTGACTAGTGGTGTACTGGTGACTAGTGTGTACTGGTGACTAGTGGTTGTACTGGTGACTAGTGGTGTACTGGTGACTAGTGTTGTACTGGTGAACATGTGGTGTACTTGTGACTTGTGGTTGTACTGGTGACTCTAGTGGTGTACTGGTGACAGGCTATTTATACCTCATAATTAGTAATTAACCTTCAAAACAACTGTTTATGTTTCTTGATAAATAATAAACTTTACAGAAAAAATATATAAAGGTACTTATTGTTAATTGATATAGGTGTAACATGTGTAAATGTGTCGTATTCATTGAGCGCAAATTCTCGAACCAGATGTAAACTCTTGTCACTGTGTAAATACAGAAAACACTCTAATTTTGAGCCAGCAGTGTGTTAATTCTCATAAACACACTGTAAATTCTCTTACTCACCACCACCACCACTTCTACCACCATCACTACCACTAGCACCACCACCACCACTACTTCCACCACCACTACTACTACCACCACTACTACCACCACACCACTACTAGCACCACCACTATTACCACCTCCACCACTACTACCACCACCACTACTACCACCACCACTACACCACCACCACCACCATCACCACCACTACTACTACTGCTACCACCACCACCGCTACCATCACTATACTACCACTGCCACACCACCTCCACCACTACTACCACCACTATCAAAAACTACTACCCTGACTATCACCACTACTACCACTATTGCCACCACCACCACCACCCACTACTACTATGTGGCATGCAAAGAGTACTCCCATATAGGCTGCCTCCCACAACCAGGGAACCGGGTGCTAAGGGTTTAACGATCTTTTGAGGCCCCATCGTCAAATCAGTATCTTGGTTCATTGATCAATGACAGAGGCCTGCCAAGTGCCGAGACGATGTGGGTGTCACTCGTGGTCGACATTTGCCAGACTCACCTCTAGCTGGTTGAGGCACGGTTCTCTCCCTCTCAGGCTACTGTCTTTGCCTTTATCACCTTATGGTACACTTATACTCCATTCTTGTACATAGTATTACGTAAGTGTACATATCTATATAGAAACCTTTGGGGAAGGAAACTATAAGTTAAATTTTGCTCCACCCATTACTACCTGGTCAACAGGAC
The DNA here is from genome assembly GCF_026875155.1 of Cherax quadricarinatus. Taxonomy (NCBI): domain Eukaryota; kingdom Metazoa; phylum Arthropoda; class Malacostraca; order Decapoda; family Parastacidae; genus Cherax; species Cherax quadricarinatus. Next base: position 42,793,025 of record NC_069414.1, on the reverse strand, counting down.
ATTACATGTGTTCGTAATTTGGGAAGCTCTGTCCGGGAGCTGGAGCTGGTCTTAGTATCGTTGAAGAGCTGAAGCTAGTCTTTAGTATCTTTCAGATAGCTTTGCTATCGCTCGGCATTGCGTGTCAACTTTGCCTCACTTCCGCGTTTGCGTGTCAGCGTTGCAGTTGCTTTCGCTATTGCGTGTCAGCCTTGCTGTTGTGTGTGTGTGTATCCTGTAGTCGTACTGTGCATTGCTGCTTGTTGCGTGTATTGCAAACAGCGTGTTAAGCTGGGGGTAATGCCACCTACACGAGTCAGACAGTTGGTGTCTGAATTCACTGTACTAAATCTGCCAAAACTCTCTCTACAGCGTTGTTAGCGAATTGATCGTTCTATTGGTACAGAATATCAACAAACTCTCACAGCTGCACAGGTTCGTGATATTATTCATGCAAAGTTGAGGGTTGACTCAAACTATGGCACACCAAACTGAGGTATCTCTTGCTACAGAAGCTGTTAATCACCGATCTCCACTAAGGTTCCTTCGTAATGTGGGAGGAACAACACCAGAGCATCAGACCAGAAGTCTCGTGAAGCAGTAGGTACATCGGGTTTGTCTAAGGTCGATTCCGCTTCATTGGTGCTCGAGTTAGCCAAACTCAATCTTGAAACGACCAGAGAGCAGCGAGAATTTGCTAGGGAGAAGTTTGATAGAGAGAAGGAGAGGGGGCCCCAATTTAAACAAACGGTGGATGACTTTAGTGTGCAAAGATCACAGCAGCTAGTTCCTCATTTTGTTGACGCTGAGCCTGAACAGTTTTTCGAAGCATTTGAATACCAGGCTCGAGCGTTAAGGTGGCCTGAGTTGCACTGGGCAGCATTGGTGCATACCACGTTGTAAGGTAATGAACAAGTGTTCACATCCGTGTTGAAAAATGAGGATTTTATTAATTATCAGGTGGTCAAAACCACAGTTCTAGGGGCTTATCAGTGTATTCCCTCCAAGTACAGGAGGGAATTCAAATTAGGCAAACGTCAGTTGGGTCAGTCTCATAAAGACTTTGTAAGGCAGCAATCGAAGGCATTTACCAAGTGGTATAAGGCAAGTGGCATCGCTAACTTTTCTGATCTAGTCCAGGTACTTTTGGTGGGTAACCTGCTGGAATCTGTTGGACCAGAGGGTCGAGTCTTTTAAGATCATTCGTTGACCACTGCATTGGAAAGCAGCCAGGTGTGCTGACACTTTTGAGATTAACCGCTCCTTGTCCGAGCAGTCTTATCATTCTTCCCAAAAGCCTGGCATGAGTATAGGTCATCAGAGAAGAGTTCCTGACTGCAGGACGAAGGTGAATGACGACGCCAACCAAGTCACCTGGTGAGCCCCGACATCAAACGTACGATCAACCTGGTAAGTGACATCAAATTTATGGTCATACTCAACACAGTGTACAACGATGTAAATACACAGACTGGCGCCAACCGCAGAATCAGCAGGGAGCCAAAGTAAAACCCAAGGTAACTCGTTTTTTTCTGCCATAAACCCGGCCACGTGAGGTCTACTTGCCCAACTGAACCCCAACTGTTAGATAATATAAAATCCTGCAATTTGAAATGAACCAGGAGGAAGTGTGGTATGGCCCCATACTACAGAAACTTGCCATATATTCACTTCACAAGAATTCAAAGCAAACTGAATTACGAACATTTAGGGATACGGGGGGCCCTTATTGTTCCATTGTAAGAGAGTACTTCCCTTTTCTGAGAAATGTCTTTTGCACTCATCAGTTGTTAAAAAAAAAACGCGATTTCTAATAAGCATAGAGATCCCCAGTGAATATTGGGAAAGGACTGCCCTTCTAGCATCCAGCCTGTTACTGGGTTTTTGTAACAAGTAGTAGTATCCTGGTCCAATTATCCATTAGAATTTAATAAGAAATTTTTAGTGCTTTAGGATTACAAACTGGTAGGCTACTAACTAGAGAAATTAAAAATTTAATAAATTTATTTAAAAACGTCTAGAGGGATAAGATCAAATTAAATTAAATTTAAAATAGACAAAATAAGAATAATCACTTCTCTCGAGTACAATAGTATTGTGCTGAAGGCCCTATATCACATCTTTATGGCTTTATAATACCGTCTGGTACATTGTTAACATTTAAAAAATACATATATATAATTTTATATATACAAATAAGTTTGTGTGTAGTGTGTAAGTGCTCTAAGTAGTTTGCTATGTCTCAAGACTCGACTAGATTTAAACCAATGACTGACAAAAGTCCTCACATCGACTAACTTTCTTGACCACCTGGCAATTAGGGAAAAGCTTGCTTGAACAATAAAACGAAATGTTAAGCCCAATAGCAATTTTAACAAGCAACTGCGACATGGAATCAGGATCAAGGAGATAATATAACAACACTAAGTAGGGACCATCAGCAGATCCTCCACAAAAGTCACAAAAAATCCCTACTACTGAATCTAAAGTTCAGCATAGAAAATCCCTAACTATGACAGTACACAGATACCAGTACAAGTTAGGTCAGAAGCTACAGCTCAGGACCTGAGTTGCTCAGAGTGTCTATGCGACACACAACCTCAGTACAACGTCGAAAATCACTAATTCTAGACAATGTTCTGTGAACAAGTTTTACAAACCCAAAAACAAGAAAAAGACAGAGACAAACTTCCCAAAAGGGCCCC
>NC_069414.1:42774343-42789841 GCF_026875155.1 Cherax quadricarinatus | reverse complement strand
AAAAAAAGTAAACAAATCATGCCAAGGTAAAAATACACGTCAATGTGAGTTAATATTCTTTAAAAGAGCACCAAAAATATTTATACCATTTTTTACCTAATGCAGTAGTCTGCATAAAGTAAGTCTTATATTTTTTTTGAGAATAAAAATTCAAAGGGGAAAAGCAAAGAATATAAGAGGGGCCTTGAGACGTGACTAATGCCCAGGGGAAATGTCATTTTAGTGCCAGGAATGTCTTTCTTGTTTTTTCTGGACCCTATTGGGGAAATTGGCATCTTTTAAAATTTTGGGTGTAAATATGGCAAAATTCCCTAAATTCTACACTGTACTAGATAGTTTGAATTTCATAAATGGGTGGTTTCTTGCACCATTCGAAAAAAAAAAATACAGTTCTAACGAAATATTCATGTTTTTTGTCGACTAGTACAGAGGAATTTGTGGGAAAATGGGGCTCAAAGTGGGCAAATTCGCGATGCGTAAAAAATCGCCGGGGACCGCTAAATTTGCGAGAGCATAATTCCGTAAGTTTTCCATAAAATTTCAAACTTTTGGTGTCGTTATGATCGGGAAAAGATTCTCCATCTTTTCATAAGAGAAAATAATTCTTTTTTTTTTTTAAATTTGGCCGACCCTGAGAACGAGTTTCGGAGAGGGCCTGTCGACCCTCAAAGGGTTAAAGGCTCCCCATTTACCCCTGGCACCCCAAATTTACCTACTACTCCCTCCACAACATTTTTACCGACTTTAGCATTGAAATCCCCAACCACAAGTACTCTCACACTTGGTTCAAAATTCCTCACGCATTCACTCAACATTTCCCAAAATCTCTCTCTCTCCTCTACACTTTTTCTTCTCCAGGTGCATATACACTTACTATAACCCACTTTTCACACCCAAACCCTTTATTTTACTCCACATAATCCTTGAATTAATACATTTATAGTCCATCTTTTCCTGCCATATCTTATCCTTCAACATTATTGCTACTCCTTCTTTAGCTCTAACTCTATTTGAAACCCCTGACCTAATCCCATTTATTCCTCTCCACTGAAACTCTCCCACCCCCTTCAGCTTTGTTTCACTTAAAGCCAGGACATCCAGCTTCTTCTCATTCATAACATCCACAATCATCTCTTTCTTATCATTTGCACAACATCCACGCAGATTCAGACTTCCCATTTTGACAATTTTCTTCTTCTTATTCTTTTTAGTAATCTTTACAGGAAAAGGAGTTACTAGCCCATTGTTCCCGGCATTTTAGTTGACTTTTACAACACGCATGGCTTACGGAGGAAAGATTCTTATTCCACTTCCCCATGGATATGAACGGAAAAGTAATAAGACCAAGAACTATTAAGATAAAATCAAAGAAAACTCAGATGAGTGAGTATTTATTTTTTATTTTAACATGATGGCCATCTCCCATTGAGGCAGGGTGACCCAAAAAAGAAACACTTTCACCATAATTCACACTATGACTGTCTTGCCAGGGGCATGCAGATACTATATTTTCTAAAGCAAAGCCATTCAAAAATACTATGCTATTTGTGGGTGAGGTGGGGATATTTGCAGCTTTGAACTGTAGTATCAGTGCACCTCTGGCAAGACAGTGATGGAGTGAGTGATGGTGAAAGTATTTCTTCTCTTTCGGGTCACCCTACCTTGGTGGGAGACGACTGGAGGATTAAAAAAAAAAAAAGAGGGAGAGAGTGATTGAATGAGTGATGGTGAGAGCATTTCCAATTTTTTTTTCGGGTCACCCTTAGGGAAAGATCTGCACTATGACACTAATGAAGCTGAAGCCTCAGGGCCCCTAATCCCTGAGGGGCGGCAGAAGCAACTTTAGTCCACATTGCTTATAAATTTTGGGTCTGCTGTATGAGAAGGGTTTTTAAAATAATAATAATAATAATAATATAGTGTAATTCAATACAGAAGTGAAGGTGGTAGTCGACTGGTGTGGGTCGCATCCTGGGGACGAATTAACCTAATTGACCTGAAATGCTCTGTATAACAAGGGGCTTTCTATATAGTAGTATATCATTAATGAAAATTAGGTCGTATAAGTTTTTAATGTAATTGTGAAAAAAAAGATTCTTCTTCTTCTTTAAACACCGGCCCGTTATCCCCCCGGGGCGGGGTCCCCCCAAAAAGGAAAAACGAAAGTTTCCCCTTTTTACTTTTTGTAATATATACATGAAAAAGGGGTTTACTACCCCCTTGCTCCCGGCATTTTAGCACTTTACAAACACATGGCTTCGGGGAAAAATTCTTTCCCCACTTCCCCAGGAGGAAAGAGGAAATAAACAAAACAAGAACTAAAAGAAAATAGAAGAAACCGAGGGATGCTTTAAAATATGTTTGTCATGTTGTGTAGTGTGCCTAAGTGGAAGTAGAAGTAGGAAAGAGTACCTGAATCTTGCATGTGTATGAGACAAAAAAAAAAACACCAGAAATCCTACCATCGTGTAAAACAATTACGGGCCCCAGTTTTCATCATTGCAGGACGGTTGTACCCCCCTGGGCGGTTGCGTCTACAAACTATACCTAGGTTTAAAGATTTTTTTTTTTTTTATTATCACCCGGCCGTTTCCCCCCAAGGCGGGGTGGCCGAAAAAAAAAAATTTTCCCCCTCTTCCCCTCACTGTCTTGCCGAAGGGTGTTTAATACATTTTTTTAAACTGCAACATTAACACCCCCCTTCGAGTGCAGGCATGTTTTCCCCATCCCGGATCAAGTCCCCTGCTTTTCCCTGACCCTTCTTTTAAAATGTTTACTTTGCTCACACTTAAACAGCACGCAAGTAAAAAAACCTTTGTTCCATTCACCCCTACCAAACACGCTAAAGTGTGTGGAAGTCAAGCCCTCGAAAACCAAAACCCCCTTTACCCCTCCCTCCCCCCTTCTAGGCCGCCCCCTACCCCCCCTTTCCCTTTCCCTACAGCTGTTTACATTTAAAGTCTTCTTTTTCGCCCCATTCCTTTTACATGTCCCAAACCCCTCAAAAACCCCTTTCCCTCAGCCCCTGGAAAAACATTTTTGGAAAATCCCGCCCTCCCCCCAAATAAAGATTATTTTTATTAGTATATGTTGTCTTACTTTTCTGTGTGTTGTTAGGTAAGAGTGATAGCAGGTGTCGGGAAATTTTTGCCCCCTCTTCCATCTTCACCCCGATTTTAACTCGGTTCCTTCAGTTGCCCAAAAGAATGCATACGTGCTGTGTGGGCTCCTTAAAAGGTAAAAGAATTTTTTGTTTTTAAATACAATTATTTTTTAATTTTTTTAAATAACTCTGTCCTGCCCAAAAAAAGAAGAACATTCCCCATTTATTCATTTTTTTTCATGGGTTGCCCGAATATGCTGGTCAGTTATTTTTTAAATTTTTTAAAAATAGTGTGGGCAATAAAATTTCCTAACGTAAATTTCATTTTTGGGGGTGTTCCAAAAGTAATGATTTTGTTAATGTCTTAGGGTGCATCGTGTCACTAATGTTTGTATCACAAAATGTAAGTTTTCTTTCTCTCTCTCCCTCTCAGATATGAAGCTCGGGAGCAGTTTGTTAATAACTTACCCGTTCTTCTGTGCACTCTGGTTGGTCAGCAGAATGCTCGTCGAGGAGCAACAAAGCTTTTCACCACACTCCAGCACCACGCACTTAATAAAAACCTCTTTTATGTAAGTTTTGTATATTGCTGTAATCAGAAAAACGTTAGTAATAATGGTAGAATTACCAACAGAATGTTAGGTAAAAAGACATAGATGTAACTAATGTGACATTTCACTGTGGCAACGTTTCACTCTCAAGGAGCTTAGTCAAGTCATTTCAGCTTGACAAAGCTCCTGGAGAGTGAAACATTGCCATAATAAAATGCCACATTAGTGGTATCAGTGTTCATTTACCTAACAGAAAAATTTTATGTAGGATGGCAGATCCAACAATCATTCTCATGTGCTTCCATCCTTCGCTGTATGAGGTGCCGCAATGCAGAAAAGAATAATGACCACCAAGGTCAGAAATATGGGTTAATGAAGGAATTGATTCCTTAATGCTTCTTCTATTTGTGGAAATGTGTACATTAGATATTGTCTTCTGCATCTGTAAGTTAGGCTCAAAGCCCCACAACAAAGTATGTTAATGTGTGCTTCATAGCTTTGGTCCTCTTCATGCTTGCATTTCTATCCATTGTTTGAATGTGATGATTATTCTTCTCTGAAATGCAATGCCTCGTGTTCTTTTTTTTTATGCACTGGCCATCTCCCACCAAGGCAGGGTGACCTAAAAAGAAAAATAAGTTTTTCTATTGACATTTAGTAATTTTTATAGAAGGCCTCATGTTTCTGTCCCCAAAAATTTTTACAGATTTTATAATCAGAGTATTATTATTTAGAATGGTCATTGTATTTAACCCTTTGAGGGTTTTCGTCGTACTAGTACGTCTTACGCGTAGGGGTTTTTGACGTACTAGTACTCATAAATTCTAGCAGCCTCAAATCTAGTGGGAGAAAGCTGGTAGGCCTTCATATGAAAGAATGGGTCTATGTGGTCAGTGTGCACAGTATAAAAAAAATCCTGCAGCACACAGTGCATAATGAGAAAAAAAAAACTTTGACCATTTTTTTTTAATAAATCAGCGACTTTGCAGTGTATTTTCGTATGGTATTTATTGTTGTATTCTAGTTTTCTTGGTCTCATTTTATAGAATGGAAGACATATTACAGAAATTGAGATGATTTTGACTGGTTTTACAAAGAAAGGTGCCTTGAAATTGAGCTCAAGTAGCAGAAATGTTCGATTTTTACCAAACTTCAAAAGTAAACAAATCGTGCCAAGCGTCCAATACACGTCAACTGGTGAGTCTAATATTCTTTCACAAGTGCACCGATAATATTTATACCATTTTCTACACTAATGCAGTAGTCTGCATAACAGTAAATCTTATATTTTTTGTGAAAATAAAAATTCAAAGTGGAAAGCAAAAGAATATAAGAGGGGCCTTGAGACGTGACTAATGACTAGAGGAAATGTCATTTTAGTGCCAGGAATGTCTATCTTGTTTATTCTGGACCCTATTCAGAAATTGGCATCTTTTGAAATTTGTGTGAAATTGGCAAAATTGCTAAATTCTGACTACTGTACTGGATAGTTGAATTTCATAAATGAGTGGTTTCTTGCACCCATTCGATAGAAAAAATGGAGTTCTAGCGAAATATTCATGTTTTTTGTCGACTACTACAGTGAAATTGGCCGAAAATGGGGCTCAAAGTGGGCAAAATCGCCGATGCGTAAACATTGCCGAGACCGCTAACGTTGCGAGAGCATAATTCCATAAGTTTTCTATCAAATTTCAAACTTTTAGTGTCTTTATGATCGGGAAAAGATTCTCTATCATTTCATAAGAGAAAATAATTTTTTTTTTTTTAAATTTGGCCGACCCTGAGAACGAGTTTCGGAGAGGGCCTGTCGACCCTCAAAGGGTTAATACTGTAATTGTATCTTCAGAGCTAAACATTGTCATAAGCTTCTTTCTCCTTTGTGCGAGTTATTTATTTATTATTCCAGTCATGGTATTGTGGCTTTTTATTCTTTAAGCCTCAATACAGCTAACTAATAGGAAAAACAGTGGCCAGTAATAGCAGGTGTGGCAGATAAAGAAGAGATTTTTTGCTATGATAGTAACAGTAACAAACAATTTCCTAAACAATGGACTTGTTCATTGTTTCCGAATTGATAAACCTGTGACATCTTGTACCAGATTTGTGAAGTCCATTATATAGCAGTTCAGTACATTAAGAGCCTTAATTAATATAAAGGACCTCTACATTTAAAAATCTAACTTCTATTATTCTATTAAGTTACTTGTAATCCTTTGACTGTCTATCACATAGAACTACATTGATGTCAGGGTCCGTCTTGTAGATCTGTCATGAGCTGTAATCTCTGTAATACAAGCATATCCCCAATGAAAATAACTTTGTATTCTTAATAGATTCATTGGTATATGAACCAGAAATGTCTTATGGACTTTTGGGAATTTAAAAATTTATCAGGAAAGTACAACACAGGTTCCATAGATATTCAACTACACAAGAGTTCAAAAATAGTTATATGACAAGTCTGAATCACATGGGCCATTTGAAGGTTAATATGAGAGACCAAGGTTATAATAACCAAGGTTATTATAACCTATTTTTTTTAGAATATCAAGAATATTTAGGTTAGCAGACCCAAGCATAGCCTGAAATAGTTTTTTAACTGTAGTGTGAATGTGCCTTTGGCAAGACAGTGATGAAGTGAATGATGATGAAAGTGTTTCTTCTTTTTCGGGTTACCCTGCCTCGGTGGGAAACTGCTCATCTTTCTTTCTTTCAACACACCGGCCGTATCCCACCGAGGCGGGGTAGCCCAAAAGGAAAAACGAAAGTTTCTCCTTTTACATTTAGTAATATATACAGGAGAAGGGGGTTACTAGCCCCTTGCTCCTGGCATTTTAGTAGCCTCTTACAACATGCATGACTTACGGAGGAAGAATTCTGTTCCACTTCCCCATGGAGATAAGAGGAAATAAACAAGAACAAGAACTAGAAAGAAAATAGCAGAAAATCCAGAGGGGTGTGTATATATATGCTTGTACATGTATGTGTAGTGTGATCTAAGTGTAAGTAGAAGTAGCAAGACGTACCTGAAATCTTGCATATTTATGAGACAGAAAAAACACCAGGAATCTTACCATCATGTAAAACAATTACAGGCTTTCATTTTACATTCACTTGGCAGGACGGTAGTACCTCCCTGGGTGGTTGCTGTCTACCAACCTACTACCACAGGACGGTAGTTACTCCCTGGGTGGTTGCTGTCTACCAACCTACTACCACAGGACAGTAGTACTCCCTGGGTGGTTGTGTCTACCAACCTACTACCACAGGACATTTAGTACTCCCTGGGTGGTTGCTGTTACCAACCTACTACAACAGGATGGTAGTACCTCCCTGGGTGGTTGCTGTCTACCAACCTATTACCACAGGACGGTAGTACCTCCCTGGGTGGTTGCTGTCTACCAACCTACTATCACAGGACGGTAGTACCTCCCTGGGTGGTTGCTGTCTACCAACCTACTACCACAGGATGGTAGTACCTCCCTGGGTGGTTGCTGTCTACCAACCTACTACCACAGGACGGTAGTACCTCCCTGGGTGGTTGCTGTCTACCAACCTACTACCACAGGATGGTAGTACCTCCCTGGGTGGTTGCTGTCTACCAACCTACTACCACAGGATGGTAGTACCTCCCTGGGTGGTTGCTGTCTACCAACCTACTACCTAGGAAACTGCTCATGTGTTAATAAAAAAAAAAATAAACCTATTTTTTTCCAGACTGTACTTGAGGTCCTTCTCAAGGAATTGTTTCCTGAACTTCAAGAACATATCGACAAGAAGTTATAAGAACTTAGTGAAGTTGCTGAAGTCACTGAAACTCAACTATAGTTACAAGTGGTATGGATTAGTCAAGTTCTTAAATCTATCAACCATACAGTGGTCATTAAGGTTGAATATCACCTGTACAACCACCTGATGTATGAAGGGAGAGTGTTGAAGAGTCTTGGTCCTTTTACACTTATTAAGTTCTCTCTCTTTGTACTTATTGCATTCCTGTTTTTCATTGAAAGAATTTTGCACTGTTTGCCAAGCCTCTTGGCTTTGTGGGGGTTGATATTGGTAGGCAGATTTGGGACCAATCCTTCCAGACTTTTCCAGGTGTAAATTATGATGCATCTTTCTCACTTGGCTGGTACTAATGACTTCATTTTGTTGATATATATATATTTAGGCTTATGCAAAGTTTTTTCAAATGGGGTAAACATGATTGCACTTCTAATACATGATGGTATTGCAATTTTTGTTTTCTTGGCTACATCAGTTTTTCTCTCTCAAAGGTAAGGTGATGCAAAAAAACAGGAAACATTGACTATCATTCATTCCATAGCTGTCTTGCCAGAATTAAACAATCATGGTGACATCATGCATCCCCATTTAAGGCATACTTTTATGGAAAATTAATCCTCTCACATATACCCTCACCTCAGCCTAACTTTCTGTATAAAAATTCTTAACTGCTTTTAGTAACCTACCACCTGCAGATATTTGCAGTTTTGAACTGTATGGGCACCCCTCTGGCAAGACAGTGATGCAGTGAGTGATGGTGGAAGTGTTTCTTCTTTTCTGGGTCACCTTACCTTGATGGGAAATGGCTGGTTTGTCGAAGGAAAAAACTAGAAAAATAGTGATAATACTGTTGCCGGAACAGAAGAAAACACATTCATCATCACTCATCCCCAAGTTTTTCAAATGTATTCTTGTATTACATTTCAAATGGCCCTCTCAGCGTGGTATATTAATTCACACTTTGGAGAGGACATTTTAAATGATTTTTGGTCTGTCCTGAACCATTATCCAGTCACAGGCAGACCAAAAATATTCTCTAAGAGTATCCTCCAAATGTGGATCTATTGTGAAACAATATACCATTTTCAGAGTTATTTGAAATGAAATGCAGAGGCACAGTTAAAAAAAACAGCTTGGAAATGAGTGATAGTGAATGCATTTCCTTCTTAGAGTCACCCTACCATGGTGGGAGATGACTGGTGTGACCAGAACAAAAATTTGAAGTGACTTAGAGGAAAAAATTAAGATTTCTCCTTGATGTGCCCCATTGAAATGTATCTCTTACCGCTACTCTACGGTATTACAAAACCAAAGAAACAAATATTAGTTACAATGCACAGTATTGGCGTGATCTTAGTCATAAACTTTAATCTGTTATTGGAGTACTACTAATACAGATGCAATTAACATAATGCCAAAGATAATTCTTGTTCTTCTTATTATTAGGTATTACATATATGTATTAGGAATTATTATATTATTATTTGTTTTGATTATTATTTTTTATTTATTATTATATAAAATTGAAAGGGTTCTGTATAAGGACCTGCTTAGCTTAAACCAGCAGGCCTACTGTAGTAGTACTCTGTTTTGTTAACTAAAGCAACAGTATCCAGGAGATAGTATTTTGTTATCTGTTTGTCCTATGTACTTAAATGTTAATTATTTATAATTTCAAGTTACATTCCACGAACAAGATGTTTTTGTTGTAAGATAATTTATAGAATTAATTTCCTCATTAGTGTCAGTAAAGTTATATATTAACTATAAGGACCTCAGTAGAAATAAGCCACACTGCTGAATTTTCTTGGGTTATCCTGGGTTAGCCCTCTGGGGTTAACAAGTTGAAGGAAGTTGTTCTCTTAACATTACAACTGTTGATTAGTAAGGCACATGTGCGACAGTTTCTCTGTGGGGAAGTGGAGAAGAATCCTTCCTCCATAAGAGGTGACTGAAATGCAAGGAGCAAGGTACTAGTAACACCTTCTGTATAAATTACTAAATGCTGGCAGCAAGATCCTAGTAACATCTTCTGTGTAAGTTGCTAAATGATAGCAACAAGATGCTAGTAACATCTTTTCCTGTATAAATTACTACATGTATAAAGAAGAAAAAAGTGTTTCTTCTTCTTTTACAGGACACCCTACCTCAGTGGGAGGTGGCCAGTGTGTTAACAAAAAAAAATATACAACAGTTAAGAATCTTTATTCTGATACTGTCGGAATAAAGTTGCAGATGTGTCTTACTGATCAATTGTCAATACTATATACCATTATCATATTCACATTACACCTGTCTTATCCCTCATATCAATGTATTGTATGCTGCCTCCTGATCCTCTACGAGTTAATTAGCCTACGATTATGCATCGGTTATTTTTTTTTTCAAGAAATTGGTCATATCCCACCAAGGTAGGGTGACCTAAAAAGAAAAACAAAAGTTTTTTTTTAAATTTAGCAATTTATACATGAGAAGGGTTACTAGCCACTTGCTTTCAGCATTTTAGTCGCCTCTTATAATACGCATGACTTAGAAGAAGAATTCGTTTCTACTTCCCCATGGAGTCATCAGCTATTGCCACTGACAAACTGATGGATGTATGCATTTTTTTAATTTTTTAGTTCAGATTCAGTACATAATCATAAAAATTATGTTCCATTTGTTGGATGTATGCACTGTTTTCTGGGTCAAATTTGTTAGGAAATTACTCATATTAAAAAATCATGTTTTATTCATCAGCCGTTGTCAAATTGACAAAAAAGACTGATTGTATACAATAAGTCCTCGACTGATGAACACATTGAGGTGGTTCGGACATGTAGAGAGAATGGAGCGAAACAGAGTGACTTCAAGAGTGTATCAGTCTGTAGTGGAAGGAAGGCAGGGTAGGGGTCGGCCTAGGAAAGGTTGGAGGGAGGGGGTAAAGGAGGTTTTGTGTGTGAGGGGCTTGGACTTCCAGCAGGCATGCGTGAGTGTATTTGATAGGAGTGAATGGAGACAAATGGTTTTTAATACTTGACGTGCTGTTGGAGTGTGAGCAAAGTAACATTAATGAAGGGATTCGGGGAAACCGGCAGGCCGGACTTGAGTCCTGGAGATGGGAAGTACAGTGCCTGCACTTTGAAGGAGGGGTGTTAATGTTGCAGTTTAAAAACTGTAGTGTAAAGCACCCTTCTGGGAAGACAGTGATGGAGTGAATGATGGTGAAAGTTTTTCTTTTTCGGGCCACCCTGCCTTGGTGGGAATCGGCCAGTGTGATAAAAAAAAAAAAAAAAAAAAGTGTATAATATCATTATTATACACAGTTCATGAGGTCCCCAATGTGTTTGTAAGTTGAGAGCTTAAAGTACACCGTTTTTTAGTTAAAATGAAACAAAATCAGTCACAGTAAAAATGCCTTCATTCACCATCAGCTCTTGTCAAAATTGCCTAAAAGATTGGTGTACGCACTGTTGTCCACTTCCATTTTGATACAAAATTAATTATATTAAAAATTACAGTAAGTTTCTTCTCAAATAAGGATTATGTAATTGTTTTTTTAAATTTAAAAACAAATCCCATTCCTAGTTTTTCAACTTGAAAACAAGTCATTCCTGGTTTTTTAACTAATGAGTTACATTCCTGAGTTTTCAACTTAAAAATGAGTCATTCCTGGTGTTTCACCAAAGAACTAGTCACATTAATGAGCTTTTTAACTTATAAATGAATCATTACTAATTTTTCAGCTTACAAATGAATAATATTCCTGTTTTTTAAATTTACAGATGCATTGTATTCTTAGTTTTTCAACTTGAAGATGCATTGTATTTCTGTTTTTTAAACTTACAAGTGCATTGTATTCTTGGTTTTTTCGATTTACAAATGCATTGTATTCTTGTTTTTTATTAATACATTGGCCGTTTCCCACCTAGGCAGGGCCACCCAAAAAATAAACTTTTATCATCACTCACTCCACTGTCTTGCCAGAGGTATGCCGACATTACAGTTCAAAAGCTGCAATGTATCTCCACCCCTCCTTCAGAGGGGTGGAGTTTTTTTTTTTTAAGATTAAAAACGCAGGCTGGGGAAAATTCTGGCCTGGTGTGGTGAATACTTTCACAAGCTTTCCCCTCAGAGAGAACCAGGTGCAGGAAATTGAGCAGCTGGCAAAGAGAGTGCCAGATCAGGTCTTTGAGGATATGCAGAATAAAGATGTGAATGAACTGTTAGAAGATAATAAAGAAAGAAGTCCAGAGACAGTGCTGGTAGAGCTCAGTACAAGGGAGGCAGATAACAGATGTAGATGAGGAGGAACCTAAAGAAAAAGAGTGAGACATTATAACAGTTTAATGAGCAGTTTCATAGTGGTAAAGTTGCAGAGTTATTCACTGAAGAGGACCCTAATAAATCTAGAAGCAGTTCTCTGAAAGAGGGTCAAATGCATTGTTTCTATTAATGTGTAGTATTATATTTACACAATATTATATGCTTGGGGAAGCCCTAAACTCATAGGGGAATTTTTTTTTTTTTTTTTATTATCACACCGGCCGATTCCCACCAAGGCAGGGTGGCCCGAAAAAGAAAAACTTTCACCATCATTCACTCCATCACTGTCTTGCCAGAAGGGTGCTTTACACTACAGTTTTTAAACTGCAACATTAACACCCCTCCTTCAGAGTGCAGGCACTGTACTTCCCATCTCCAGGACTCAAGTCCGGCCTGCCGGTTTCCCTGAATCCCTTCATAAATGTTACTTTGCTCACACTCCAACAGCACGTCAAGTATTAAAAACCATTTGTCTCCATTCACTCCTATCAAACACGCTCACGCATGCCTGCTGGAAGTCCAAGCCCCTCGCACACAAAACCTCCTTTACCCCCTCCCTCCAACCCTTCCTAGGCCGACCCCTACCCCGCCTTCCTTCCACTACAGACTGATACACTCTTGAAGTCATTCTGTTTCGCTCCATTCTCTCTACATGTCCGAACCACCTCAACAACCCTTCCTCAGCCCTCTGGACAACAGTTTTGGTAATCCCGCACCTCCTCCTAACTTCCAAACTACGAATTCTCTGCATTATATTCAACCACACATTGCCCTCAGACATGACAAACTCCACTGCCTCCAGCCTTCTCCTCGCTGCAACATTCATCACCCACGCTTCACACCCATATAAGAGCGTTGGTAAAACTATACTCTCATACATTCCCCCCTTTGCCTCCAAGGACAAAGTTCTTTGTCTCCACAGACTCCTAAGTGCACCACTCACTCTTTTTCCCTCATCAATTCTATGATTCACCTCATCTTTCATAGACCCATCCGCTGACACGTCCACTCCCAAATATCTGAATACGTTCACCTCCTCCATACTCTCTCCCCCCAAACTGATATTCAATCTTTCATCACCTAATCTTTTTGTTATCCTCATAACCTTACTCTTTCCTGTATTCACCTTTAATTTTCTTCTTTTGCACACCCTACCAAATTCATCCACCAATCTCTGCAACTTCTCTTCAGAATCTCCCAAGAGCACAGTGTCATCAGCAAAGAGCAGCTGTGACAACTCCCACTTTGTGTGTGATTCTTTATCTTTTAACTCCACGCCTCTTGCCAAGACCCTCGCATTTACTTCTCTTACAACCCCATCTATAAATATAATTAAACAACCACGGTGACATCACACATCCTTGTCTAAGGCCTACTTTTACTGGGAAAAAAATTCCCCTCTTTCCTAAAATACTCTAACTTGAGCCTCACTATCCTCGTAAAAACTCTTCACTGCTTTCAGTAACCTACCTCCTACACCATACACTTGCAACATCTGCCACATTGCCCCCCTATCCACCCTGTCATACGCCTTTCCAAACCCATAAATGCCACAAAGACCTCTTTAGCCTTATCTAAATACTGTTCACTTATATGTTTCACTGTAAACACCTGGTCCACACACCCCCTACCTTTCCTAAAGCCTCCTTGTTCATCTGCTATCCTATTCTCCGTCTTACTCTTAATTCTTTCATTATAACTCTACCATACACTTTACCAGGTACACTCAACAGACTTATCCCCCTATAATTTTTGCACTCTCTTTTATCCCCTTTGCCTTTATACAAAGGAACTATGCATGCTCTCTGCCAATCCCTAGGTACCTTACCCTCTTCCATACATTTATTAAATAATTGCACCAACCACTCCAAAACTATATCCCCACCTGCTTTTAACATTTCTATCTTTTATCCCATCAATCCCGGCTGCCTTACCCCCTTTCATTTTACCTACTGCCTCACGAACTTCCCCCACACTCACAACTGACTCTTCCTCACTCCTACAAGATGTTATTCCTCCTTGCCCTATACACGAAATCACAGCTTCCCTATCTTCATCAACATTTAACAATTCCTCAAAATATTCCTTCCATCTTCCAATACCTCTAACTCTCCATTTAATAACTCTCCTCTCCTATTTTTAACTGACAAATCCATTTGTTCTCTAGGCTTTCTTAACTTGTTAATCTCACTCCAAAAACTTTTTCTTATTTTCAACAAAATTTGTTGATAACATCTCACCCACTCTCTCATTTGCTCTCTTTTTACATTGCTTCACCACTCTCTTAACTTCTCTCTTTTTCTCCATATACTCTTCCCTCCTTGCATCACTTTACTTTGTAAAAACTTCTCATATGCTAACTTTTTCTCCCTTACTACTCTCTTTACATCATCATTCCACCAATCGCTCCTCTTCCCTCCTGCACCCACTTTCCTGTAACCACAAACTTCTGCTGAACACTCTAACACTACATTTTTAAACCTACCCCATACCTCTTCGACCCCATTGCCTATGCTCTCATTAGCCCATCTATCCTCCAATAGCTGTTTATATCTTACCCTAACTGCCTCCTCTTTTAGTTTATAAACCTTTACCTCTCTCTTCCCTGATGCTTCTATTCTCCTTGTATCCCATCTACCTTTTACTCTCAGTGTAGCTACAACTAGAAAGTGATCTGATATATCTGTGGCCCCTCTATAAACATGTACATCCTGAAGTCTACTCAACAGTCTTTTATCTACCAATACATAATCCAACAAACTACTGTCATTTCGCCCTACATCATATCGTGTATACTTATTTATCCTCTTTTTCTTAAAATATGTATTACCTATAACTAAACCCCTTTCTATACAAAGTTCAATCAAAGGGCTCCCATTATCATTTACACCTGGCACCCCAAACTTACCTACCACACCCTCTCTAAAAGTTTCTCCTACTTTAGCATTCAAGTCCCCTACCACAATTACTCTCTCACTTGGTTCAAAGGCTCCTATACATTCACTTAACATCTCCCAAAATCTCTCTCTCTCCTCTGCATTCCTCTCTTCTCCAGGTGCATACACGCTTATTATGGGAAATGGAAGATAATATGGTTTGATTTGAGGAATGGAAGAGTAGCTCCTGTTCCTTGGATGAAGAGCTCTTTACCAGCTTCAACATGCTCCTCTTGAGGAGTGTTATAATTAGAATAAATGTGCCAAACGTGTGTTTTAAGGTGAAGAGCTGGAAATAAATGGTATAAAATACCGACACAATGGCAATATAAACACAAATGCAGTATAATGTGATCCTTTATTGACTACGTTTCGCCCACACAGTGGGCTTTTTCAAGTCACAAACAGAAGTTCTGTTTGTGACTTGAAAAAGCCCACTGTG
Organism: Cherax quadricarinatus; assembly: GCF_026875155.1. Taxonomy (NCBI): domain Eukaryota; kingdom Metazoa; phylum Arthropoda; class Malacostraca; order Decapoda; family Parastacidae; genus Cherax; species Cherax quadricarinatus. The sequence continues at coordinate 42,774,718 of NC_069414.1, read as the reverse complement.
TGGGCGAAACGTAGTCAATAAAGGATCACATTATACTGCATTTGTGTTTATATTGCCAAGGTGAAGAGCTATGATCAAAGGGTTTGGGTTGCCCTCTCCTTCCTCTGATCAAACCTGATTTACCCTCCTCTCCCCACTTCTCATTCACTGTACAACCTTACAGCTTAGTGCTTCCCCATGGATGGAATACATTTATATGATGTACTGGTAATCAAATCAGAAACATTATTTTCAAAGTTTATTCAACTATACATTGGTAATGTTCATTACAACAATGCACAAAAATTATCACACTTAAATAAGGTCTCCAAATTTATACATGTTCAGCTGGTTATATATAATTAGCTACATAATTTGTGAAGATTTTAAATTTTT
>NC_069414.1:42668472-42773843 GCF_026875155.1 Cherax quadricarinatus | reverse complement strand
CCCCTCCCTTCTTTACCACCCAGGCACCCAACACCAACCTGACTCCCCTTACGTTATTTACTGGGTTTTTTCTGGGGTCCAACACACACACACAAAAAAGTTGGCAGGTTTTACTGCTTCCATGATAAACGTATCTCTGTTACATCTCCAACACCCCACACACTTTTTTTTGGTGTTCAAGATTACATCCGGAGCCCCCACAATCGCTGTTTCCCCCCAACACCGAACCCCTGTTTGTAATTTTAAAATGTTAAAATTCTTTGCTTTCCCCAAAAACACACCAAACCCTTAGCCTTACAGAGCCATCGATACTAAAAAATTTACAATAAAAGTTCTTATGGGCATAAAAACTCAAACATGTATCAACAATTACACACCAAATGCCACAAAAATTTTTTAGATTATTACATTATGTGGGTATGTGGGGCTTGAGACCTGAAGCACATACTCTTACAGAGACGGTTTATATTTGTACATTGAACTAAAGTGTTGTCAGAAATCTATACAGTTACATAAATCTTAATGATGAGTTTTTTCCAAAATAGCATTTAGTGACAAAAGTTAAAATCTTCACCTATATATGTAGCTAATTATATATAACCAGCTGAACATGTATAAATTTTGGGGAGACCTTTTTTAAGTGTGATAATTTTTGTCATTGTTTAATGAACTTAAAATTGTATAGTTGAATAAACTTTGAAATAATGTTTCTGTTTTGATTACCAGACATCATAAAATTATTCCATCCAGGGGGGGAAGCACAAAGTTTTAATTGTACAGTGAAGAAAAGGGGGGAAGGGGGGTAAATCAGGTTTTAAGGGGAAAGGGAGGGGCAACCCAAACCCTTTTGATCATAGCTCTTCACCTTAAAACACACGTTTGGAAATTTATTCTAATTTAACATTTTCCCAAGAGGGCTTTGAACTGGAAAGAGCTTTTCATCCAAGGAACAGGATATTTTCCTTCCCTAAAATCAACCATATTATTTTTCCATTCCCCCTAGAGTTTAGGGTTCCCCCAAATTAATATTGGTAAATAAATACTAACATTAATAGAAACAATGCATTTAAACCCTCTTTCAAGAACTTTTCTAGATTTAAGGGTCCCTTCAGTGAAAAACTCTCAATTTTCCCACATAAAAGGCCATTAAAACTGTTAAATGTTCACTCTTTTTTTTTTAGGCCCTCTCACACATTTTTATCTGCCCCCCTTTATCGGATACGAGCCTACCAGCACTGCCCCTCTGGACTTCTTTTTTTATTATTTTCAACAGTTCATCAATCTTTATTCGCTATCCTCAAAGACCTGATCTGGGCATCTCTTTCCCACTCCCAAATTTTTCCTGCCCTGGTTTCTCTGAGGGGAAAGTTGTGAAAGTATTCACCACACCGGGCCCAGAATTTTCCCCCACCGCTTTTGAACTGTAATGTGGGCATCCCTCTGGCAAGACAGGGGAGTGAGTGATGAAAAATTTATTTTTTCGGGTCGCCCTGCCTGGGTGGGAAACGGCCAAGTTTTAAAAAAAACAAGAATACTGCATTTTAATCGAAAAACCAAGAATACAATCACTTGAAATTTTAAAAAAACAGAAATAAAATTTGCTCTTCAATTTGAAAAACCAAAAACAATGCATTGAAAATTTTAAAAAAAACAAAAAATTATTATTTGAAAGCTGAAAAATTAGTAATGTTTCATTTTAAGTTAAAAGCTAATTAATGTGACTAGTTTTTTTGGTGAAACACCAGAATGACCATTTTAAGTTGAAAACTCGGGAATTAACTCTTTAAATTAAAAAACCAGGAATGACTTGTTTCAATTTTGAAAAACTAGGAAGGGGATTTGTTTTAAATTTAAAAAAACAATTACTAACCTTTAATTGAGAAAAATTACTGAAATTTTTTTAATATAATTAATTCTGTATCAAAAGGAAAGGGACAAGGTGCGTACACCAATTTTTTAGGCTTTTTTGAAAAGAGCTGGATGAATGAAGGAAATTTTTACTGTGACTGATTTTTTTATTTTAACAAAAAAACGGTGTACTTTTAAGCTCTCATTACAAACACTTTGGGGGACCCGAACGTGTAAAAAATTTATATTATACACAAAAAAATATAAAATTTTTTTTTTTTTTTATATCACAGGGGCCGATTCCCCCAAGGGGGGTGGCCCAAAAGAAAAACTTCACCCATTCACCCCAAACACTGTTTTGCCAAAAGGGGGTGCTTTACACACATTTTTTTAAACTAAACATTAACACCCCCCTTTTCAGAGTGCGGGCACGTATTCCCTCCCGGGACTCAAGCCCGGGCCTCCCGGGTTTCCCCGAACCCTTCTTAATGTTACTTTGCTCACACCCCAACAGCACGTAAGTTTTAAAAAACCCATTTTTCATTCACCTACAAATAGTCACCAGCCGGGAAAAGTCCAAGCCCCTCACACAAAAACCTCCTTTACCCCCTCCCTCCAACCTTTCCTGGGCCCGACCCCTACCCCCCCTTCCTCCATACAGCTGTACACTCTTGAAGTCACCTTTTCGCCCTTTCCTCACATGTCCGAACCCCTAATGTGTTCATCAGCGAGGACTTATTGTAAAAATCAGCCTTTTTCTTTTGACAAGGGCTGATGAAAAAAACAATTTTTTAATTGAGAAATTTCTAACAAATTTGACCCGAAAACAGTGCTAATCCAACAAATGGAACAAAAAATTTTTATGTTTTTTATAAATCTGAACAAAAAAAACTGAAAAAAATGCATACATCCATCATTTGTCAGTGGCAATAGCTATGACCCCATGGGGAATGGAAACGAATTCTTCTTCTACATCGTATTAAAAAGGGCGACTAAAATGCAAAAAGCAAGTGGCTAGTAACCCTTCTCATGTATAAATTGCAAAATTTTAAAAAAAAAAATTTTTTGTTTTTTTTTTTAGGTCCCCCTACCTTGGTGGGATTTGCCCGTTTCTTGAAAAAAAAAATAGCGATGCATAATCGTGGGCAAATTTAAAATCGAGAGGATCAGGGGCAGCATAAAATACATTGTATGAGGGAAAACAGGTGAAAATGTGAATATATAATGGTATATGTATTGACAGTAAGACACATTGCAATTTATTCCGACGTATCAGAATAAAATTTTCTTAAACTTTTTTTAAATTTATTTTTTTTTAACACACTGGCCACCCCCCACTGAGGTAGGGTGTCCTGTAAAAAGAAGAAGAAAACTTTTTTCTTCATACATATATAATTTATACGGGAAAAGATGTTACTAGCATCTTGCTCTTCTTTTAAGCAACTTACACAGAAGATGTTACTAAATCTGCTGCCAGCTTTTAGTAATTTATACAGAAGGGTTACTAGTCCCTTTGCTCTTCATTTCATTCACCTCTTAGGGGAAGGATTCTTCTCCACCCCCACAGAGAAACTGTCGCACATGTGCCTTCCCTAAAACATTTGAAATGTAAGAGAAAATTTCCCTTAAAAACTTTTTTAACCCCCCAGGGGGTACCGGTAACCCAAGAAAATTAGCATGTGGCTTTTTTCTACTGAGGTCCTTATAGTTAATATCTAATTTTACTACCTAATAAAAAAATTTATAAAAAATCTTACAAAAAAAACATCTTGTTGGGAAATTAACTTGAAATTATAAATAATTAACATTAAGTCATGGACAAACAGATAAAAAATACTATCTCCTGGATATTGTTGCTTTATTTAACAAAACAGAGTACTACTACAGTAGGCCCTGGTTTAAGCTAAGCGGGTCCTTATACAAAACCTTTTTCCCAATTTTAATAATAAAAAATAAAAAATAAAATAAAAACAAAAAATAAAAAATAATTCCAAATACATAATGAAAATCCCTAATAATAAGAAAACAAGATTTCTTTGGCATTATTTAATTGATCGTTTTAGTAGACCCAATAACAGTTTTAAAGTTTATCTAAGATCACGCCAAAACTGTGCATTGTAACTAATTTTTGTTTTTTTGGGTTTTTGTAATACCGAGAGGGGGTAAGAGATACATTTAAAGGGGGACATCAAGGAGAAATTTTAAATTTTTTCCCTCTAAATCACTTCAAATTTTTTTTTTGGCACACCGTCATCTCCCACCAGGGTGGGGGGCTCTAAGAAGGGAAATCATTCATACCTCATTTCCAAGCTTTTTTTTAACTGTGCCTCGTTTTCATTTCAAATAACTCTGAAATGGAATGTTTCCAATAATCCACATTTGGGAGGATCCAAGAATATTTTTGGTCTGCTGTGACGGATAATGGTTCGGACGACCAAAAATCATTTAAATGTCCTTCCCAAAGTGAAAAATTAATAACCCGCTGAGAGGGCCATTTAAATGAAATACAAAATAATTTGAAAACTTGGGATGAGTGAGATAAAGGTTTTTTTCTTCTGTTCCGGCAACGATTATCATATTTTTCTAGTTTTTTCCTTCGACAAACCAGCCATTTCCCCATCAAGGAAAGGTACCCAAAAAGAAAAAACATTCCACCATCACTCATGCATCACTGTCTTGCCAGGGGGTCCCCAATACAGTTAAAAACGAAAATATCTTCGGGTGGTAGGTTACAAAAAAGCATTAAAATTTTTATAAGAAAGTTGGGCTGAGGTGAGGGTTATGTGAGGGGAAAAATTTTTCCCATAAAAGTATGCCTTAAAGGGGGTGAAATGTTCACCATGATTTTTTAAATTCGGGCAAGACAGCTAGGAATGAATGATAGTCAATTTTTCCTTTTTTTTTGTACCTTACCTTTGAGGGGGAAAAATGTGTACCCAAAGAAAAAAAAAAATTGAATACCGTCATGTTTTAAATGCAATCATGTTTACCCCTTTAAAAAACTTTGCATAACCTAAAATAATAAATCAACAAAAGGAAGTCATTAGTACCACCAATGAAAAATGCTCATTTTTTTACCCGGGAAAATTTGGAAGGATTGGCCCAAATCTGCCCCCAAACCCCCCCACAAACCAAGAGGTTTGGAAACAGGCAAAATTTTTTTCAATAAAAAACGGAAGCAATAAGTACAAAGAGGAAACTTAATAAGGAAAAAGGGACTAAGACCTTAAAAACACTCCCTTTCATACATCAGGGGGGTTGTACGGGGAAATTTTCAACCTTAATACCACGTATGGTTGAAAATTTAAGAATTTGATAACCCATCCATTTGAACATATGAGTTTCATACTTCAGCACTCATAAGCTTATAACTTTTTTGTCGAATTTTCTTGAATTTTCAAAACAATTCCTTAAAAGGGACCTAAAGTACAGCCCCCCCGGAAAAAAATGGGTTTATTATTTTTTTTTTAAACACATGAGCTTTCCTGGGGTAGAGGTTGGAGAAGCAACCACCCAGGGAATTACCATCCTGGGTATGGTTTAGCAGCAACCCACCCAGGGGGGGGATACCGTCCTGTGGTAGTAGTTGGTAAACAGCAACCCCCCAGGGAGGTAAAACCATCCGGGTATTTGGTTGGGTGACAGCAACCACCCAGGGAGACTACCGTCCTGTGGTAGTAGTTGGTAACAGCAACCACCCAGGGAGGTACTCCCTCCTGCCAAGTAAATGTAAAATGAAAGCCGAAATTTTTTTAAAATGAGGTAAGATTCCGGGTGTTTTTTTGTCCATAAACCATAAAGATTTCGGGTACGTCTTGCTATTCTCTTAACTTGGCCCAAAACAAAATGTACAAATATATATACAACCCCCTCTGGTTTTTTTCCTATTTTTTTCCTTTCTTGTTCTTTTTTTTTTCCTCTTATCTCCATGGGGAAGGAAACAGAATTCCCTCCGAAGTCTGCATGTTGTAAGAGGCGACAAAATCCCGGGGCGGGGGTAGCCCCCCTTCCCTGTACATATTACTAAATGTAAAAGGAGAAACTTTTTTTTTCCTTTTTGGGGGCTACCCCCCCTCGGGGGGTTTCGGCCGGTGTTGAAAAAAAAGGATGGCATTTCCCCCCGGGCAGGGTAACCCAAAAAGAAGAAACACTTTCATTCATTCACTTCAACGTCTTGCCAAAGGAAATTCACCACAGTTAAAAAACTATTTCAGGCTTGTTTGGGGTCGCTAACCTAAATATTTTGTATTCTAAAAAAAATTTAATAACCTTTTATTATAACCTTGGTCTCTCATATTAACCCTTCAAATGGCCCATGTGATTCAACTTGTCATAAAACTTTTTTTGAACTTTTGTGGTTAAATATCTTGGAACCTGTGTTGTACTTTCCTAAAAATTTTAAATTTCCCACAATCCAAAAAACATTTCTGTTTCATAACCAATGAATCTATTAAAATACAAAGTTATTTTTCTTGGGATATACTTTATTACAGAGATTTACAGCCATGACAGACTCAAACGGACCCTGACTCAAGAGTTCATGTGATAGACATAAAAGGATACAATAACTTAATAGAATAATAGAAGTTAATTTTTAAATGAGAGGCCCTTTATAAAATTAAGGCTCTTAATGTCTGAACTGCTAATAATGGATTCACAAATCGGGTAAAGATTCACAGGTTACAATTGGAAACAATGAACAAGTCCATTTTTTTGGGAAAATTTGTTTGTTATGTTACTATATAGCAAAAAATCTCTTCTTTACTCCCCCGCTAAAAAGGGCCCACTTTTTTTCCTATTATTACTTATTGGGGGCTTAAAGAATAAAAACCCCACAATACCATGACGGGAAATAAAAAAAAATAATCGAAAAAAAGGAGAAAAAAGCTTATGACAATTTTTAGCTCGAAGATACAATTAAGTATTAAATACAAGACCATTCAAAAAATAATACTCATTATAAAATCTGAAAAATTTTTGGGGACGAAATATAGGCCTTCTAAAAAATTAAATAAATCCCCCAAAAGAAAAAATTATTTTTCTTTTAGGTCACCCTGCCTTGGGGGGAGATGGCCATGCATAAAAAAAAAAGAAAACGAGGCATTGCATTTTAGAGAAGAATAAACAAAATTCAAACTGGGAAAAAATCCCAAACAGAAGAGGAAAAGCTATGAACACACATTTAAAATACTTTGTTGTGGGGCTTTTACCTAACTTACGATGCAGAAGACCCAAAATCTAATGTACACATTTTCCCCAAAAAAAAAAAAATTAAGAATCAATTCCTTCATTAACCCCTATTTTGCCTTGGGGGTCATTATTCTTTTTTGCACGCGGGACCTCTCACGAAGGATGAAGCACATTTGGGAAAAATTTTTTGGGGTCTGCATCCTCATAAAATTTTTCTGTTAGGTAAATGAAAAGGGTACCACTAATGGGCATTTTTTTTAGGCAAAGTTTCACTCTCCAGGAGCTTTGTCAAGCTGAAATGCTTGACAAGCCCTTGAGAGTGAAACTTTTCCCCATGAAATGTCACATTTTACTCTTGTCTTTTTACCCAAAATTTTTTTGGTAATTCTACCATTATTACTAACGTTTTGAACGCAATATCAAAATTACATAAAAGAGTTTTTATTAAATGCGGGTGTGGAGTGTGGTAAAAGCTTTGGTTTCCCTCGACGAGCATTCTGCTGACCAACCCGAGTGACAGAAAACAGGTAAATTATTAACAAACTGCCCCGAGCTTCAATCTGAGAGGAGAGAGAGAAAGAAAACTACATTTTTTTGATACAAACATTTGGACACGATGCCCCCCTAAACATTAACATACATTACGTTGGAACATCACACAAGTAAAATTTCAGTATGGAATTTATTTCCCACACTAGTTATAACAAAAATTTAAAATAAAAACTACTCAGCATATTCTGGGCAATGCAATGACTAATGAATAATGGTGAAAGTGTCTTCTCTTTCTTTGGCAGGGACAGAGTAGTTAAAAAAAATTAATAATAATTGTATTTAAAAACAAAAAAAAAAAAAAAAAATTATCCTTAATGTGAGCCCACACAGCACTGGGATGCATTCTTTGGCAACGAAGGAACCCAGTTCAATCTTGGGTGAAGATGGACAGAGGTGCAAAATTCCGACACCTCTACACTCTCACCTAAGCAACACACAAAAAAGTAAACAACATATATAATTAAAAATCAAAACCTAGGGAGTAGGTTTTAGACGCAACCGCCCCCGGGGGTACAACCCCTGTCAAATGAGTTAAAAAATGAAGCCTGTAATTGTTTTAACGATGGTGGATTGCGGTGTCTTTTTTTTTTTTTTTGTTCATACAATGCAAGATTTCAGGTACGTCTTGCTACTTTTACTTCCACTTTGGTCCACTACCATACTGAACAAACATAAATACACCCCTCGGGTTTCTTCTATTTTCTTTTAGTTCTTTCTTGTTTATTTCCCTTACCCCCATGGGGGGAAATGGGAAAAGAAATTTTCCCCCGTAAGCCCCTGTTGTTTTAAGAGGTGACTAAAAAGCCCGGGAGCAAGGGGTAGTAAACCCTTTCTCATTAATTTCAAAATGTAAAAGGGGAAACTTTCGTTTTTCCTTTTTTGGGGCCCCCCCGCCTCGGGGGGATACGGCCGGGTTTTTGAAAGAAGAAGAAAATCTTTATTTCTACAATTACATGTAAACTATCAGACCCTAGTTGACTTAATGATATATACTAAAGAAACCCCTTTTAAAAGAGCATTTTTAGGTCAATTAGGGTTTAAAGCCCCAGGGTCACCCACACCAGTCACACCACCTTCACTTCTGTATTGAATTACACATTTATTTTTATTATTATTATTATTTTAAAAACCCTTTTCATACAGCAGACCCCAAAAATTTTTAAGCAATGTGGGCTAAAGTTGCTTCTGCCGCCCTCAGGGGTTAGGGGCCCTGAGGCTTCAGCTTTTTTAAAATTCATAGTGCAGATCTTCCCCTAAGGGGGGACCCGAAAAAAAAAAAATTTGGGAAAAGCTCTCACCCTATTCATTCAATCACTCTCTCCCCTTTTTTTTTTTTTAATCCTCCAGTCGTCTCCCACCAAGGTAGGGGGACCCAAAAGAAGAAATACTTTTACCCTCACTCACTCCATCACTGTCCCTTTCCAGAGGTGCACGTACTACTTTAAAAACTGCAAATATCCCCACCTCACCCACAAATAGCAAGTATTTTTGAAAGGCTTTGCTTAGAAAAAATAGTACTGCTGCCCCTGGCAAACGTCATAGTGTGAATTTGGGAAAGTGTTTTTTTTTTTGGGTACCCGCCCCAATGGGAGATGGCCCCCATGTTAAAAAAAAAATAAATACTCACTCATCTGAGTTTTCTTTGATTTATCTTAAATTTTTTGTCTATTACTTTTTCCCTTATATCCCTGGGGAAGTGAAAAAGAATCTTTCCCCCGTAAAACAGCGGTTGTAAAAGTCAACTAAAAAAGCCGGGGAAAAAGGGGGTATAACCCTTTTTCCCTTTAAAAATTTCTAAAAAGAATATGAAAAGAAAATTTTCAAAATGGGAAGTCTGAACTGCGTGGGGCTTGGCAAAGAAAGAAAAATGATTGTGGATGTTAGAATGAGAGGAGGGGGGATGGGGCCCCCTTTTTTTTGAAACAAAGTGAAGGGGTGGGAGAGTTTTAGGGGGAGAGGAAAAATGGGGTTAGGTCAGGGGGTTTTAAAAAGATTAAGCTAAAAAAGGAGTAGCAATAATTTTGAAGGGTAAGAATGGCAGGAAAAATGGCTATAAATGTATTAATTCAAGGATTATTGGGTTTAAAAAAAAGGTTGGGTTGAAAAGTGGGTTATAGTAAATGTATATGCAATGGGGAAGAGAGAAGTGAGAGGAGAGAGAGATTTTGGGGAAAAATTGAGTGAATGCGTGGGGAATTTTGAACCAAGTGTGAGAGTACTTGTGGTTGGGATTTCAAAGCAAAAAAAGGTAAAAATTTGTGGAGGGGTATTAGGTAAATTTGGGGTGCCAGGGGGAAATGGGGACCTTTTAAACCCCTTTTGGGGGCGACAGGCCCCTCCCAAACTCGTTTTTAGGGGCGGGGCCCAAATTTTAAAAAAAAAAAAAAAATTTTTTTCTCTTATGAAAAAATAAGAATCTTTTCCCGTCATAACGACACCAAAAGTTTAAAATTTGAAGGAAAACTTACGGAATTATGCTCTCGCAAAGTTAGGGTCCGGCGATTTTTACGCACGGCAATTTCCCACTTGACCCCCCTTTTCGACAAATTCCTCTGTACAGTCGACAAAAAAAAAGAATATTCGTTGAACTGTATTTTTTACGAATGGGTGAAAAAAACCACCCCTTTATGAAAATTTAAATTAGTACAGTGGTCAGAATTTAGCAATTTTTGCCAATTTCACACAAATTTCAAAAGATGCCAATTTCCGAATAGGGCCAGAATAAACAAGAAAGCATTCCGGCACTAAAATGAATTTTTCCCCGGGCAAAATTGTCACGTCCCCAAGGCCCCTCTTAAATTTTTTTTGCTTTCCCTTTGAAAATTTTATTTCTAAAAAAAAAAATAAAATTACTGTTATGCAGACACTGCATTATTGTAAAAAATCGTTAAAAAATTATTGGTGCTCTTTTGAAAGAAAATTTGACTCACCATTGACGTGTAAATTTCACTCTTGGCATTTTGTTTACTTTTGAACTTTGGGGAAAAATCGAACATTTCTTTCTAATTTGACCAATTTCAGGTACCTTTCATTTTAAAAAACCATCAAAATCATCTCAATTTCTGTAAAATTTCTTCCTTTTATAAAAATAGACCAAAAAAACTAGAATACAACAATAAATACCATCGAAAATACAGTGTAAAATCGCTGTTTTATTCCAAAAAAATGGTCAAAGTTTTTTTTTTTCTATTTTCACTGTGTGGGTGCAGGATTTTTTTTAGACTGTGACACGCCACATAACCCATTCTTTCATATGAAGGGCTACCACTTTCTCCCATAGATTTGAGAGCGCTAAAAATTTTTGGGGAATAGTACGTCAAAAACCCTGGGTCGTAACCGACTATACGTCCCCCCAAAACCCCAAAGGGTTAATTGACATGGGAAAAGAGATTTGGTAATAAGAATACATATTTTTTAAAAAAGAGGATAAATAAATATAAAGGTATATGTAGCACGTAAGAAATAGTTTGTTAAAATTTGTATTGGTGGGTAAAAGTTATGGGTAGGCTCCCGGGTGTACATGTTTTATAGAGGGGCATATATATCGGACATATTTAGTTGTAGCTACAGTTAGAGTATGAGGTAGATGGGACAAGAGGAAGGGGCAACAAGAGGAGGGAATGAAAGTGTATAAAAATAAGGGGGGAGGAATTTTAAGTGAGATATAAGCCTATTTGGGAAAAGGTGGGGTAGTGCCCAAAAATGATAGTGGGGGGTTAAAGAGGGTTGGATGAGTTTAAAAATGCAGAATTAAATGTGGGGAAAATTGTGGTTAAGGGGTGGGGGCAGAGGAAAGGGAGTGATTGGTGGAAGATGAAGTAAAGGGGGTTTATAAAAGAGAAAAAATTAGCTTATAGGGTTTTTACAAACAGTGTTTAAGAAAGCAGAGATATGGAGGTAAAAAAAAGGTGAAAGAATTGTGAGAGAAGCAAAAGGGGAGCAAGATAGGTGGGGAGGCACTGTCAAGAAATGAAAAAAAAAAATGGAGTTAAACAAGTTAAGAAAGCCTAAGGACGTTGGATTTGTCAGTTTAAAAAAAGAGAGGGGAGTTTGTAGATGGGAAGGGGGGGTATTTGGTAAGGCGCGTATTTTTTGAGGAATTTAAATTTGAGGAAAAAGGGGGGCGGTAATTTCATGCACTGGCCAGGGAGGTATACCATCTTTTAGGAGTGAAGAAGAACCAGTAAAGTGTGGGGGGGGGTACTGAGGCATTACGTAAAAGAAAAGGGGAAAAACAGCTGGAACTGATGGGATCATGACTAAAATTTTAAAAGCAGGGGGGGCATAGTGTTGGGTGGTTGGGATTTTGTTTAATAAATGTATGAAAGAAAGGAAGATACCTAGGGATTGGGAAGGCATGTGTAATCCCTTATAAAAGGGAAGGGGGAAAAGAGCTGTAAAAATTATAGAGGAATAAGTTTACTGATATACCAGGAAAAGTGTACGGGAGGGTCATAATTGAAAAAAATTAGGGAAGACAGAATGTAGGATTGCGGGTGACAAAGGAGGTTTTTTGGTGGGTAGGGGGTTGTAATCAAATGTTTACATTGAAAACATATATGTGAACAGTATTTAGATAAAGGAAGGGGAATTTTTTACGCATTTATGGATTTAGAAAAGGGATATGAAGAGTGGATAGGGAGCAAGGGCAGATGTTGCAAATATGCAATAGGCGGTAAGTTTCTAAAAGCTGTAAAAAGTTTTTATGAGGATAGTGAGGCTCAGGTTAGGGTGTGTAGAAGAGAGGGAGACTACTTCCCGGTAAAAGTAGGTCTTAGACAGGGATGTGTAATGTCACCATGGTTGTTTAATATATTTATAGATGGGGTTGTAAAAGAAGTAAATGCTAGGGTGTTCGGAGAGGGGCAGGATTAAATTATGGGAATCAAATACAAAATGGAATTGACACAGTTACTTTTTGCTGATGATACTGTGCTTATGGGGGATTCTAAAAAAAATTGCAAAGGTCAGTGGATGAGTTTGGGAGTGTGTGTAAAGGCAGAAAGTTGAAAGTGAACATAGAAAAGAGTAAGGTGATGAGGGTATCAAATAATTTAGATAAAGAAAAATTGGATATCAAATTGGGGAGGAGGAGTATGGAAGAAGTGAATGTTTTCAGATACTTGGGAGTTGACGTGTCAGCGGATGGATTTATGAAGGATGAAGTTAATCATAGAAATGATGAGGGAAAAAAGGTGAGTGGTGCATTGAGGTACATGTGGAGTCAAAAAACGTTATCTATGGAGGCAAAGAAGGGAATGTATGAAAGTATAGTAGTACCAACACTCTTATATGGGTGTGAAGCTTGGGTTGTGAATGCAGCAGCAAGGAGGCAGTTGGAGGCAGTGGAGATGTCCTGTCTAAGGGCAATGTGTGGTGTAAATATTATGCAGAAAATTCGGAGTGTGGAAATTAGGAGAAGGTGTGGAGTTAATAAAAGTATTAGTCAGAGGGCTGAAGAGGGGTTGTTGAAGTGGTTTGGTCATTTAGAGAGAATGGATCAAAGTAGAATGACATGGAGAGCATTTAAATCTGTAGGAGAAGGAAGGCGGGGTAGGGGTCGTCCTCAAAAAGGTTTGAAGGAAGGGGTAAGGGAGGTTTTGTGGGCGAGGGGCTTGGACTTCCAGCAGGCGTGCATGAGCGTATTCGATAGGAGTGAATGGAGACGAATGGTATTTGGGACCTGACGATCTGTTGGAGTGTGAGCAGGGTAATATTTAGTGAAGGGATTCAGGGAAACCGGTTATTTTTATATAGCCGGACTTGAGTCCTGGAAATGGGAAGTACAATGCCTGCACTCTAAAGGAGAGGTTCGGGATATTAGCAGTTTGGAGGGATATGTTGTGTATCTTTATACATATATGGTTCTAAACTGTTGTGTTCTGAGCACCTCTGCAAAAAGAGTGATTATGTGTGAGTGAGGTGAAAGAGTTGAATGATGATGAAAATATTTTCTTTTTGGGGATTTTCTTTCTTTTTTGAGTCACCCTGCCTCGGTGGGAGACGGCCGACATGTTGAAAAAAAAAAAGAAATACAATGACTGTATGCAACCTTGTTCTAAGTTTGTCATCCTCTGTGCGTGCTTGACGGATGGCTTGCAACTCGTTATGTGATGGCCAAAGATTGTCTTTCACTGTGTGCATGTAGTAGAGGACCATTGACTCGCTCAGCATGCCTGATACAGTTTCTCGCACATGTCTGAAAATATTTAATTTCATTAAATAAAAGTAATGAATTATAAAAAAAAGTTTTTCTATCTTAGTGGTGCTTTGAATTACAATGCATACAATACAGCCTCTCCTCACTTAACGACAGAGTTTTCTTCCTAAGACCACGTTGGTAAATGAATTCGTCACTAAGTGAGAAGCATGCTATAATGGTAGTGGGTTTGTGTCAACCATCTTTGATGTTGTTTTAATGTCACCTTTGCATCATTTATAACATTTCTGGTACATTTTTAAATGTTTATACAGTAGTGCACTGTATATTGTATAAAACAGAATAGAGGAAATCAACTATAATATACATTATTTAGGTATGCATATTGGTCAGAGAATCTGTCATAAGTCCAAGTCATCAGTAAATGAGAAGTCGCTAAGTGAGGAGAGGGCGTATGTTGTTATTATTGTTTATTTTTATTTATTTATTTACAATTTGAGCATACATACAGAGGTACAAAAAAATACAGATAAGAGCAGCATGCCAAAGCCACTTATACTATGCATAGCATTTCGGGCTGGCTTAAAATTAACTAAGCAATGATGAAATCAGTGATAATACATTATTGTAAACAGATAACTATAAAGCACAAATGAGTATTACAAAGACAGATCATATGGTTGCATGCATTGTTGTACATTCAGTCGTATGAGTATTCTGTTGGGTAGTGTATTTAAAAAAATAAAGTTAGATTGGGTTTTAGGTTTAACATTATGTGATATAATTGTGAGAAACATTTAAGATATACAATTTACAAGGTTCAGTTATTCAGTATTTATTTGGTTTTGGGTGAGTAAGTGATCTTTGAGAAGAGACTTGAATTTATAAACAGTAGTGTTTCTTTTATATTTACAGGTAATGAATTCCAGATTTTAGGGCCTTTTTGTGCATTGAGTTTTTGCATAGTGTGAGATGGACACGAGAAACATCAAAGAGTGATCTGTGCCTTGTGTTATGGTCATGTGTTCTTTTGAGGTTGGCAGGAGGATGGTTTGAGGGGAGGGTTAATATCAGAGTTAATGTTCTATGTATGTAATAGGTGAAGTAATAAGTATGAATGTTTTGTATGGTGAGTAGGTTTAGTGTATTGAATATTGATGGAGTGTGCTGCCTGTAGTGAGAATTTGTTATCCTTCTAACTGCAGCCTTTTGTTGGGTAATTAGTGGTCTGAGATGGTTAATTGTTGTTGAGCCCCATGCACAAATTCCATAGGTGAGATAGGGGTAAATAAGAGAGTGATATAGGGCCAGGAGGGCTGACTGTGGAACATAATACCATATCTTCGATAGTATGCCTACAGTCTTGGAAATTTTCTTAGAAATTTGTTGTATAATGTGTATGAAATTTGAGTCTATTATCAAGGTGGATTCCTAAGAATTTTCCCTCTGTTAGCTTTGTGATAGGTGATCCGTTTATCATTATGTTAACCCTTTGAGGGCTTTGGTCGTACTAGTACGTCTTACGCGTAGGGGTTTTTGACGTACTAGTACTCATAAATTCTAGCGGCCTCAAATCTCGCGGGAAAAAGGGCTGATAAGCCTAATGTGAGAGAATGGGTCTGTGTGGTGGGTGTGCGCATAGAAAAAAAATCTGGGACCCAGTGGTGCATTGTGGGAATGCCAACATAGTAAAACAATTTCCACATGCCCTCGGTAAGAAGTTCCTCACTCCTCGGCGAATTGGGACACTTTTTTCCCCGTGACAGTTCTAATAACAGATGGAAGTGACAGTGAAGATGAGTTTCAAGGTTCTGGTGAGGTTTTGACCGAAACTAATGACCATAATATGGTAATAGTGGAGGAAAACCCAGAAAAACCCACAGCTTCCACCTTCTGGTGCTGGGCCGTCGTTCAGTTGTACCAGAAACAAAGAGGAAACTCCTATTTTCCAAAATCCCAGACTCAGATGTGAGAAATTGGGAGGGATAATGATAGTGATTATGAACTACAAAGCTCTTCAAACTTGTTCCAAGAAGGAGGAGGAGGAGGAGGCAGAGAAGGAGGAGGCAGAGGAGGAGGAGGCAGAGGAGGGGGGAGGCAAGAGGAGGAGGAGGCAAGAGGAGGAGGAGCAAGAGGAGGAGGAGGCAGAGGAGGAGGGGGGAGGAGGGAGGAGAGGAAGAAGAAGAGGGGGAGGAGGAGGAGGAAAAGAGGAGGAGGAGGAGAGGGGGAGGAGGAGAAGAGGGGGAGGAGGAGGAGGAAGAAGAAGAATACGTAATGATAACAATAATACATAATAATAATACAAAAATAATAATGATACATAATAATAATACATAATAATAATAATAATACATAATAATAATAGGTAATAATAATAATATGTAATAATAAATGTTCACCCATGACGTAACAAGATAAGGGGAGATAACATCTGATAAGTGCTGACGTTTGATGAGGGAAAATTGAGGGTAAGAGCTGATGCCAAAAGATGAGATGAACATCGCCCTCCCTTTGTTTTTGCTGGTATACTAACATTTCTGTCTGTCTATTTGCCTGTCTGTCAAGCTCCCTGTCTATCCATCTAGCTCTCTGTCTCAGAGAGCCACAAGACTGCATCATCACTTTTACTCACATCTTCAAGCAGAGTATAGCACTTTGTCTGGGTTTCTTGGGTTATCCTGGTAATTTACACTATGATACTTGTATTTTTGTGTACCTGTGAGAAAAGAGATAGACAGACAGATAGAAAGAGAGAGCAGATTGAAAGAGATAGAATGAGGGAGAAAGATAAAACACCATTGTGTATGACACCAGTTTCAGAGTTCCACAAGCTGCAGAACTAATAGGAATATGTTCAGTGACTGTATATTGGTATATATATTATAGAACAATAATAAAAAAACAATGTTTTGTATTGTTTTTGTTTTTGTAAACAAGTTTTGTAACAAATATTGATAATTATGTTTGTGTGCTTATTGTGTTGTATACAATGAGTGTAATATGTACATTGCACCTTACTTTGGTCTCATAGGCCACATAAGTTATGTGAAAAAAAAAAAATAGTGAAAAAAACAACAAACCTTCAAATACAAGTAAATCAAAGTTTACTGGTGAGCGGCAGTCGCCGCTGTTTTCATAACGCGGGTCATTTTCTGCAAATTCATGCATCCATATCTCCGTAAGTATTGATGGTAAAAATTTTTGTTTATCCTATAATGTTTAGAAAAAAAACTCTATTTTTTCATAAGAAAAAATAATTGTTTTTTTTTTGAAATTTGGCCGACCCTGAGAACGAGTTTCGGAGAGGGCCTGTCGACCCTCAAAGGGTTAAGAGGGACATCTGTAGCTCTGTTACCAAACTGAATGAAGTAGGTTTTGTCAATGTTTAGTGTAAGTTTGTTAGTCCCTCATCCAGGTAATATTTCTGGGAATTCGGTATTTACAGTATTGGCTAGCGTGACTGGGCTCGGGTGAGAGAAGACGTATGTAGTGTCATCTGCAAATAGTGTGGGTTTGAGTAATTGCGAAGCATTTGGAAGGTCATTTATGTATAGGAGAAAGAGAAGAGGGCCAAGGACACTTCCCTGTGGGACACCCAAATGTAATTGGTTGCGCAGAAGAGTTTGCCCCATTTGCGTACACATATTGGCTTCTGTTGCTGAGGTATGACTTGAGGTAGGTTTAGGGAGGGGCCCTCTTATACCTAGGTGACAATTTTTTCGTGGAGCAAGTCATGGTCAACTGATCAAAAGCTTTACGTAAGTCAATGAAGATCCCCAGTGGGACTTCTTTTTTCTCTATTTCAGTGTATATATGTTCTAGCATGTGTATAATAGCATCATTAGTATTTTTATTAGGCCTGAATCCAAATTGGCAGGGGTTGAGTATGTTTTGGGAGATAAGGTAGGAGTAGATTCGTTTATGAATTAATTTTTCGAAGATTTTTGAGAGAGGGTGTAAGTTGGATATTGGCCTATAGTTATTCAACTCTGTTTGGTCTCCTCCTTTGTGGATCGGGGTGACCCTTGCTATTTTGAGTACTGTAGGAAGTGCTAAATCCCTATGAGTTACACAGTGCCTGGGGGTTGGGAGGTAATCAGGTTTGAGCTGAGGAAGGGGAGGGTATCTCCAATTCCTTGGATCAAAAGCCTTTTACCAGTGTCACACATTCAATGGATTATTGTTTCAGTCTGAAGTGTAGTCAGCTCTTTTATGAAGCTCCTCTTTATACAGCAGCATGCTTTTGTAAATACAACTGAAAGAGTATAGTAGGATCCTTGTATCCACAAGGGATACATTCCAAGGACCTGCCATGGATACCAAAACTGTGGATAGTAGCAAACCCTATATATAAGGCCTATACATACCTTTCTTCTTCTTTCAACACACCGGCCGTATCCCACCGAGGCAGGGTGGCCCAAAAGGAAAAACAAAAGTTTCTCCTTTTACATTTAGTAATATATACAGGAGAAGGGGTTACTAGCCCCTTGCCCCCGGCATTTTAGTTGCCTCTTACAACACGTATGGCTTACGGAGGAAGAATTCTGTTCCACTTCCCCATGGAGATAAGAGGAAATAAACAAGAACAAGAATTAGAAAGAAAATAGCAGAAAACCCAGAGGGGTGTGTATATATATGCTTGTACATGTATGTGTAGTGTGACCTAAGTGTAAGTAGAAGTAGCAAGATGTACCTGTAATCTTGCATATTTATGAGACAGACAAAAGACACCAGCAATCCTACCATCATGTAAAACAATTACAGGCTTTCGTTTCACACTCACTTGGCAGGACGGTAGTACCCCCCTGGATGGTTGCTGTCTACCAACCTACTACCTACCCTATACATACCTATTATAATTTTTTTTTTTTAACAAGTCGGCAGTCTCCCACTGAGGCAGGGTGACCCAAAAAGAAAGAAAATCCCCAAAAATAAAATACAGTGGTCCCTCACTTTTCGTAGTTCTCGGCAATCGTAAATTTCGCCAATCATAGGGGTATTTTTGTATAAACATGGACTCGCTTTTCATAGGATGACTCGTGAATAGTAGTTCGTCCAGGACGCTTACGCATGGTGTGAGCCGGGGAGGCCTCCCTACCCAGCCAGTCTGGCATTGTTTACCAGTGAGTGAAGGTCCCCTCAAGTGCTCCTACGAAATATTTCATAATATTCCACTCATTTTAGTGCTTGCAAGTACTAAATAAGATACCATGGCTCCAAAGAAAGCTCCTAGTGCCAAGCCTGTGATAAAGAAGGTGAGAAATATGTACAGTGACAAAGTCTTGTACCATTTTAGGGAAGTGTTAAAGAGACGCCAGAAACAGAGCTCTCTCCACAGTTACTTTGCGAGACAGGACTAGAGTGACTCTCAAGGTGGTCCTAGTGGCATTAAGAAACAGAGAAGAGAAGCAACCCCAGAGAAGCAATTGGTACCTGAGGTGTTGCTGGAAGGGGATTTCCCTTCCAAACTGTAAACAATCCAATCTCTCTCCTCCTCCAGTCTCCCATACACTAAGAAGAATCTCCAATAAAGGTAAGTGTTATGCTGTTAATGTTTCATTCATCATTTCCCATTGTATTGTTTATGTACTACATGTATATTTCATGTAAAAAATTTTTTTGTTTTAATACTTCTGAGTGTCAGAAATGGATTAATTGTATTTACATTATTTCTTATGGGGAAAATTGATTCGCAAATCGTAAATTTCGTTTATAGTAGCTCCTCCAGGAACGGATTAATTACGAAAAACGAGGGACCACTGTACTTTTATCATCATTCAATACTTTCACCTCACTCATACATAATCACTGTTTTTGCAGAGGTGCTCAGAACACAACAGTTTAGAAGCATATACGTATAAAGATACACAACATATCTCTCCAAACTGTCAATATTCCAAACTTCTCCTTTTAAATGCAGGCTGTACTTCCCATTTCCAGGACTCAAGTCCGGCTATATAAAAATAACCGGTAGTAAGCTGGTAGACAGCAGCCACCCAGGGAGGTACTACCGTCCTGCCAAGTGAGTGTAAAACGAAAGCCTGTAATTGTTTTACATGATGGTAGGATTGCTGGTGTCTTTTGTCTGTCTCATAAATATGCAAGATTACAGGTACGTCTTGCTACTTCTACTTACACTTAGGTCACACTATACATACATGTACACTTTTTTTATACACACTCATCTGAGTTTTCTTTGATTTTATCTTAATATTTCTTGTTCCTAGTACTTTTGTTTTTATATCCATGGGGAAGTGGAATAAGAATCTTTCCTCCGTAAGCCATGCGTGTTGTAAAAGTCAATTAAATTGCCGGGAGCAATGGGCTAGTAACCCCTTTTCCTGTAATGATTACTAAAAAGAATAAGAACAAGAAAATATTATAAAGTTAAATTGATAAATTATGCACAAGTGGAGAATTATCACTTTTTCACTGACAGGAATCACTTCATGGCTTCTCTTAGGCTTTGAACAACTGCCAGCTTCTCTACTTTTGCACTCTGAGGCCATTATTATGGAAAATGAAGAAGTATTTTTTGGCCCCAGTAAACTGTGGATAACTGAAACCATGGATAACAAATCAATAGATATGAGGGGTTCTACTGTACATTCAAAATTGAACAGCATGTGTGGTAGTCAATTGTGGATACACTTGTTCTATAATAGTTATTTCTTTGTTATAAAAAAAATAATTTAGGTTACATGTAATAAAACATAGGAAGGCACAACAGAAAACCACAAATTATGCAATGTGTTTCAGGCAAACTAATTCTAATGCTTAAATGTTATCTAAGAACTAGACACAGACTATAAAGTAGGTTGTCTTATTTACATCTGAATTTGTTTAATTTAATGTAAGTAAAACCAAATTTGAATCTCATTTTTATGAAAAATTGTAAAATATAGATGAGTTTTAAAAGACACTTGCTGAATGTGATAAAATTAATGAATTCTGAGACAACTCACTTAGAAATGGTCAAAAATGTCGAAGTATTTTATCCACAGTGATATATTACCAACCATTCTGTAAGAATACCCTGACTTTGCACACTGTCAATTTTGTTCTCTGTGGCGAGACCTAATTCATGCCTGCATAAATAATTCATCATGACTGTAACCAGATATAAACATGTAAATAGTTCTTTACCACTGTAACTTGCTTGGCTATCAAAACTTTGTGGCTCATTGCCTGGACCTATTATGTACTTCTGTAATCTTATGACTACCTCCGACATCATGGGGTGCATAATAAAGATATTAAACTATCTCTTAATGACATTTTGAGACCGGCATTGCACCAATTTAAAAAATATTTCAACCTACCAGCAGTGAGCTTCAGCACTTACTTGGTAATTGTTTTCCCATATGTGATTTGAACAAAGGAAATCAAAGTCTTCCTGAGCCACTTGCTGACACCCCTAAGCTCGCAGAGTTCTTCCAGGAATGAGAAGAGCGGTTCTGCCACCGAGTCTTTGCCTCCATCTCCACTCCCTCCATCAGCTGATGTCTCCCCAGCATCCATTATCAGCCCAAGTTCCTCCTCATCACTGTCACTCTTACCATCCCCTCTAGAATAAGAATGATATACTTTTAAAAAATTATATATGATGATAAAAAACCATCACCATGCATGATAAAGTATGACAGGAAAAGTGTCCTGTGTGATGGAGTATGACAGGGAAAGTATCCTGTGTGATGAAGTATGACAGGGAAAGTATGCTGTGTGATGGAGTATGACAGGGAAAGTATGCTGTGTGATGGAGTATGACAGGGAAAGTATCCTGTGTGATGGAGTATAACAGGGAAAGTATCCTGTGTGATGGAGTATGATAGGGAAAGTATGACAGGAGAAAACCATCAACATGATAGAGCATGATAGGAACCCCATCCTGCATGACAGAATATGACAGGAAATCCATCATCCCAAGGGAACATTAAGTAAACATAGTGATTATGTGTGAATGATGGTGAAAATGTTTTTCTTTTTTGAGTCACCCTGCCTCAGTGGGAGATGGCCAAGGTGTTAAAAAAGAATTAGATCTTGTTAGGATCAAGGGCTAGCAACCCCTTCCATATAAATTACTAAATGTAAAAAAAAAAAGCTTTCATTCTTTTTTTTCCTGGGTCACCCTGCCTTGGTGGGAGATGACTGCAGTGTTAAAGAAAAAAAAATTCTTATTCTTACCTTGCAAAATGTTGTATAACCAAGGTAGACACAATATGCTGGATCAAAATTTGATAATAAAAAATTATATACAGAATAATTTTACAGAATTAGTGACATTTGAAATGATTCAGGTGATATTTCTTAGACATTTTTCTGTTAAAAACAGAGACCAGCACACCAGCTTCCTCACTTTACTGTGATGTAATTACAATATACAGTCATACTGGCCAGGCTGTGGGAGTGATCACCAAAATTCTTATTTCTGGTTAGCCAGACTTGAGTCCTGGAAATGGGAAGTGCTATGCCTGAACTTTAAAGGAGAGGTTTGGGATACTGGCCTCTGCAAAGATAGTGATCATGTATGAGTGACGGTGAAAGTGTTGAATGATGAAAGTTTTTTCTTTCTTTTTGGGTCACCTGCCTCGGTGGGAAACGGTTGATGTGTTAAAAAAAATTACAGGTACCATCCGACTTACGACCGAGTTCAGTTCCAACCAACCGCTCGTAAGATGAAATGGACATAAGTCGAACCATACTACTGAATATCAACATCACATTTTTTTAATGACTTTATTTTATTGTTTTATTTTGGTAATTCATTTTTTACTTTACTTTTTATGCTGTTAGTACTGTATTTTATACTGTAAGGTTTAGGATAAACACTGTGTACAACACAAACAGTTGTTTATTTCCCAGAAATTTGGCATACAAAACACGGTCGTAAGTCGAATGGTCATATGTCGAGCAGGTTGTAAGTCGGATGGTAGGTGTACAACATATTTAAAAATCTTTTTATTGCCAAGCAAAAAATATGAAATATACTGTACAGTACTATTGAAATGACAGTAAATAGACTAGTAGCTTTCTTTTATGCCTACCAATGTTTTGCTACATGTAAACTACATTATTTGTGCCACATACACCACTAAAAACTATTGTATTGTATATGAATTTTCTTATGAGAAGAAAATACAAAATTAACCAGCAAGCTCTTAGTGATAAAGCATACTCACCCTTTGAAGAATGTCGAAAATGAGAATTTTGATTTCTTCCGTTGTATTGGCACTTGCTTTAAGTGTTCTGGGGATGGCGACAAGTATGCATATATCAGCTCGGAGCTGGACAGTTTCTCGTCGCTTAAAACCGCATCAAAATAATTCTGCGCCACAACTCGCACTTTCTCCAGATGAGCCTTGTCAGCAACTTTGCCAAACAGCATTTTGCCTGGCACGGAAGGAAGTTCCACCGCTTTCATCGATGGAGCAATTTGGCTACCACAAGAATAAAAGATGAATTAAGGGGTAAAAATTTTTGAGTTATAAAAACTCAAAATTATTATTCCATGTAAAAAGACGGAAACTTTTTGTCTCTTCTTTCACGGGTCACCGTGCCTCGGTAAGAGACAGCTGAGGTGTTGAAAGAAATAAAACTCAAATTTTGGGAGGAGTAGGGAATTAATCACAGCATAAAGCACAAGATTATAATTTAAAAATAATCATATACAGCAACTTGGATAACAAAAGATATTACATTCACTGGGAGGCATTAAATCCATATGAAGTGTAAAAAAAAGAGTTACAAAAGCTGAAGTGTAAAAAATTAGGTGTAAAAAATGTTTCAAAAACTGAAGTGTAAAAAATGTTGAGTTGCAAAATAAATTACTGTTTACAGGTGAAAGGGAAGGAGTGGAAACTGAAGAGACACTTGTGCAATATTTGAAAATCTTGATCACTGAAAGGCTGCACCAGCCAGTGACTTCTTCAGTGGAAATCAGACAGTACGTGGCACAAAAATTACAGTAATCTCTCGTATAAAGTTATTCTATGTAGAACATATAAAGACCTTGTCACGTGCTATTCAATTCTGGATGCAATTTTTCAATCACAAAACCACACTATATAGAGAAGCTTTATAAGAAAGCAGATTGTAATACATAAAATATAAAGCTGCAACATTTAATCAGAGAGAAAACTTACAATGTATAACTTCAGAAAACAGGCAAATCATTGTTGAATCTTAGTACAGGCTCTTCTACAGATCTTCACTTTACAGAATTTCACTAATAGAGCAGTTTTCAATTATACTCATTTTTCATTTATTCAGACTTCCTACAATAAATATATTCACCACTCACTATAAGCTAAGGTTAGCCGGACTTGAGACCTGGAAATGGGAAGTACAATGCCTGCACTTTAAAGGAGGGGTTAAGGTTATTGGCAGTTTGGAGGGACATCTAAACTGTCGTATCTGAGCACCTCTGCAAAGACAGTGATTATATATGAGTGATGGTGACAGTGTTGAATGATGATGAATGTTTTTTCTTTCTTTTTTGGGGTTTTTCTTTCTTTCTTTGGGCTTTTCTTTCTTTCTTTGGGTTTTTCTCTTTCTTTTTGGGTCACCCTGCCTCAGTGGGAAATGGCCGACGTGTTAAAAAAAAAAGTAATGTGTGTGTGCTGTAAATGCATTTTTTAGGCCAAGCTCTATTACTCACTTAATATATAATAGTGTAAACATGTTTTTAGGCTTTTATATACACTGGCAAGTGAAAAAAAAGCCGTCTGGAACCTAACCTGCTATACTGGTGATATAAGCCTGTGTTTTAATAAGGAGGCATTTCTCTCAATATGTATACACTAAGAGCAGCAATGTATATACACTTGGATTGTTTGTTTCTCTCACCATGTGTATACAAAGTTCACCTTAATGCCTCCAGGAGGGCCTTGGTTTACAGCACTTCGCTTTATGGCAATTTCCTAATACTACAGAGGTTGTCAATTATACCCAGTCTCCATTTATTCAGACTTCCTATATAAATATATTCACCACTCACTATAAACTAAGTATGAAAATACTTTAAGGTAAATAATGAGTGTTCTCCATGTGGGAAATGGAACAGAATCCTTCCTCCATAAGCCATGCATGTCATAAGAGGCGACTAAAATGCCGAGAGCAAGGGGCTAGTAACCCCTTCTCCTGTATACATTACTAAATTTAAAAAGAAAAACTTTTGGCCATATCCCACCAAGGCAGGTCACCCTGCCTTGGTGGGATATAGGCCAGATTGATGAAGAAAAAAAGTAATGTGTGTATTGTATGTACATTTTTTAGACCTAGCTGTATTGCTCACTTTAATATATGACAATGTAATCAAGTCATCAGGCTTTTATATACTTCTGGAAGTGAAACAAAGCTATAATTAACTTTAAAGTAGTAGCCCGGAACCTAACCTGCTGTATAAGCGGGGTCCTCTTGTACCCATATTAAAGATTAAGTATTCTTGACCTGTGGTGTACTGGTTATACAATCTTGACTCATAAAATCATAAAAGCATGACCGCAAACAAACCAAAGATCAGGTGACGTTTGAACCATGACAGAGAGTCCTAAAATTCACAGGATTCGCTTGCCATGGGCTCAAATCCCACCTGTTCCATGGTTCATACAGTCTTAATAACTCTCGTGTAGTTGATGAGCTTTTTTTTTTTATCAAATCAGCCGTATCCCACCAAGACAGGGTGACCTAAAAAAAAAAAAAAAAAAGTTCTCCTTTTTAAATTTAGTAATGTATCACATGATATCAGTTTCTCAGAGTTACTGGTGTGCAAGTGAAATATGCTTATTACCAGCAAAATTTTTTAAATTAATATATTTTCATTAAGGCCAGGAGCAAGGGGTCAGTAACCCCTTCTCCTGTACAAATTACGAAATGTAAAAACAAGAAAAACTTTAGTTTCCTTCTTTTTTCAGGTCACCTTGCCTCAACGGGAGATGGTTTGTATGTTGAAAAAATAAAAATTCATTAGTAACTTACCATAGTTTTCTATGCAGATCAATAAGCTGTGGCAATTTCCTCACGATAACCCAGCCATGTGCAGGTCCAGAGCTCAAGGCAGATGGATCGAGGGCATCCACAGCAGCAGGGGACAACACTGATACAGCAGACGGTGCCGAGACAGATGCTGAAGAAAGATCTTGGAATGATGAGCTTTTTATCTCTTCGGAATTTAGGTGAACTAATAACACCAGGTGTGGAATATCTTTTTCCTCAATGAGCTAGAAAGAAAGAATATATATTCTAAAAATGTAAACTTTCTATTCTCTGATACCCTATAACATACTGTATAATCACATCTTCACTTTCAGATATGGATGTTTAACTTAAAACATTCAGATGTATCTTAAAAACATACGAAAATAAGAAAGAAGGAGCACTGCAACAGACCTACTAGCCCATACTAGACAGGTCCTTCTCAAATTCAAACCCACCAACAAAAATATCTGCCCAACTCATTATCAATGTTATCCAAGGAATAAGCTTTGATAACCCTATTAACTCATGTGCAAATCCGGTCAAATCCAATCCCTCTTACTCATGTATTTATCTAACCTATATTTGAAGCTATCTAAGGTTTTAGCTTCAATGACCCTACTAGGCAGATTGTTCTACACATCAACTACTCTATTTCCAAACCAATACTTTCCTATATCCTTTCTGAATCTAAGCTTAACCAATCTGAATAAATTATTTTGAGCTCTTGAAAAGATATCCTTCAAGAAAGTGTGGTATTAACCTAAATATTTTAGAAATCGTGTTATAACGACCTATACTACCAGAACAGCACTTTTTAAACTCACCTGGACGCTCTGGACATGTACTCGCCAACGACCAATGTTATCACTCCAAAGCCCTGTTCTCTCCACGTGAGTCTCCAGCAGCTTGTGGTCGCTGCGAAGCTGGCTGATCTCCCCCTCTAGGTGAGTGATTACTTTAGCATCTGCCTTCCCACACTGACGCAAGGCTTGCAATGCCTGAAACAACACACATACACATGCACACCCTTCTTAGTGCTCAGAGAAAAGTGTCATGAACATTGATCAGGGAATTGTGAAAAACCAATTGGACTTTAAAGTGAAATAATTGATAAATGATTTATATATTCCTGCTTCAGAGTCTTTTTTTTTTTTTTAATGTACAAGCCTTCTTCCACCAAGACAGGGTGACCTAAAAAGAAAGAATGAGTTTTTCATTTTACATTTAGCATAAATTACTAAATGAAAGAGGAAAAAAAAATAGTTTTTTCTTTATCTGGTCACCCTGCCATGGAGGGAAACAGTGCTTCATAGTAAGCAATGTTTTGCTCACCAGGAGCTCTAAGATTTGACAAAGATTCTAGTGAGTGAAACATAGCCTATGATAAAGTAGCCAGAGCACTGTGCATCTGTTCATTTACAAACGTGTTAGGTAAAAGGACACAAGTGCAACAGTGGTGTTCCGTAGCTCGATCGCTAGCGCACTCAGCTCACACACTGAGGTTCAGGGTTCGAATCTCCTCCAGTATGGCTGGAAAACATTAGGGACGTGTTTCCATAAGATACCTGCTGTCCCTGTTCACCCATCAGTTTAAAATGGATACCTGGGTGTTAGTAGACTGGTGTGGGTTGCATCCTGGAACAAAAACTGACCTAATTTGCCCGAAATGCTCAGCATAACAAGGGGCTTTCTATATAGTAGGATGTCATTGGTGTCAGTTAGGCCTGTATACCATGTACATGTACTTTTAGTAAGATATTATTCTTTCTTTCTTCTTACAACAAACCGGCTGTATCCCACCGAGGCGGGGTGGCCCAAAAAGAAAAACAAAAGTTTCTCTTTTTAAATTTAGTAATTTATACAGGAGAAGGAGTTACTAGACCTTTGCTCCCGGCATTTTAGTCACCTCTTACAACACACATGGCTTACAGAGGAAGAATTCTGTTCCACTTCCCCATGGAGGTAAGAGGAAATAAACAAGAAGAAGAACTAGAAAGAAAATGGAAGAAAACCCAGAGGGGTGTGTGCATATATATGCTTGTACATGCATGTGTAGTGTGACCTAAGTGTAAGTACAAGTAGCAAGACGTACCTGAAATCTTGCATGTTTATGAGACAGGAAAAAGGACACCAGCAATCCTACCATCATGTAAAACAATTACTGGCTTTCATTTTACATTCACTTGGCAAGAGGGTAGTACCTCACTGGGCGGTTGCTGTTTACCAACCTACTACCTAGAAAGATATTGTTATTATTTCTTTCTTCTTTCAACACACCGGCCGTATCCCACCGAGGCAGGGTGGCCCAAAAGGAAAAACTAAAGTTTCTCCTTT
Source organism: Cherax quadricarinatus (assembly GCF_026875155.1). Taxonomy (NCBI): domain Eukaryota; kingdom Metazoa; phylum Arthropoda; class Malacostraca; order Decapoda; family Parastacidae; genus Cherax; species Cherax quadricarinatus. The sequence goes on along the minus strand of NC_069414.1, from coordinate 42,745,783 downwards.
TACATTTAGTAATATATACAGGAGAAGGGGTTACCAGCCCCTTGCTCCTGGAATTTTAGTCGCCTCTTACAACACGCATGGCTTATGGAGGAAGAATTCTGTTCCACTTCCCCATGGAGGTAAGAGGAAATAAACAAGAACAAGAACTAGTAAGAAAATAGAAGAAAAACCCAGAGGGTGTGCATATACTATATGCTTGTACATGTATGTGTAGTGTGACCTAAGTATAAGTAGCAAGACCTACCTGAAACCTTGCATGTTCATGAGACAGAAAAATGGATACCAGCAATCCTACCATAATGTAAAATAATTACAGGCTTTCGTTTTGCACTCACTTGGCAGGACGGTAGTACCTCCCTGGGCGGGTTCTGTCTACCAACCTACTACCTAGGAAGATATGTATTATTATTATTATTTTTTTTTTTCAACAAACCGGCCGCATCCCACCAAGGCCGGGTGGTCCAAAAAGAAAAACAAAAGTTTCTCTTTTTAAATTTAGTAATTTATATGGGAAAAGGGGTTACTAGCCCCTTGCTCCCGGCATTTTAGTCGCCTCTTACAACACGCATGGCTTACAGAGGAAGAATTCTGTTCCACTTCCCCATGGAGGTAAGAGGAAATAAACAAGAACAAGAACTAGAAAGAAAATAGAAGAAAACCCAGAGGGGTGTGTATATATATGCTTGTGCATGTATGTGTAGTGTGACCTAAGTGTAAGTATAAGTAGCAAGATGTACCTGAAATCTTGCATGTTTATGAGACAGGAAAAAGGACACCAGCAATCCTACCATCATGTAAAACAATTACTGGCTTTCGTTTTACACTCACTTGGCAGGACGGTAGTACCTCCCTGGGCGGTTGCTGTCTACCACCACCACCACCAGCAGCAGCAGCAGCAGCAGCAGCAGCAGCAGCAGCAGCAGCAGCAGCAGCAGCAGCAGCAGCGCAGCAGCAGCAGCAGCAGCAGCAGCAGCAGCAGCAGCAGCAGCAGCAGCAGCAGCAGCAGCACAGCAGCCCGCCAGCAGCAAGCAGCAGCAGCACAGCAGCAGCAGCACAGCAGCAGCAGCAGCAACTAAGCAGCAGCAGCAGCAGCAGCAGCAGCAGCAAGCAGCAGACAGCAGCAGCAGCAGCAGCAGCAGCAGCAGCAGCGCAGCAGCAGCAGCAGCAGCAGCAGCAGCAGCAGCAGCAGCACGCAGCAGCAGCAGCAGCAGCAGCAGCAGCAGCAGCAGCAGCAGCTAGCAGCAGCAGCAGCAGCAGCAGCAGCCAGCAGCAGCAGCAGCAGCAGCAGCAGCAGCAGCAGCAGCAGCAGCAGCGCAGCAGCAGCAGCAGCAGCCAGCAGCAGCAGCAGCAGCAGCAGCAGCAGCAGCAGCAGCAAACAGCAGCAGCAGCAGCAGCCAGCGAGCAGCAGCAGCAGCAGCAGCCCGCAGCAGCAGCAGCAGCAGCAGCAGCAGCAGCAGCAGCCAGCAGCAGCAGCAGCAGCAGCAGCAGCAGCAGCAGCAGCAGCAGCAAGCAGGCAGCAGCAGCAGCAGCAGCACAGCAGCAGCAGCAGCAGCAGCAGCAGCAGCAGCAGCAGCAGCAGCAGCAGCAGCAGCAGCAGCGCAGCAGCAGCAGCAGCAGCAGGCAGCAGCAGCAGCGCAGCAGCAGACCAGCAGCAGCAGCAGCAGCAGCAGCAGCGCAGCAGCAGCAGCGCAGCCAGCACAGCAGCAGCAGCAGCAGCAGCAGCAGCAGCCAGCAGCAGCAGCAGCAGCAGCAGCAGAGCAGCAGCAGCAGCAGCAGCAGCAGCAGCAGCAGCAGCGCAGCAGCAGCAGCAGCGCAAGCAGCAGCAGGCAGCAGCAGCAGCAGCAGCAGCAGCAGCAGCAGCAGCAGCAGCCAGCAGCAGCAGCAGCAGCAGCAGCAGCAGCAGCAGCAGCAGCAGCAGCAGCAGCAGCAGCAGCAGCAGCAGCAGCAGCAGCAGCAGCAGCAGCAGCAGCAGCAGCAGCACAGCAGCAGCAGCCAGCAGCAGCAGCAGCAGCAGCAGCAGCAGCAGCAGCAGCAGCAGCAGCAGCACAGCAGCAGCAGCAGCAGCAGCAGCAGCAGCAGCAGCAGCAGCAGCAGTATTATTATTATTATTATTATTATTATTATTATTATAATGTGACAGTTTTATTGTGGCAATGTTTCACTCTCCAGGAGCACTGTCAAATCTTTAAGCTCCTAGAGAGCAAAACGTTGCTACATAAAATGTCACATTAGTTGCAATTGCGTCCTTATACCTAACATATTGAGGGTAATTCTACCAACATTATTACATTTGCAAACAAGACAAAACAATTTTTTAGTTCAGTATACAATATGTAGTTTACATGCAGTATACAATATGTAGTTTACATGCAGTATACAATATGTAGTTTACATGCAGTATACAATATGTAGTTTACATGCAGTATATAAAATGTAGTTTACATGCAGTATACAATATGTAGTTTACATGCAGTATATAAAATGTAGTTTACATGCAGTATACAATATGTAGTTTACATGCAGTATATAATATGTAGTTTACATGCAGTATACAAAATGCAGTTTTCATGCAATATACAAAATGTAGTTCAGCACAAAAGAAAACCACCAGGATTCGGTGCATTTTAGGTAGAGTAATCCTAATGCTTACACACTATGGAGATTCCCCCCACATACAAGCATTTGTGTTGTGAACTTTTGATAATATGAACAATTTGCCTTGGCCAACACCTATTCACCGTTTGTTTTATTGAATTTACATTAGCATTTGCAAACTTTATTATAAGCTTCATTTCATTTGTATCACGTGTTTTGTTTACTAGAGTACAGTAGGTATTTTTCCTGTGTTTATGTATACCGTATAGGTACATATGTTGGACTTAAGAATGACTGCATAGGTTACTGAATGGTACAATTTTAAATATGCATTATTGTAAGGAGAGAGAGGTAGCAAAAACAGTACAATTTTAAGTATTAATAATTTAAATTGATTCAGTGTTCTTAAGTTAATTGGAATTTATTAAGTGGTTTCAAACTGGCTCTATGATTTTAAGCTATGTAAAAATTCTAAGAGATGGTGAACAAACAGTGACAATGAGAAGATATTAATCCCATTATAACCCAGTAACAAGATATTAATCACATTTAAATAGACAACAAGATATTACAACAGACACACCAGAAGACATTAAGAGAGAAGTGATAATAATGATAAAACAGAAATTTATTTCTACATACTCACCAGGAGTTTATTGGTAAGTCTTTCCTGGAGGTGCGCCAGTTTATTGCGGGCATAGGAGGAATGATCAGAGAGCTGCATCTGCATCTGCTCCACCGATTCAGTGCTGCTGCCCTCGGTGCTGCCAACACCTCCTTCCTCTGAAAACAAACATATCTGTAAGATTGAATCATTTTTTTAACACATCAGCGAGATATGGTGACCCGAGAAATCAATGAGCAAGTCAGGGGACAAAATACATATATTTTTCTGGAGTGAGTGATGATGAAAATGTTTCTTCTCTTTTTTTGGTGGGAAATAGTCAATGAATTAATAAAATAAGGCAGGGTGACCCAGTAAAGAAAAAACAAGTTTTTCTTATTTTTAAATTTAGTACTTTATACAAGAGAAGGTTTACTAGCCCTTTGCTCTGCCATTTTAGTTGCCTCTTATGCTAAAAAGAATAAACATATGTATATATTTTACTTTTGTTTTTCTCTTTGGGTCACTGCCTTGGTGGGATGCAGGAATATTGTTGAAAAAATTTTTTTTACCTCAACAGACATTTTCTGCCAAGGCAGGTGTCTCAAAGGAAATGCATTCACCATTCATTCATTCATTCATCACTCATACAAAACAAACTATTTCTATAAAGATGAGTACAATATATTATACAATTAGGGTGATTGTGATATATGAACTATGTTAGGCTAGGTTAAGTTATGCTAGGTTTGGTTAGGTTAGGCTAGGTTAGATTAGACCAGCACTAACCTGCACATTCTGTCATGAAATCCACTCCCTGGAGAGCTGCTTGATGGAGCATAGCATGATATGTGGACGATACCAAGAAGCCAGTGTAGTGGCGCTCTTCCAGGGTCCGCTCCACCTCTTCTCCAATTTCATACAACACTTCTGGGCCTCTGTTGCCCAAAAGAAAAGCTTCTACACCACGCAGAGTCGGCTGTAAATTATTTTTGAAGTGTCCATGTATGAGATTCTTCAGATATTTTACTACTAACATTATAGCAGCAAAATAAACACTAACTACTCTAATTAATTTTGCATTTCACTATGTGAAAACTTTTGTTCAATATTATATTTTAATGAGGAAATGTTTCACCACACATGGTAATTCATGGCAAAGCATTTTCTCATGAAAATATTCTAACATTGCGAGTGTCTTATTTCACATTTATCAGTATTTCATATATTTTATTTATTAAATTTTTTATCTGAAAGTAAGGTGCTGTCGAATTATATTCAATTAAACAAAATATAAATACAGTGGACCCCTGGTTAACGATATTTTTTCAATCCAGAAGTATGTTCAGGTGCCAGTACTGACCGAATTTGTTCCCATAAGGAATATTGTGAAGTAGATTAGTCCATTTCAGACCCCCAAACATACACGTACAAACGCACTTACATAAATACACTTACATAATTGGTCGCATTCGGAGGTGATCGTTATGCGGGGGTCCACTGTAATTTCATTGTAAAAATCTTTTTTTTTAACACTCTGGCCATCTCCCACTGAATAATTTTGCAAAAGTAATTAATTAATAGGCTATATATATATACATATAATATACTGTAAAGTATGTAAGGCATTACTAAAGTTAAAAAGAGAAACTTTAGCTTTTCTTTTTGGGCCACCCTGTCTCAGTGGGATATGGCCGGTCTGTTGAAAGAAGAATGTAAGATATTGTATAGCATGTGAGTAAAGACAAATAATTTTTGGGATTTGATGTGCTGTTAGAGTGTGAGCAAGGTAATATATATGAAGTGGTTTAGGGAAACCAGTTAGCTGAACTTTTTTTGATATGGGAAGTAGTGCCTCCAGTCTGAAAAATGGGCAGGGATGATGCAGTTCAGAGGGTCATTTCAAGCAAGACAGCCAGGGAATGAGTGATACCTGGAGTATACCTGGAGGGAGTTCCAGGGGTCAACATCTCCATGGCCTGGTCCATGACCAGGCCTTATGGTGGATCAGGGCCTGATCAACCAGGTTGTTACTGCTGGTCACATGCAATCCAACATACGAACCACAGCCCAGCTGGTCATGTACAGTCAGGGGTCTTGAAGACAACCAGGGGGTCTATGGTGAATTTGTTTCCTTCTTTGGGTCACCCTTAGTTGATAACATATCAAAACACCCTCCAGAATAGAAAAATGTTGGCAAAAGTTTTTTGCAATCACTGAGAATTCTTCCTTGGTATTATGAAGAAATAAGACTTTTTGTGTTTTTAACACATCAACCATTTTCCACCGAGGCCAGGTGACCTGAAAGAGAAGAAACACTTTGATCATCATTCACTCCATCACTGTCTTGTCAGAAGAATGCCAATCCTACAGTTCAAAAACTGCAACATATCTCCACCCTTCCTTCAGAGTGCAGGCACTGTACTTCCCACCTCCAGGACTCAAGTCTGGCTAACCTGTAAGACTTATGGTCATATCTGAAGCTAAATATTACCCTTGCATACATTCCCACTACTTGCTCATGCCACTTATAAGGCATTTTTATTACTGCAGAATCTTTTGCCAACTATTTTTCCATTTCTGTAGGTGTCTTTATACAATAAATATCAGCTGTTCTGCTCCAAGGTAAGGTGACTGAAAGAAGAAAAATTCACTGATGCCAATTTCTTAGCTGTCGTACTGAAAGTGCACAGACATTACAATTCAAATGACTTTCTAAACTGCAATATCCTTACCCATTCTTCACAGCACAGGCACTGTACTTTCCACCATCAGGAATCAAGTACAACTAATCAGTTTCTCTGAATCCTTTTATAAAGTTACCTTTCTCACACTCTGACAGTACGTCAAATCCCTCGTCGTCATTTACACCGATCTAACAAGACTACCTTCACCCCTTCCTGGTACAACTATGCCTCCTACCATCCACCCCACATTTATTCACCCTCTTGCTGAACCTATGCTGCTCTATATACATATGTATGCCCACAAGGAATGCAGGCACACACACATACACAGTTTTAAGAATATGTATAACAGGGCTCCAGTAGCCATGAGAGAGTAAACCCAGTAGGGGCCAGCAGAGAGGCAGGGCCAGGAGCTGAGAACTGACCCCTGCAACCACAAACAGGTAAGTACACTAATGTATATACCTTATCAACCTTGACTGGAGGAGGATGAGGGCTAAGGTAAGTATAGTAGATCTCTGTTCCTAACTGGTGGTGCAGCTTCTTATCTGCATGACGGATCTCTTGAACTGCTGACCAGAAACTGATGAAGGCACCTTGTCCAATTTCGTCGAGGTAGATCGAGAAGTAACGACGTGCAAATGCAGACTCTAGCAGTGCTTGGAACATAAGAATCTAGAACAGAGAATACTGCATTAGTAAAATAAATATACTAGTTTTATATGAGATGACCCTCCATTAACTGAGACTTAATAAAAATATTTTATTATTCTCTGCAACAAATTTAAATATAAACAATAATAATGTTATACTAATATACATTATTAATATTATTATTATCATATTTTTAATACGATGGCTGTCTCCCACCAAGGTAAGGTGACCCAAAAAAATGAAACCCATTTACCATCAATCCTTCAATAACTATATTGTTGGAGGTACTTAGACCTCACAATTTATGTGCCCTCTGAACTACAGTATCCCAACCCCTCCTTCAGAGGGGTTGGATACTGTAGTTAGGAACTCAAGTCCAGCTAACCAGGTTCCCTGAATCCCTGCACAGATGTTACCTTGCTCATGTTTCAACAGAACATCAAGCCATAAAAATAACTTGCCTCCACTCACTACTATCTAATACACTCACACAAACTGCTGGATGTTCAAGCCCCTAGCACTCAAAACCTTCCTTACCCCCTCCCTCCAACACATCTTTTCAACCCCAACTTATACAGATTTATTATATTAGAGAAAAAACACTAAATCCTTATGGGTTATACACTGAGATACCAACCTTCCTCCCAGGTAGGTTCTGTAGAGAGTGAGAGAACGAATCAGACAAACTTGTCGTAACATCTGAACTGCCAACTCCTCCTCCACCTCCACCCAATTCAACTGCTCCCTTTCCACTGTTGAGGATATGTATCCTGCGCTCACACTGGGCCTTAGCATAGGTCAGCTGGTTGATGTAACGCTTAAGATTCCTGGCCTATTATAAGAACACAGAAGAGAAATTATTATTATTATATTACAGCCTCTCCTCACTTAATGACAGAGTTCTGTTCCTAAGACCACATCAGTAAACGAATTCGTAGCTAATCAAGGAACATACTATTATGGTAGTGGGTTTGTGTCAACCATCTTTGTTGTTTTAACGTCGCCTTTGCACCATTTATAACATTTTTAGTATATTTTTAAATCTTTATAGAGAAGTGTACTGTATACTGTAATAAACAGAAAAGAGGAAATCAACCCTAATATACATTATTTAATTAATATACAGTGGTCCCTCAATAATCGTCCGGCCTGAAAGTCGTCCATTTCAGAAATAGTCCTGTTTTTTCGTCAAAATATTGGCTCGCAAATGGTCCGGTAACTCGCTAATAGTCCTTTGTCCCAGACGCGTACTCACGCTCTGAGCCGCCTCGAGCCGCCTCGGCCTTTCCTTCCCAGCCAGTGTGCCATTGTTTACCAGTGAGCGACGGTCCCCTCACGTGCTCCAGCGAAATATTTCATAATATTCCATTTATTTTAGTGCTTGCAAGTTATTTAAGTGCTAAATAAGCTACCATGGCTCCAAAGAAAGCTCGTAGTGCCAAGCCTTTGGTAAAGAAGGTAAGAAATACGATTGAATTTAAGAAAAACATCATTGAACAATATGATAGTGGCGTACGTGTGGGCGAACTGGTCAGGATGTATAACAAATCCCGTACAACCATATCTTCTATCATAGCCAAGAAAAAGGAAATCAAGGACGCTGTTGTTGCAAAGGAGGTAAATATGCTGACAAAAATGAGATCACCATTACTAGAAGATGTTGAAAAGTTATTATTGGTGTGGATAAATGAGAAACAATTAGCAGGAGATAGTCTTATGACGTCGCTTATTTGTGAAAAGGCTAGGCAGTTGCATGACAATTTGGCAAAGAAATTGCCTGCAACTAGTGATGATGTGAGTGAATTTAATAAGGCCAGCAAAGGCTGGTTTGAGATATTTAAGAAGCGTACTGGCATACACAGTGTGGTAAGGCATGGTGAGGCTGCCAGTTCGGACCACAAGGCGGCTGAAAAATATGTGCATGAATTCAAGGAGTACATAAACAGTGAAGGACTGAAACCTGAACAAGTGTTCAATTGTGATGAAACAGGCCTCTTTTGGAAGAAAATGCCAAAGAGGACCTACATTACTCAGGAAGAAAAGGCACTGCCAGGACACAAGCCTATGAAAGACAGGCTGACGCTAATGTTCTGTGCTAATGCTAGTGGGGATTTCAAAGTGAAGCCGTTACTAGTGTACCATTCTGAAAATCCCAGAGTTTTCAAGAAAAACAATGTTATGAAGAGTAAATTGTGTGTGTTTTGGAAATCTAATAGTAAGGCATGGGTCACGAGGGAAATTTTTGTAGAGTGGTTCAATGAAGTGTTTGGCCCTAGTGTGAAGAATTACCTCCTGGAAAAGAAATTGCATCTCAAGTGCCTCCTAGTAATGGACAATGCACCTGCTCATCCTCCAAACTTGGATGACCTAATTTTGAAGGAGTTTGGGTTCATCACAGTAAAGTTCTTGTCCCCGAATACCACTCCTCTCCTCCAGCCCATGGACCAGCAGGTCATTGCAAACTTTAAAAAACTCTACACCAAAGCAATGTTTGAAAGGTGCTTGAATGTGACCTCAGACACTCACTTGACCCTACGAGATTTTTGGAAAGAACACTTCAGCATTCTCCATTGCGTAAGCCTTATAGGTAAGGCTTGGGAGGGAATGACTACCAGGACTTTGAGCTCTGCTTGGAGAAAACTGTGGCCAGTGTGTGTCCACAAGAGGGATTTTGAAGGGTTTGGGGCTGACCCTGATGAGCCTATGTCAGTTGTTAAATCCATTGTGGCACTGGGGAGTTCCATGGGGTTGGATGTGAGTTTGGAGGATGTGGAAGAGTTGGTGGAGGACCACAACAAAGAGCTAAGCACTGAGGAGCTGCAAGAGCTTCAGCAGGAAGAGCAACAGATCGCAGCTCAGAATCTTGCTGCAGAGGAGGAGGAAGAGAGATGGAGGAAGGTGCCTTCTTCAGAAATTAAGGAGATTTTTGAAATGTGGGGTAGGATGGAAAGATTTATGGAGAAACATCACCCAGAGAAGGATGTTGCAAGCCATATCAGCAACTTGTACAGTGACAGAGTCTTGGCCCATTTTAGGGAAGTTTTAAAGAGACACCAGAAACAGAGCTCTCTGGACAGTTTTTTTGTGAGACAGGACTCCAGTGACTCTCAAGGTGGTCCTAGTGGCATTAAGAGACAGAGAAGAGAAGTAACCCCAGAAAAGCAATTGGTACCCGAGGCGTTGATGGAAGGGGATTCCCCTTCCAAACAATAAATCATCCAATCAGTCTCCTTCTCCAGTCTTCCATACACAAAGAAGAATCGCCAATAAAGGTAAGTGTTATTCTGTTAATGTTTAATTCATCATGTGCCATTGTATTGTTTATGTACTACATCTATATTTCATGTTAAAAAATTTTTTTGTTTTAATACTTCTGGGTGTCAGGAATGGATTAATTGAATTTACATTATTTCTTATGGGGAAAACTGATTCGTAAATCGTCCATTTCGATAATAGTCCCACTTCCAGGAATGAATTATGGACAATTATTGAAGGACCACTGTACATTATTTAGGTATGCATACTGATCAGAGAGCCCGTTTTAAGTCTGAGTCATCGGTAAACAAGTACGTCACTAAGTGAGGAGAGGCTGTACTGTATTATTATAGTATTATTATATTACAGCCTCTTCTGACTTAGTGATGTACTCGTTTACCGACCACTCGGACTTACGACCAGCTCTCCAACCAGTGTGCAAACCTAAATCATGTATATTAGAGTGAATTTCCACTATTCTGTTTATTACAGAATACGGTACACTAGTGTATAAACATTTAAAAATATACAAGAAATGTTATAAATGGTGCAAAGGTGACATAAAAAAATATCTAAAGATGGTTGACACAAACCCCCTACCAGTATAGTATGCCCCTAACTTAACAACCAATTCGTTTACCGACCTACTCTTAGGAATGGAATCCTGTCGTTAAGTGAGGAGAGGCTGTACTATTATTATTATTATTATTATTATTATTATTATTATTATTATTATTATTATTATTATATTACTGTATTATTATCAACATCACTATTATTATTATTATTATTATTATTATTTATTTATTTTTTTATTATCACTGGCCGATTCCCACCAAGGCAGGGTGGCCCGAAAAAGAAAAACTTTCACCATCATTCACTCCATCACTGTCTTGCCAGAAGGGTCTTTACACTACAGTTTTAAAACTGCAACATTAACACCCCTCCTTCAGAGTGCAGGCACTGTACTTCCCATCTCCAGGACTCAAGTCCGGCCTGCCGGTTTCCCTGAACCCCTTCATAAATGTTACTTTGCTCACACTCCAACAGCACGTCAAATTAAAAACCATTTGTCTCCATTCACTCCTATCAAACACGCTCACGCATGCCTGCTGGAAGTCCAAGCCCTCGCACACAAATCCTCCTTTACCCTTCCCTCCAACCTTTCCTAGGCTGACCCTACCCCGCCTTCCTTCCACTACAGACTGATACACTCTTGAAGTCATTCTGTTTCGCTCCATTCTCTCTACATGTCCGAACCACCTCAACAACCCTTCCTCAGCCCTCTGGACAACAGTTTTGGTAATCCCGCACCTCCTCCTAACTTCCAAACTACGAATTCTCTGCATTATATTCACACCACACATTGCCCTCAGACATCGACATCTCCACTGCCTCCAGCCTTCTCCTCGCTGCAACATTCATCACCCATGCTTCACACCCATATAAGAGCATTGGTAAACTATACTCTCATACATTCCCCTCTTTGCCTCCAAGGACAAAGTTCTTTGTCTCCACAGACTCCTAAGTGCACCATTCACCCTTTTCCCCTCATCAATTCTATGATTCACCTCATCTTTCATAGACCCATCAGCTGACACGTCTACTCCCAAATATCTGAATACATTCACCTCCTCCATACTCTCTCCCTCCAATCCGATATCCAATCTTTCATCACCTAATCTTTTTGTTATCCTCATAACCTTACTCTTTCCTGTATTCACTTTCAATTTTCTTCTTTTGCACACCCTACCAAATTCATCCACCAATCTCTGCAACTTCTCTTCAGAATCTCCCAAGAGCACAGTGTCATCAGCAAAGAGCAACTGTGACAACTCCCACTTTATGTGTGATTCTTTATCTTTTAACTCCAAGCCTCTTGCCAAGACCCTCGCATTTACTTCTTTTACAACCCCATCTATAAATATATAAACAACCACGGTGACACACAGATCCTTGTCTAAGGCCTACTTTTACTGGAAATAATTTCCCTCTTTCCTACATACTCTAACTTGAGCCTCACTATCCTCGTAAAAACTCTTCACTGCTTTCAGTAACCTACCTCCTACACCATACACCTGCAACATCTGCCACATTGCCCCCCTATCCACCCTGTCATATGCATTTTCCAAATCCATAAATGCCACAAAGACCTCTTTAGCCTTATCTAAATACTGTTCACTTATATGTTTCACTGTAAACACCTGGTCCACACACCCCCTACCTTTCCTAAAGCCTCCTTGTTTATCTGCTATCCTATTCTCTGTCTTACTCTTAATTCTTTCAATAATAACTCTACCATACACTTTACCAGGTATACTCAACAGACTTATCCCCCTATAATTTTTGCACTCTCTTTTATCCCCTTTGCCTTTATACAAAGGAACTATGCATGCTCTCTGCCAATCCCTAGGTACCTTACCCTCTTCCATACATCTATTAAATAATTGCACCAACCACTCCAAAACTATATCCCCACCTGCTTTTAACATTTCTATCTTTATCCCATCAATCCCGGCTGCCTTACCCCCTTTCATTTTACCTACTGCCTCACGAACTTCCCCCACACTCACAACTGGCTCTTCCTCACTCCTAAAAGATGTTATTCCTCCTTGCCCTATACACGAAATCACAGCTTCCCTATCTTCATCAACATTTAACAATTCCTCAAAATATTCCCTCCATCTTCCCAATACCTCTAACTCTCCATTTAATAACTCTCCTCTCCTATTTTTAACTGACAAATCCATTTGTTCTCTAGGCTTTCTTAACTTGTTAATCTCACTTGTATTATTATTAACACACTGGCTCTCTCCCACTGAAGGAGGGTGACCCATAAAAAGAAACTTTCAACATCATGCACACTATCACTGTCTTGCCACCGGAGGTGCACACATATATAACAGCTCAAGGTGAAGTGCAAAACCCAACAGGAGTCCTATAGTACCTGGGGAACAGAAGGTACAGTAGCTATTATATTCATGAGAAAAGTCCTAAACCCATAGAGCCATACAGCACCTCAGGAATGGGAGATAATGTAGACTCTAAACCTGTAGGAATTGTACCAGACTCGGGAAATGAGAAGATTTATCATTATATTTAACATATTTTCTTTTCAACACACTAGTCATCTCCCACCACAGTAGAGTGACCCAAAAAAGAGTAAACACATTCACCATCATTCATTCAATGACTGTCTTGCCAGAAGCATGCTAACATCACTCTTCAGATGAACTGCCAAACTATAGCACCCTCAGCTCTCCTTTAAAAGTGCAGGCACTGCACATCCCACCTCCAGGACTCAAGTCCAGCTACCCAGGCCACAAAAACCATTTGCCTCAACTTGTTTTGACCCTTTGGATCAAAACAAGTTGAGGCATATGGTTTTTGTGAAACTGCTTTGCAGTTACACAAGCCTATTGCATGTTCAAGTCCCTAGCACTCAAAAACCTCCTTTTCCCCTTTCTCTCTATCCTTTCCTGGGAGCATCCCTACCCTTCCTTACAACAATTAAACTAGATAAATGTATTCATTGTATTCACTAAATTTATTGTTATAACAACTTAGAGACTGCATATACAAGCAATCAATTAATTACTGCCTTATTAATCTTAAGATAGTCTTAAGTTTGCCAAAAATGCTCTACACACTAAGGGGCTTTCTGCATGCACACCTTAATGTCACCCATCCCTGTACAAACATTGTATCATCCTTAGTCCTCACCCCAGATTTATATGTCCTACACTAACAAATAACCCACACGTACGAGAAAGGAACTCATGATGATGTTTCAGTCCGAAATGTCATCATAAGTTTCTGCGTGTATTGTAACTAGTATGCAACTAATTAATTGCCCATGTTGGAGCGAAACGTCGTCATGAGTTTCTCTCTCCTGTGCTGGTTATCTGCGTATTGTTCCAGTCACAGTATTGTGCCTTTTCATTCTTTATATATCCTAGCCATTTTTATGTGTACCTGAAGCAAATCACCCTTTCCAGACCCTTGAGGTGTACTTTCCCTGCTGAGGTCCACTCCTTTGGCTTTCTTCAGGTTGTTGATAGCAGTTGCTTGCATGATCTCATTAATTATATTTCGCCTGCATGAAAGCAACAATGTTAGTATCACCGTGCCTGAGTAAAGCAGGTCCCTCATTATTTGCATATAACAATGGCAAATGTTAGACAAATACTATTACAATAACAACACTGTGAGAGATCTATGCTTTATATGCACAGAGGAGAAATTGCAACTACACTGAAAAATTGAAAGTACGAGTACATTCATAAAATTTTGACTAATCTGTCATGTATACAGAATTACATATATAAACACAACATAAAATTAGCAAAATTAAATAATTTAAAGTAGGACTACAATACACTCTACTCATGAATTAACCGTATACAAATTATCAAGGAACAGGCCATGCATAGTTTTGAAAAAACTTATACATTGCTAAACATCAGAAATGCAAACAAATACTGTGCATGCAAGAAAGCAGGAAAAATATTCATTGTTGCCTTCAAGTCTATGTGCACTTTCCAATATTTCACAAAGCATCCATATTGTTTTTAGTTCAGTTGGCCCCCTTCATATTTCTTCACCTAAGACAAAGTGACTGATCATCTTTTATCAAAAAAGAATAGTCACAATACCATGACTGGAATAGACAAATAACACACACATAGGAGACAAAGTTATGATGATGTTTTGATCTGACTTGGACCATCCATTAACTAGTCACACAGAAGTGCGAGAGGGAGCCAGTATATATGCGAGAGGGAGCGGGGCCAGGAAAATGAGGTGGTGGTAGTAATAGAGGTGGTGGTGGTGGTGTAGTAGTAGTATATAGTAGTAGTAGTAGTAGTAGTAGTAGTAGTAGTAGTAGTAGTAGTAGTAGTAGTAGTAGTAGTAGTAGTAGTAGTAGTAGTAGTAGTAGTAGTAGTAGTAGTAGTAGTTAGTAGTATGTAGTAGTGTAGTGAGTAGTAGTAGTAGGTAGTGTAGTAGTAGTGGTAGTAGTGATAGTAGGTAGTAGTGGTTAGTGTGTAGTAGTAGTATGGTAGTGGTAGTGTAGTGTGTGATAGTGTAGTGGAGTGGTGGTGGTAGTGGTGGTGGTAGTGGTGGTGGTAGTGTGTGGTAGTGGTGGTGGTAGTGGTGGTGGTAGTGGTGGTGGTAGTGGGTGGTGGTAGTGGTGGTGGTAGTGGTGGTAGTAGTGGTGGTAGTAGTGGTGGTGGTAGTGGTGGTGGTAGTGGTGGTGGTAGTGGGTGGTGGTAGTGGTGGTGGTAGTGGTGGTGGTAGTGGTGGTGGTAGTGTGGTGGTAGTGATGGTGGTAGTGATGGTGGTAGTGATGGTGGTAGTGATGGTGGTAGTGATGGTAGTAGTGGTGGAAGTAGTGGTGGTAGTAGTAGTAGTAGTAGCAAAAGTAATAGTAGTTAAGATCTAAGATGCTCTGAAACATTGTCATAAGTTTTATTCTCCTATGTGAGGGTTATTTGTGTATCTTTTATCAAGGCTGAGAAACTGATCCCCTCAAAACTACCTTTCCACTTCTAAGTCCTCCAGCACTGTATTCACCTTTACACTCGATGATGAATCCTGCAGGTGAAACCTTCTGTCAACTTATCAGTATTGCTAACCCTTTGTATATGATACTTCCAATTTCTGTTGAATATTCTGGGAACTGTCATTGCCATGGAAGCTTTTTTGAAACGACCCGAGTCATTCTTTGAACTTAACACATAGAGTGGTTTTTCAATCTTCAAAGTGTTGTATTCTATGTATGGACTCTGATAAACTACTAGGAATACTACTAATAGCACTTCAACAACAGTGGAGGCAACTGTAACCATAGTAAGGAATTGTACCTTAGCAAAATTGCAGAATTCATAATCTTTTAGAATGGTCATTTTTATGAACTACAGTAGTCCCCCCCCCCTGTAACTGTGGGGGATATGTTCCAAGACCTACCTATGATAAAGTTTAATTGATAAATTATACACAGTAAGTGGAGAATTAGCACTTTTTCACTGATGGGAAGCACTTCACAGATTCTCTTAGACTTTGAAGAACTACCACCATCATTACTTTTGCGCTTTGGTGTCAGTATTAACCCTTTCAGGGTCAGAACCAAAAATACAAAGTTTATATCTGATTATGCACTGCATGGGGCAGGATTTTTTTTATATACTGGTCACTAATTGCACAGACCTATTCTCTCATATCTAGGCCAAAATTTACCACTCACTGCTTATCAGAGCAAGCTAAGCTCATGGCGTAGTTGTACGGCACCAACTAAGAGTTCAAAGCCGTAGTATTACAGCAGAGACCCTAAAAGGGTTAAGCAAAATTAAGGATTGTTTTCGGTCCACGGAAAGCACTGATAACTGAAACTGCAGAAATCGAATCCAAGGATACAGAGGTTCTACTGTGTTTTCTATACAGAAACTGAATTATAGCCCATAAATTGCTGAAAGTTTAAAAATAAATTAATATTGTATGCCTCTTCATCAAAAATTATTTATGATTTACCCACTTCAAATTTCTCAAGGCCCTTGAATATACGACAATCACGAAAAAAAAATTGTCAAATACACTTTTATTTAATATGTAAAAAATATACTTTTGCTCAGTGGGTATCAATGAAATATTAATAGCCTGAAATTCCTGATCATTTTGAAGTTACACTACTCGAAAATCTGTGATAATTTTGAAAGAACAACAGCAAAATCAATGATAATTTTGAAAGTACAACAGTGAAATGAATGATTCTGAAATTATAATAGCCTGAAATCAGCAATATTTTTGCAAGTACAACAGTGAAATCAGTGATAATTTCAAAATGCTTCTGTAAAATAACTATCTTTAGAGATAATACTGTAATAGATATTACATTAAAAAAATCATATTATTATTATTATTATAATCAAAAAGAAGCTCTAAGCCACAAGGGCTATACAGCACTGCAAGGTAGGGAAGGAAGCGAGGGTATTGGATGGCAGAAGGGAGAGGGATGATCAGTAGGTTACAGAAAACAGCGGGGCAGGGATAGTACGGGGGTAGAGGGTAGCAAGAGATTGAAGTAGAAAGGGCTGAAGGTATCAGAATTTGTGAAGCAAGTCAGTTGTTGTCAAAAAGTCAATGAGAGAGTCCGGATGAAAGGTTGGTCCATCAGCGAGAAGGGAAGGTAAAGAGAGAGCAGCGGAGCGTAGACGACAACGGAGGTAAATTCTGCGTGCTCGTTGATAAAGTGGGCAGTCCAACAGAATGTGGCTGACTGATAATGGAGCTTGGCAATTCTCATATAGAGGAGCAGGGCGCCTCTCCATGAGATATCCATGAGTAAGACGAGTATGGCCAATGCGAAGACAGGAGAGAGTAGTCTCCCAACCTCGACACTGGTGATAAGAAGACGGGCAGTAACCTATACTCGGTTTAATAGATTGAAGTTTATTGCCGAGCATAGTAGACCAACGATGTTGCCAACGGGTGTGAAGGTGGGAAGATATTGCAGCAAAATAGTCCGTAAATGGAATACCTCTATATGAAACTGGTAGGTCATGTACTGCTGACCGCGCAGCAGTGTCTGCCTGTTCATTGCCCTGTACGTCAACATGACCAGGGACCCAACATAAAACAATATCTTTATGCTTGGTAAAGATGCGGCGTAGCCAAAGTTGGATACGGAGGACTAAGGGGTGAGGTGTATCAAATTTCTGTATAGCCTGTAAAGCACTAAGGGAGTCTGAGACAACCACAAATGATGACACAGGCATAGATGCAATACGGATAAGTGCTGCAAGGATGGCATACAATTCAGCAGTAAAAATACTAGCCGAAGATAGTAAATGCCCTCATACGACGCTGTCCGGAAACACTGCTGCGAATCCTACACCGTCAGAAGACTTAGAGCCATCTGTGTACACAGCAATGGCATGAGAATGAGAGTGAAAGTGGTAAAAAAAAAGAAAAGGTGGGAAAGCGCCCGTAGACAGTTGGGCTTTCGAGAAAGGGGAGAGAGAAAGAACAGACTCGAACAGCTGGAACTTCCCAGGGGGGTAGGGAAAAGTGAGATGCTACATGAACATAGAAAGGTGGTAATTGAAGAGAAGATGAGCGAATGAAGGGAAGAGAGAAGGGACGGAGTAAACGGGGGCGGCGAACAAATAAAGAATGTCTACTAATATCAGTGACCATTCTATAAATGGAAGGATTGCGGAGATCATTGAGAGCGTACATAGTAGCGAAGGCAATGGGCATCACGGTGATCGGATAAAAGTGGAACATTCACTTCTGCATAGAGTTTTCGACAGGGAAAGCGAAAAGCACAAAGGCATAAACGTAATCCTTGGTGATGAAGGGGGTTTAAAGGGCCCTAGAGAGAGTAGCAGGAGATGCCGCTGAATAGATCTGGTCACCATAATCAAGTTTCGATAAAATGAGGGTGGAATGTAGGCAAAGGAGGGTTTTTCGACGATCAGCTCCCCATGAAAGATGACAAGGGTTTTAAAAGGGTTTTCAGCCGGCTGTGGACAAGTTGCCTTCAGAGAGGCAATGTGAGGTTTCCAGATAACCTACAGTTCAAAGAGGGGGCCCAGAAACTTGACTGTATCACTTTCGGGGATAGGGGACCCATAGAGGTACAAGGGATGATCGGAGATGACAGAGCGTCTAGTGAAAGTAATTTGGGGGGTTTTTTAGTGCTGGAAAATTTAAACCCATGTGTGGTGGCCCAATTGGAAACACGGTCCGACTGCATGCTGGGGGAGAAACTGTAATGAGGTGACAGTCAGCGCCTGCCACAGGCAATAGCGAAGTCATCAACATAGAGTGATGACCAAATATTTGATGGAAGACTAGAGGCCAAATCATTAATAGCAAGGAGAAAAAGTGTTGTGCTCAGAAAAACATCCCTGGGGGACACCTTCACTTGGATAAAGTCCGGGGAGGGGCACATTATTAACCCGAACACGGAAATGCCTGTCAGTTAAAAAGTTCTTAAGGAAGGATGGTAGATTGCCTCGAAGGCCTAAGGAGTGGGTTTGGGCTAAAATATTATACCTCCAAGTTGTGTCATATGCCTTCTCAAGGTCAAAAAATATGGCAATAACTGAGTGGTTATTCGCAAAGGCATTACGAACATACGTATCCAAGCGTAATAAGGGGTCTATGGTAGAACGTCCCTTACAAAAGCCATATTCACGAGTGGAGAGACTGTTGTCTCTCTCTAAATACCACACTAAATGTCTATTTACTAGGCGTTCCATCACTTTGCAAACTGCACTGGTAAGAGCAATGGGACGATAGTGGGAGGCTTCATGTCCCGTAGTGCCTGGTTTGCGGAAAGGGAGAACAATGGCGGATTTCCACAGCTGTGGAAGAACTCCTTGTGACCAAATAAGATTGTAAAGGCGTAATAGGACTGCAAGGGCTGACTGATGTAAATGTTGTAGCATACGAATATGAATGTCGTCGGGCCCAGCTGCAGATGATCGGCAAGCTGAGAGTGTTGCCTCCAGTTCTTGAAGTGTAAAAGGCACATTATACTGTTCTTCTCTGAGAGAAGAAAAGTCCAAGGGTGCTAACTCTCTGGCAGACTTTGAGGAAAGAAATGAGGGGCATAGATGGAGCCCCTGAGAAATACGGACCAGATGATTGTCAATTTCATTGGCAACATCTAGTGGGTTTGTTATATCAACACCGGCAACCCGCAGAACAGGAGCCGGGTCAGGAGAATATTTACCACTCAGTTTTCGTACTTTTTTCCAGACTGCACTCATAGAGGAAGCAGGGGTGATGGTGGAGACATAATCTCACCAGCAAGTGCGTTTAGCGTCACAGATAACACGGCGAGCGATCGCACGCTTCTGCTTAAAATCAAGAAGTCTCTCTGTGGTTCTATTGTACCGGTACCTGCCTATGCAGCACGTTTCAAACGTACTGCACGAGCACAAGCAGGAGACCACCAGGCACGCATTTCTGATAATGCCTGCCCGAAAGTTTGGGGTATACAATTAGAAGCTGCAGTTAAAACGGAGGACGAGAAGAGGTGTAAAAGCTCATCGATGGAGGACGAAGAAGGAACCTCTCTAAAAACAGTTAGGTGTGAGTAAAGGTTCCAATTTGCCTGATCAAATTGCCAGCGTGGGATGCGAAGAGGTGGTGAATATGAAGGGAAGTAAGAATGATTGGGAAATGATCGCTGTCATGTAAGTCCGGGAGAACAGACCAAGTGAAGTCTAATGCGGCGGAGGAAGAGCAGACTGAGAGATCGATGCAAGAGAGAGTGTGAGTCCGAGGATCAAAATGGGTGTGAGCACCTGTATTTAAAACATGGAGGGAGTGGGTGGCAAAAAAAGCCTCTAACTGAATGCCACAGGAATCACAGTGAGACCTCCAGAGGAAATGGTGGGCATTAAAATCGCCAAGTAACAGAATCGGTGGCGGTAATGACGAAACAAGAAAGGCAATATCCGGAATAGATAATGCCCGAGAAGGAGAGAGATATAAAGAACAGAGCATATACCACCTATGCAAGTGGATACGGGTTGCTGTGTAATGCAGCGAAGTACGAACAAATAGCTGATGGTACGGAATATCAGTGCGTAGAAGAAGGGCACTTTCATTAAAGGTCCCATCAGGAAAAGGATCTGAAGAATACAATAAATTATAGCCTGAGATGGGAGAGATAACAGCAGAGTGTAATTTTGGTTCCAGTAAGCAAACACCAACAGGGAACAACTGTGAGAGTAACATCTGAAGCTCACCCCGATTACCCCTGAGGCCGCGTATATTCCACTGTAAATAGGCCATGATTGGCAATGATAAAGATACCTGAAATCCGCAGGTAAGGGTTCCAACGGACTAGAGGGGTTAGAAAAGTCCACATGCAAAGGCAGTGGAAAATGTTCAAGCAGCAAAGGAATGGTGCGCTGTGAAGAAAGGAGTTGTGCAGATGGAGCAGAGGAGAGAGAAGGAACGGAGGGTGGATCAGTGTCCATTGATGGTTGGGTCTCTGCAATATATTCAGAGATTGCTTCAAGTGTAGTGTTAGAGTGTTCAGCAGAAGTTTGTGGTTACAGGAAAGTGGGTGCAGGAGGGAAGAGGAGCGATTGGTGGAATGATGATGTAAAGAGAGTAGTAAGGGAGAAAAAGTTAGCATATGAGAAGTTTTTAAAAGTAGAAGTGAGCAAGGAGGGAAGAGTATATGGAGAAAAAGAGAGAAGTTAAGAGAGTGGTGAAGCAATGTAAAAAGAGAGCAAATGAGAGAGTTTGGGGGAGATGTTACAACAAATTTTGTTGAAAATAGAAAAAGTTTTGGAGTGAGATTAACAATTAAGAAAGCCTAGAGAACAAATGGATTGTCAGTTAAAAATAGGAGAGGAGAGTTATAAATGGAGAGTTAGAGGTATTGGGAAGATGGAAGGAATATTTTGAGGAATTGTTAAATGTTGATGAAGATAGGGAAGCTGTGATTTCGTGTATAGGGCAAGGAGGAAAAACATCTTGTAGGAGTGAGGAAGAGCCAGTTGTGAGTGTGGGGGAAGTTCGTGAGGCAGTAGGTAAAATGAAAGGGGGTTAAGGCAGCCGGGATTGATGGGATAAAGTAGAAATGTTTAAAAGCAGGTGGGGATATAGTTTTGGAGTGGTTGGTGCAATTATTTAATAAATGTATGGAAGAGGGTAAGGTACCTAGGGATTGGCAGAGAGCATGCATAGTTCCTTTGTATAAAGGCAAAGGGGATAAAAAGAAGTGCAAAAATTATAGGGGGATAAGTCTGTTGAGTGTACCTGGTTTAAGTGTATGGTAGAGTTATAAGTTGAAAGAATTAAGAGTAAGACGGAGAAAAGGATAGCTGATGAAACAAGGAGGCTTTGGAAAGGTAGGGGTGTGTGGACCCGGTTGTTACAGTGAAACATATAAGTGAACCCGTATTTAGAATAAGGCTAAAGAGGTCTTTTTGGCATTTATGGATTTGGAAAAAGGCGTATGACAGGGTGGATAGGGGGGCAATGTGGCAGATGTTGCAAGTGTATGGTGTAGGAGGAGGTTACTGGAAAGCAGTGAAAGTGTTTTTACGAGGATAGTGAGGCTCAAGTTTAGAGTATGTAGGAAAGAGGGGAATTTTTTCCCAGTAAAAGTAGCCTTGACAAGGATGTGTGATGTCACCGTGGTTGTTTAATATATTTATAGATGGGGTTGTAAGAGAAGTAAATGCGAGGTCTTGGCAAGAGGCGTGGAGTTAAAAGAATAAAGAATACACACAAAGTGGGAGTTGTCACAGCTGCTCTTTGTGATGACACTGTGCTCTGGGGAGATTCTGAAGAGAAGTTTGCAGAGATTGGTGGATGAATTTGGTAGGGGGTGCAAAAGAAGAAAATTAAAGGTGAATACAGGAAAGAGTAAGGTTATGAGGAAAACAAAAAGATTAGGTGATGAAAGATTGAATATCAGATTGGAGGGAGAGAGTATGGGGGGAGGTGAACGTATTCAGATATTTGGGAGTGGACGTGTCAGCGGATGGGTCTATGAAAGATGAGGTGAATCATAGAATTGATGAGGGAAAAAGAGTGAGTGGTGCACTTAGGAGTCTGTGGAGACAAAGAACTTTGTCCTTGGAGGCAAAGAGGGGAATGTATGAGAGTATAGTTTTACCAACGCTCTTATATGGGTGTGAAGCGTGGTGATGAATGTTGCAGCGAGGAGAAGGCTGGAGGCAGTGGAGATGTCATGTCTGAGGGCAATGTGTGGTGTGAATATAATTGCAGAGAATTCGTAGTTTGGAAATTAGGAGGAGGTGCGGGATTACCAAAAACTGTTGTCCAGAGGGCTGAGGAAGGGTTGTTAAGGTGGTTCGGACATGTAGAGAGAATGGAGCGAAACAGAATGACTTCAAGAGTGTATCAGTCTGTAGTGGAAGGAAGGCGGGGGGAGGGGGTCGGCCTAGGAAGGGTTGGAGGGAGGGGGTAAAGGAGGTTTTGTGTGCGAGGGGCTTGGACTTCCCGCAGGCATGCGTGAGCGTGTTTGATAGGAGTGAATGGAGACAAATGGTTTTTAATACTTGACGTGCTGTTGGAGTGTGAGCAAAGTAACATTTATGAAGGGATTCAGGGAAACCGGCAGGCCGGACTTGAGTCCTGGAGATGGGAAGTACAGTGCCTGCACTCTGAAGGAGGGGTGTTAATGTTGCAGTTTAAAAACTGTAGTGTAAAGCACCCTTCTGGCAAGACAGTGATGGAGTGAATGATGGTGAAAGTTTTTCTTTTTCGGGCCACCCTGCCTTGGTGGGAATCGGCCGGTGTGATAATAAAAATAAAAAAAAAAATTGCTTCAAGTGTTTCGGAATTCAGAGACGTCGTATGGGAGACAATATTGGAAATGGTAGGGGGAGAATGAGTAAAGATTGGAACTGTAATGGACTGTACCAAGGTAGGGGGGGTGCGAAAGGGTGGAGGGAACTGGAGAAGCATGGAGGGGGACAGAAGAGGCAGAAACCTGGGAGGTGGCAGAAGAGGAAGAAACTTGGGAGGGAACAGGGGAGGAAGGTACAGTATGAGGAGGAGGGTGAACCTCTACACTTGTAACAGAGCCAGTGAGAGGGGAAGAACCAGGTACAGAGACAGGGAAGGTAAAATGAGGAGGTGGAAGATGGGTAGGAGGTGTTAACGGACTTTTTTTGACTTTTGAGAAGTAGGGGGAGATTAGGAGGAGGTGTATATGAGATCTCGTTGTTACTGGGCTTGTGAGGGAGAACACGAAGAAGCGAGATCAAAACTGAGGCGTTGAAGTAGGGACGTCTGAGCCCTAGGACAGCAAAAGAATTAGATACAGGAGTGACTATGGGAGAGGTAACCACAGAGGTGGTTGCAGAAGATGGGATCTCAGAAGCGGGGGGACGTTTGAAAAAATGGGAATAAGAAACACGGGTAGTCTCCCTTGGAAAGGGGGAGATGAGAAACTGCAGGCAAAAAGGGAGACCTTCTACCTCTTTGAGGTAACAGATTTCCCGCTCGTTTAAGTAGACTTGACAACGGCGAGAGTTTCGAAGGGTGAGCCTCATGACAATTAAGGCAAGAGGGAGGTCGAATTTTCAAGACATATTAGAATGGTTTATCGGGACCCCCAGACCGGGCATTCGGCGATAGATCTGCAATTTTTTCGCTGGATGGCCAAATCGCCAGCAATTTTTTACACTGTTGCGGTGTAGGGATCACCTTTCGAACTTGTAAACCGATTTTCCTGCTACATAAATGAGGATGGGAGTTTCACGGCTGTTTAAAAATTAAACGAGCCACATGCTAGGGTATCGTCTCCGCCCGCGGGCAGGAAGAACATAAGTGTCTACCTTGAGGATTGGGAGATCTTGGAGTTCCAGCTGTTCAAGAATGTCAGGCCACATGTCTGGAAATTTTGTTGAAAATATGGTATGGGCAGAAATGACGGTACCACTACAAGAATTGAGGGAATGATGTTTTTCAATAGTGACAGGAACAGTATCGATATGGGAAAGACAAGAAAGCTCATGAGCCTGGGTAGCATTTTGTACGGTGATGATGCACGTACCGCTCTTAAGAGCATGAAAAGAAATATCTTTACCAACATGGCATAGGAGTGCCTTGCCAATACTGTGGTCAGAAAGATAGGCAGTAGAGGAAGTCGGTCGTAAAGTGAAGAATTTAGTCCATTGTGCAGTCTGAAACTGAGCGTGGAAAGGTAGTGAAGGACGTGTCGATCTTTTCTGAGAAGAACGAGAAGGTGGAGAAGTATCATCAGCAGGTAATTGTCATTGGCGTTTAGGCGTGGGACCAGAGTTGGTCCGACGTGGAACGGGCCGGCGATTCGAAAATTGCCGCACCGTAGAGGGAGAGGCCGGAAGCATAGTCAGAGGAGAGCGAAGGTCAGATAAATCGAAGGAGTCAGTCAAGGCCTCAGTACCTGAAGCGGGTGAGGAAACAGCACCGGCAAGAGGTACACAGGCATGAGGAGTGTCCGAAGAGTGGTCCAAAGACGAGGCGGGGTCAGAACGGGGTGCGGTATCAAGAAGGGGCCCGGGGTTAGCAGGTTCATGGACTAGGGCTGCCATGGTTAGGTTACTTCTTTCTTTTTGTTTTTAAGAAAAAAAAAGAAAGAAGAAAAGAAAATAAAAATAAAAAAAAGAATAAAAAAAGGGGGGACTGGGGAGGGACAGTTCCTAGGAGGAATGAAAGGGCCAGAAATCTCCCTCTGCGCCCAAGAGGACCTCAGCACCGCAAGTAGCGCAGATGCAGCATGGAACCCGTGCCATACCCTACCCATCATGCCAGTAAACCGGCAATCCGGGATAGCAACCTCACATCTGCCGAGCTACCTCAGTGGACAAAAGAGGGGGCGGCCGGAAATCCGCCACAAAGCATACCTCCTTCGGCCACCACCCCCGGAATCTGAAAGGTGGCTTCCAGAGATACACCCGTCACCCGAGAGACACCCAAAGCCACCCTCCGGGATACCAGAGAGGGATCGGGACATCCCCAGGCAATCCAGATTCCACGGCAAACTACGCCACTGCCAAGAACCTCAATGGAATGGGATGGACCCCGGTACCCTTTCCCTTACCTAGGAACTAGCGTGCCTGTGGGAAAAAAAAAAAAAAAAAAAATCCCAAAGGCCAAAAAGGAAGGGCAAAAGGGAGGGGTGGGGAGGAGGAGGAGGAAAGGAAAAAGGGGAGGATCGGGAGGATGGGGAGGATGGGATAGGGAACGGGGAATTGGGGGGTAATTAGGTTCGGTCTGAGGAAGGAGACTGACAGGTCTAATTCCTCAGACCAAGAGCCTCTTCACTACACCAAGGAGCCCCCCTTGAAGAGAATAATAAAAAAAAAATCATAAATGAGGCAGAACTTGCATTGTAAAATAGCAGCTGAAGTTGTATATGAAAATGGGATTACTTAATTCTATAATAATAATAATAATAATAATAATAATAATAATAATAATAATAATAATAACAATGCCTGCACTCTGAAGGAGGGGTGTTAATGTTGCAGTTTAAAAACTGTAGTGTAAAGCACCCTTCTGGCAAGACAGTGATGGAGTGAATGATGGTGAAAGTTTTTCTTTTTCGGGCCACCCTGCCTTGGTGGGAATCGGCTAGTGTGATAATAATAAAAAAAAATAATAATAATAATTATTATTATTATTATTACACACTAAAATTTAATTGAAGAAGTCCATTAAGGTCAAGTAAGAGATTATCAGATAGCCAAGGTCAAGTAAGAAGAGGTGAGGAGGCAGTCAAGGTCAGAGCAGGAGACACGAGGAGATAGTCAAGGTCAGAGCAGGAGGCACAAGGAGGCAGTCAAGGTCAGAGCAGGAGACACGAGGAGATAGTCAAGGTCAGAGCAGGAGACATGAGGAGGCAGTCAAGGTCAGAGCAGGAGACATGAGGAGACAGTCAAGGTCAGAGCAGGAGACACGAGGAGATAGTCAAGGTCAGAGCAGGAGACACGAGGAGACAGTCAAGGTCAGAGCAGGAGACACGAGGAGATAGTCAAGGTCAGAGCAGGAGACACGAGGAGATAGTCAAGGTCAGAGCAGGAGACACGAGGAGGCAGTCAAGATCTGTCATCTGGTTTTCTACAGTTATATTTAAAAACTCTGATTATTATGATTATAATCATAACTAAGCACTAAACCCATAAGGGTCATACAGTGCATCACACAACTTGATACAAGTCAAGCATGGACTAAATAAAATCATCCAATTTTAATCTCCTGTATGTCACTTAGTGGTGAATCATTTCAGATGCAGTACTGCAACTTAGAATTTTCTACTGCACAAATATCTGACCCTACTCCGCCTTATAGCCCTGACAACCTTTAGGCAATGTACAGATGCTCCTTGACTTAGTATGGGTTACAATATTTTTACTTTATGATGGTGCAAAAGCAATTATTTTGGTGACGAAACTTTAAGATTATTACCCAGCATGAAGGTGGCAAGTCCATAACCTGTATTCATTTATTTAATTTTCAATACTGGTATTCAATTAGCTACAGTAATTTATTTGTTTATTCATTCAGTGACAGTGGTTATTTATTTATACATTTATTAAGCATATCATTCATATTCAACTTAAGATATTTTCAACTTACGACGAGTTCATTGGAACATAACTCCATCATAAGTCAAGAAGCACTAGTACACAGTATCATCACTATTTTTATCATAAGTTTCAAAATGTGAGTTATGCTCCTGGTATACGAGTACCTTTTTAACTAAACCCTCAAATATGTGCAATTCCACAGGATAGTAAAACTCTGTTCATTTTCAGTGATAATTATAAAGCATAAGGTTTAGTCATGTACACAAAATTTTGAAATGGATGCATGGATAAAGAGGTTATCATCACCGAACATGCCCAAATGCGCATGTGGAGAGAGAGAGTGGTAACTAAAGATAAAATCCACTTCAAGATGCATCGTTTATCAGCAAATAAGAAATATACCAGGCAACCAAAACCCCTCTGGGAAAACCCACAGCCATACTGACCCTTTGCAAGGGTCAAAGCATTTTAGACAGCAATTAGGCCAAGCTGCACAATGATGCAAATAATTGTGCCCTCACCTGATCCTGAGCATATCCTCCGTGCTTTCAGAGGCTAAAACCAACTCTAAGAAGTTGTCAAAGCTGACAAATAAAAACAAATTTTTCAGGAGGTCACAGACTACTATGAAAACTAAGTTTGATAGTGTACTACCAAAGGCCAAAGGCAATAGTAGAACATCATATCCATCACACAAACAAAAAAAACAAAGTATAGTGAAACAATGGACATGAATGCCTTTTCTAAATGCCCTGAAAACTATTGATGAAATAGTGCAATTTAAATGGCAAAAAAGTTTCAAGTTAAAATAATTCTAACTTTCAAAAATCCCAATTACTGTAATAGTACTCATTAAAGAACTTACAATGCATTGTCAAAAAAAACAGCATTAAAATACTATGTTTAAGAATGGAACATTTCCAGCAGAGTCACATACTAAACTCTTATATAATTAAAACAAGTCAACAAAATAATCTGACAGTCTGAAAGCAAATACTGTTTGTATATTATATACAGAATGATACGCTTTTCAGGCAGAATTTTTTTTTAGCAAATTGGCTGCATATCAACTAGGCAGAGTGACCTAAAAAGTTTTTCTTTTTAAATTTAGTAATTTATACAGGATAAAAGGCTATTAGCCCCTTGCTTCAGGCAGAACTTATCAGCCTGAATAGGCTCAGACTGTTTTGCAGTATGAAGGCAAATGACCATCGACAACTTGATGGAAATGGATAAGCTTGCATTCACTCAGGACACCTTTAATGATGGTAATCTGGTCCTTGGACTTTGATCACTTCAAATGTATACATGTATCTAAAGTGATTAACGTCTCAGGACATCTTTATTTTCAATTATATCACATAAATGTTAAACCTAAGACCCAATCTAACTTTGTTATTTTTTAAATACACTACCTAACAGAATACTCCATTCAACTGAATGTACAGCAATGCATGCAACCATATGATCTGTCTTTGTAATACTCATTTGTGCCTTATTGTTATCTGTTTACAATAATGTTTTATCACTGATTACATCATTGCTTAGTTAATCTTAAGTTAATTTTAAGCCAGCCCGTAATGCTATGCATACAAGTGGCTTTGGCATGCTGCTCTTACCTGTATTTTTTTGTACCTCTGTATGTATGCTCAAATTACTAAATAAATATATAAATAACTAAATAAATAAATAAATAAAGATGTCTTCAGTGAATACCTTCATATCCATTTCCCACTAGGATTAATACATAAATAACCCGCACTTTTTTGTTTTAACACACTGGCTGTCTCCCACCGACGCAGAGCGACCCGAAAAAAGAAACACTTTCACTATCATTCACACTATCACACACAGGAGAAAGAGACTTATGACGATGTTTCAGTCTGACTCAGACCAGTTAATGGTCCAAGTCAGACTGAAATGTTGTCATAAATTTCTTTCTCCTATGTGTGGGTTATTTGTGTATTGTTCCAGTCACGTATTGTGCCTTTTTATTCCTCTAGGATTATTTTTCCAACTAAGTCGAGCTTAAATTAATTTTTTGCCCAACTCAGCGAAAAACAGTTTGCCTGATACAGCAATAATAGATTTCAATAATGATAAATAATGATTACTAAAGGTAAGGTAACTTTACATATATCAAGCAGTACAGGTATGTATATGCTGTATATACAGCAGTTTATTATTATCTGGAACACTTACTATAAACAGGAGATCTCTTAACTTACAGATACCCATTTCACACATTTACACTTATAAATGGGGCACTTAGGAATTAATTTGTAGTTTTACAACCAACAAGTGACAGTACGAAATTGTGTGGAACAATGTGGCTATGTTTCACATAAATCACCGGTCCTTGTTTGCAAGTTGAAGAGCAAGGAATGCAAATCATTTGCAAGTTGAAAAGCAAGGAATGCAAATCATTTCAAAGTTGCAAAACAAGGACTCATATCGTTTGCAAGTTGAAAAACAAAGAATGCAACATGTTTTCAAGTTAGGCACTCTAATGCAAGTCCTGCAGAGTATCATCTATTGTTCGACTGCTGCCCACTATACAGGTATTGGTGTAATCTTATGCCCCTACATGGAACATTAACTCTCTCATCTCACGAATACCATGCCCCAAAAATGTTCCCAGTTTTCAGTTTCGCAGCTCAGTCTTTGGGATATTATTATTATCACCACAGGAAAATGCTAAACCTGTAAGAGCCATGCAGTGCATGCAGAATGAAAGGTAATCAGTGGTCCTGGAGATTTCTGGCAGAGAGTTCTAGATTTTGGGTCCTTTTATGTACAATGAGTTTTTGAAAAGATTTAGCCTGGCATGGGAAATGTCTTCGAAGTTTCTATGCTTAGTGGTGTGTCTATAAGTCTATTGCAACTCTCAAGAAAGTGTTTCAGGTCAGGATTTATATTAGAATTGATTGTTCTGTAAATGTAGGATGCAAAATAGTACAAGTGAGGGGTTGTCTAGCAGTGGATTGTGTGATCATTTGCACTGCGGCTTTTTGTTGGGTTATTACTGGTTTTAGGTGATTTGTCATTGTAGAACCCCAGGCACAAATAGTATAGGTGAGGTAGGGGTATATCAGTGATAGTATAGTGTAAGTAGTGCTGTTTGTGGTACATAGTGACATATCTTTGAGAGGATGCCAACTGTCCTAAACTTTTTTTTGTTATGTGTTGGATATGGGTGTTGAATTACAGGTTGATATCAAGGTGCAGACCTAGAAATTTTCCCTCATAATGTTTAGCATAATATTTAATTGGACCTCACTTGCTCTACTCCCAAACACAATGTAAAAGGTTTTGTCTATATTAAGTGTAAGTTTACTGACAGTCAACCAGGTTGCTATTTTTGTGAGTTCTTCGTTAACAAGAGTGTTGAATGAGGTTAGATTTGGGTGGGAGATGATGAAAGTCATGTCATCAGCAAAGAGAATAGGTGTAAGTTGTTGTGATATGCTTGGAAGATTGTTGTATAAAAGGAAAAGGAGGGGGCCAAGAATGCTACCCTGTGGTACATGAGTATATACACTTGGAAAATTCTAAAGGGACAAGTACCAAATTTGCAAATGAAAATCACTCCCTACGAAAGCAAAAGACTAGGCAGGCAGTGCAACATCCTCCCAATGAAAAGCAGGGCACTAGGACGATAAAGAGAGAACACAATAAGTGTCAGGGGCCCAAGATTGCTTAACTGCCACCCCCCCCAACATACATAAAAGGGATTACCAATAGACCCCTGGCTGTCTTCAAGAAGGCTCTGGAAAGGCACCTAAAGTCAGTATCTGATCAGCCAGGCTGTGGTTCATATGTCAGTTTACGTGCAGCAAACAGTAACAGCCTGGTTGATCAGCCCCTGATCCACCATGAGGCCTGGTCACAGACTGGGCTGTGGGGGGCATTGACCTGCAAAACCCTTTCCAGGTATACTCCAGGTATGCACAAAGAATTTTTATTCACACAAAAAATAGATCATTTACTGTTATGCAATAATATAATACAGTGGACCCCCGCATACCGTTGGCATCACATAACGTTAAATCTGCATACCGATACATTTTATCGCTAAGATTTTGCCTCGCATACCGCTAAAAAATTCGCTCAACGCTATTCATCCGAGACGCATCTAATGTGCGGCCTGAGCCAGCCTCACATGTTCCGCATGTGGCATTGTTTACCAGCCAGCCTCCGCAGTAACATCCAAGCATACAATCGGAACATTTCGTATTATTACAGCGTTTTTGGTGATTTTATCTGCAAAATAAGTGACCATGGGCCCCAAGAAAGCTTCTAGTGCCAACCCTACAGGAATAAGGGTGAGAATTACTATAGAGATGAAGAAAGAGATCAACCATCGCTACTATTGTGTCCAAGAAAACGGCAATCAAGGAAGCTGTTCTTGCCAAAGGTTCAACTGTGTTTTCGAAACAGAGATCGCAAGTGATAGAAGATGTTGAGAGACTCTTATTGGTGTGGGTAAACGAAAAACAGATAGCAGGAGATAGCATCTCTCAAGCGATCATAAGTGAAAAGGCTAGGAAGTTGCATCAGGATTTAATTAAAAAAATGCCTGCAACTAGTGATGATGTGAGTGAATTTAAGGCCAGCAAAGGTTGGTTTGAGAGATTTAAGAAGCGCAGTGGCATACATAGTGTGATAGGCATGGTGAGGCTGCCAGTTCGGACCACAAAGCAGCTGAAAAATATGTGCAGGAATTCAAGGAGTACATAGACAGTGAAGGACTGAAACCTGAACAAGTGTTTAATTGCGACGAAACAGGCCTGTTTTGGAAGAAAATGCCAAGCAGGACCTACATTACTCAGGAGGAAAAGGCACTCCCAGGACATAAGCCTATGAAAGACAGGCTTAATCTTCTCATGTGTGCCAATGCTAGTGGTAATTGCAAAGTGAAGCCTTTATTAGTGTACATACATAAGGGGGATTACCAACAGACCCCTGGCAGTCTTCAAGCTGGCACTGGACAAGCACCTAAAGTCGGTTCCTGACCAGCCAGGCTGTGGCTCATACGTTGGTTTGCGTGCAGCCAGCAGTAACAGCCTGGTTGATCAGGCTCTGACCCACCAGGCCGCCTGGTCACAGACCGGGCCACAGGGGCGTTGACCCCCAGAACTCTCTCCAGGTAAACTCCAGGTATCACTCTGAAACTCCCAGAGCGTTCATGCAAAAAATATCCTCAAGGCTAATTTGTGTGTGCTGTGGAGGGCAAACAGTAAGGCATGGGTCACTAGGGACTTTTTCTATGACTGGTTACACCAAGCATTTGCCCCAATGTGAAAAATTACCTAACTGAAAAGAAATTAGACCTTAAGTGCCTCCTGGTATTAGACAATGCCCCTGGTCATCCTACAGACTTGGCAGAGCGACTTTGTGGGGACATGAGCTTCATTAAGGTCAAGTTTTTGCCTCCTAATACCACTCCTCTCCTGCAGCCCATGGACCAGCAGGTTACTGCAAACTTAAAAAAACTGTACACAAAAGCTCTGTTTGAAAGGTGCTTTGTAGTGACCTCAGAAACTCAATTGACTCTAAGAGAGTTTTGGAGAGAGAGCACTTTAATATCCTCAATTGTGTAAATCTTATAGGTAAGGCTTGGGAGGGAGTGACTAAGAGGACCTTGAACTCTGCTTGGAAGAAACTGTGGCCAGAATGTGTAGACCAAAGGGATTTTGAAGGGTTTGAGGCTAACCCTGGGAATCTTATGCCAGTTGAGGAATCCATTGTGGCATTGGGAAAATCCTTGGGGTTGGAGGTTAGTGGGGATGATGTGGAAGAGTTGGTGGAGGAGGACAATGAAACACTAACCACTGATGAGCTGCTAGATCATCTTCATCAGCATGAGGCCACACCTGAGGAAACTGCTTCGGAGGAGGGGAGAGAGAAATTGAAGAAGTTGCCTACTTCAAAGATTAAGGAAATCTGTGCAATGTGGCTTAAAGTGCAAACCTTCATGGATGAAAATCGCCCTCAGACAGCTGTTGCAAGCCGTGCTGGTGACTATTACACTGACAATGTTGTGAACCACTTTAGGAAAGTCATAAAGGAACGAGAGGTACAGACCTCTATGGACAGATATGTTGTGCGACAGAAGTCCAGTGACTCTGAAGCTGGTCCTAGTGGCATTAAAAGAAGAAGGGAAGTAACCCCGGAAAAGGACTTGACACCTCAAGTCTTAATGGAAGGGGATTCCCCTTCTAAACACTAAGACTCTCTCCTCCTCCCATCCTATCAATCATCACCAGATCTTCAATAAAGGTAAGTGTCACGTAACTGTGCATGTCTTCTTCAGTTTGTGTGTATTAAAATTAATATTTCATGTGGTAAAAAAAAAATGTTTTCATACTTTTGGGTTTCAGGAACGGATTAATTTGATTTCCATTATTTCTTATGGGGAAAATTCATTCGCATAGCGATAATTTCGCATAACATTGAGCTCTCAGGAACAGATTAATATCGTTATGCAGGGGGTCAACTGTAATTGTACAATTAATATAAGCATAGTGATGAATGTACATCAGACCCACCAGTTGATGTGTATTGGACATGTAACGTAATTTGTTTACTCTTGAACATCAGCAAAAATTTAACATTTCTGCTACTTTGAGCTCAATTTCAAGCTATTTTGAGTCTTCAAAATCATCTCTATTTCTGTAATATATCTTCCATTCTATCAAATGAGTCAAAGAAATCGAGAATACAAACATAAAAACCATATGAAAATGCATTGCAAAGTTGCTATTTTAAATAAAAAACACAGATGGAGTTTTTCTATAGGTAGTAGGTTGGTAGAGAGCAACCACCCAGGGAGGTACTACCGTCCTGCCAACTTAGTGTACAAAGGAAACCTATAATTGTTTTTCATGATGGTAGGATTGCTGGTGTCTTTTCTCTGTCTCATAAGCATGTAAGATTTCAGGTATGTCTTGCTACTTCTACTTACACTTGGGTTACACTACACATACATGTACAAGCATATATATACACACCCCTCTGGGTTTTCTTCTATTTTGTTACTATTTTTTGTTTTTGTTTATTTCCTCTTATCTCCATGGGGAAGTGGAACAAAAATCTTCCTCCGTAAGCCATTCATGTTGAAAGAAGCGACTAAAATGCCGGGAGCAAGGGGCTAGTAACCTCTTCTCCTGTATAAGTTACTAAATTTAACCCTTTGACTGTTTCGGTCGTATATATACGTCTTACGCACCACTGTTTCTGACGTATTTATACACATAAATTCTAGCAGCTTCAAATCAAGCGGGAGAAAGCTGCTAGGCCCACATGTGAGAGAATGGGTCTGTGTGGTCAGTGTGCACCACATAAAAAAATCCTGAAGCACGCAGTGCGTAATGAGAAAAAAAACTGATCTTTTTTTTTTGGAATAAAACGCCGAATTTGAGGTGTATTTTCGTATAGTATTTATCATTGTATTTAAATTTTCATGGTCTCAGGTGATAAAATGGAAAACATATTACAGAAATAGAGATGATTTTGACTACTTTCATGATGAAAATGACCTTGAAATTGAGCTCAATGTAGCGGAAATGTTCGATTTTTACCAGTGTTCAGGAGTAAGCAAATCACACCACACGTCCAATACACTTTAACTGGGGAGTCTAATATTCTTTCACTAGTGCACTGATATTATTTATACCATTTTTACAATAATGCAGTAGTCTGCATAACAGTAAATTCTGTATTTTTTTGTATGAATAAAAAATCAAAATAGAAAGCAATAGCAATATAAGAGGAGCCTAGAGACGTGACTACTGAACAGAGGATATGTTATTTTAGTGCCAAGAATGTCTACATTGTTTATTCTGGACCCTATTTTGAAACTGGCATCTTTTTTAATTTACATGAAACTGGCCAAATTGCCAATTTCTGACCACTTTATTGGGTAGTTAAAATCGATAAATGGGCGGTTTCTTGTACTCAAAAGATAGAAAAAATGGACTTCTAAAGAAATAGCTATGAGTTTGGTCAACTGAAACAACTGAATTGGCCAAAAACAGGGCTCAAAATCTACAAAATCGGCGATGCATATATGTCGCCGAGACTGCTAACTTCACGGGACCGTAATTCCGTGAGTTTACGACCAAATTTCATACATTTGCTGTCATTACCATTGGGAAAAGATTCTCTATCATTTCATAATAAAAAATAATTTATTTTTTCCAAAAATTTATCGACATAGAATGATAGTTTCAGAAAGAGGCTTGCGACAGTAAAACGGTTAAAAAGAGATACTTTCGTTTTTCTTTTTGGACAACCCTGCCTCGATGGGATACAGCCAGGTTGTTGAAAGGAAGAAAGAAATATGCAGTTTTTTCTCACTATGTGCTGTGTGCTGATTTATTTTATATGGTGCACACTTACTGCATCGACTCATTCTATCATATTTAGTCCCAAATCCACCGCTTACAGCTTATCTGAGTAAGCCGAGCTCATTACACAGTACTATGGCACGGACCCTGGCTTTAAAGTTGCAGAACTACAGCACAGACCCTGAAAGGGTTAACCCTCTCAGGGTCCCCAGGCCCTCTCCCAGACTTGTTCTCAGGGTCCCCCAAATTTCAAAAAAAAATTATTTTTTCTTATGAAAAGATAAGAGAATCTTTTCCCGATCATAATGACACCAAAAGTACGAAATTTGATGGAAAGCTTACGAAATTATGCTCTCACAAAGTTAGCGGTCTCGACGATGTTTACGCATTGGCGATTTTGCCCACTTTAAGCCCTATTTTCGGCCAATTCCAATGTATTAGTCGACAAAAATCATAACTATTTTGCTAGAACTCCATTTTTTCTATCGAATGAGTACAAGAAACCACCCATTTACCGATTTCAACCATTCAATAAAGTGGTCAGAATTTAGCAATTTTGCCAATTTCACACAAATTTCAAAAGATGCCAATTTCCAAATAGGGTCCAGAATAAACAAGAAAGACATTTCTGGCACTAAAATAACATTTTCTCTGTTCATTAGTCACGTCCCCATGCCCCTCTTACATTCTTTTGCTTTCCACTTTGAATTTTTATTCTCACAAAAAAAAAGAAGATTTACTGTTATGCAGACTACTGTATTAGTGTAGAAATGGTATAAATAATATCAGCACAGTTGTGAAAGAATATTAGACTCACCAGTTGACGTGTATTGGACGCTTAGCATGATTTGTTTACTTTTGAACTTTGGTAAAAATTGAACATTTTTTCTACTTTGAGCTCAATTTCAAGGTACTTTTCATTGTAAAACCAGTCAAAATCATCTCAATTTCTGTAATATGTCTTCCATTCTATAAAATGAGACCAAGAAAACTAGAATACAACAATAAATACCCTACGAAAATACAGTGCAAAGTCGCTGTTTTAATCCAAAAACACGGTCAAAGTTTTTTTTCTCATTACGCACTGTGTGCTGCAGGATCTTTTTTTATACTGCGCACACTGACCACATAGACCCATTCTTTCATATGTAGGCCTACCAGCTTTCTCTCACTAGATTTGAGGGCGCTAGAATTTAGGCGTACTAGTATGTCAAAAACCCTGGTGTGTAAGCCATACTAGTACGTCCGAAACCCTGAAAGGGTTAAGTACGGGTTATTGGTAAACTATTCCCTCCACAGTAATGTTATCCTAGGTAATTAAACTATGTATGATAACTGTACTTATGAGTACCTGTACCTAAACTTACTTAGTGCTTCAGGTGACTGTTCTTCAGCTACATTCTGCTTATACTGTAGTTACAGAGGCTACTGCACCACACATGCCAAGAATTTCTAAACAGGCAGTCAAATAAATAGTACTTTTTATTTGTTAAAAATATAATGTAAATGCAGAAGCTGTTTACCCAGGTTGCCTGAAGCCCACATGCCCAGAGTGAAAATTAACACTATATTTGGCTTTCAGAGCCACTCTGCATAACTATCCAGAAGTAATGAATTATGATTATTATTATTATTACTCACAAAATTATAATAACACAACTGCAAATGAACCATGGTATGGGTGGGATATGAACTCATGGCTAGTGAGTTGTAAAACTCTAGGCCAGTGTGTAAGCCACTCACTTATGCACTGGCCTGGAGTTCAAACCCCACCGATACTGTGGTTTGTTATTATTATAAGCATTAGCAAAGTATTTTAGGCAGTTTTACATTTCCACGTAGACTTTTTCCACCATAAATTTCATGTATATACAGTATATGTTTCCATAATTACAGAGTTCAAAAGTATAAAAATAAAGTGAAATGTTTTTAATAAATCCTCTTTGGCAATTTATTACTATGAATAATCAAGTAATGATTAGATATATGTTCCATTCCCAATCAATTTAACATAGAAAAAATAAAATAGCTATCAAAATAAATGTAAAATAGGGAGCTAATGGTATGCTAAATGCTGTATTGCACAAGGCAAAAAACTGTAAGGCGCTTAACAGTCTTTTAAAAAATATTTGAAAAAGAGAGTATTTCTGATATGCAGTTAAATCAGAAATATTTTTGAGCAAGATTCGCTAGCACTATTTTAGGTGTGAAAACAAGAATCCATTACCTGAGATGCTCGAGGTCGTGAATGTCGGTGGAATCGTGAATGAGTGTGATGAAGTCTTCATAACTGGCTGCATACATGTAAGTTCGGCGGTGTAGCTCTTCCGCTGCATGTTGCTGCCTTAGGTATGACACTAGTTGCTGATTAATCCAGTCTGGGTCGCAGACTCGATCAATCATTGGTTCAAAAACTGAAAAAGAAGAAATCAGCGCCATGGGGAATGGGAGGCAATAAGCTTCAGTCAAGGAAGGGTAGTTCCAATTCTTTTGATCAAGAGCCCTTCACCAAGATATACTTCCCTTGAAGGGTTTCCATGCTATCCTACCATGGTGCAGCCATATTTCAGTTGTAGTAATTTACCTCATTCAACATAAACTAAACCATGGTAAAATTTTGCATTTCAAGCCACCTTCCATATTTTCATTAGCAGTTACAAGTTTTATTAACAAATCAATTATTTGCCACAAAGGTGGGGTAGGTAACATGTTCACCACTGTTCATTCAATAACTTCCATGCTAGAAGAGTGAACATTTCCATTGCTAGAACACTGTGAACATTTCTCATGAGACTGGTGATACATTTTGTGTATAGATACACATAAGTACAATTATCATACATCAAAATATATAAATTACCTAGTAATAAACCTTAAAAAAGTCAAAGTAACTTACTGCCATTGGAAAGTTTATGTTACTCTCAAATCAGCTAATTCTAATCTCATTAATATTTATGTTAACAGGGACCAATATAAAGAAAACTTGCAAAGGTTAGTAGATGAGTTTGGGAGTGTGTGTAAAGGCAGAAAGTTGAAAGTGAACATAGATAAGAGTAAGGTGATGAGGGTATCAAATGATTTAGATAAAGAAAAATTGTATATCACATTGGAGAGAGGGAGTATGGAAGAAGTGAATGTTTTCAGATATTTGGGAGTTGACTTGTCAGAGGATGGGTTTATAAAGGATGGGATTAACCACAGAATTAATGAAGGAAAAAAGGTGAGTGGTGCATTGGGGTATCTGTGGAGACAAAAAATGTTATCTATGGAGGCAAAGAAGGGAATGTATGAAAGTTATAATGGTACCAACACTCTTATATGGGTGTGAAGCTTGGGTTGTAAATGCTGCAGCGAGGAGGCAACTGGAGGAAGTGGAGATGTCCTGTCTAAGGGCAATGTGTGGTGTAAATATTATACAGAAAATTCGGAGTGTGGAAATTAGGAGGAGGTGTGGAGTTACTAAGAGTATTACTCAGAGGGCTGAAGAGGGGTTGTTGAGGTGGTTTGGTCATTTAAAGAATGGAACAAAGTAGTATGACTTGGAGAGAGTATAAATCTGTAGGGAAAAGGAGGGGTAGGGGTTATCCTCAAAAAGGTCAGAAGGAAGGGGTAAAGGAGGTTTTGTGGGCGAGGGGCTTGTTTTTCCAGCAAGCGTGCGTGAGCGTGTTTGATAGGAGTAAATGGAGACAAATGGTTTTTGGGACTAGACAAGCTGTTAGTGTGAGCAGGGTAATATTTAGTGAAGGGATTCAGGGAAACTGGTTATTATAGATTTAGCCAGATTTGAGTCCTGGAAATGAGAAGCACAATGCCTGCACTTTATAGGAGGGGTCTGGGATATTGACAGTTTGGAGGGACTTCTAAACTGTCATATCTGAGTGCCTCTGCAAAGACAGTGATTATGTATGAGTGAGGTGAAAGTGTTGAATGATGATGAAAGTATTTTCTTTTTGGGGATTTTTTTTCTTTTTAGGTCACCCTGCCTTGGTGAGAGACAGCCGAC
Organism: Cherax quadricarinatus; assembly: GCF_026875155.1. Taxonomy (NCBI): domain Eukaryota; kingdom Metazoa; phylum Arthropoda; class Malacostraca; order Decapoda; family Parastacidae; genus Cherax; species Cherax quadricarinatus. The sequence continues at coordinate 42,706,556 of NC_069414.1, read as the reverse complement.
TTGTTGGAGAGAAAAAAAAAAAAGGGACCAATATATTAAAACCAAATTAAATAACTACTAAAAACTAGTTACTGAGAGGTATGGAACAATGTTGGTGTAATGTTCATAGTACATAATATTTGAGGCAATGGAGATATCATAAGCTCATAGCTTGATTGGTAGTGCACTCGGCTCACACACTGAGGTCTGTGGTTCAATCCCCAGTATGGGTGGAAACATTAGGACATGTTTCCTTAAGACACCTGCTGTCCATGTTCACCTAGCAGTAAAATAGATACCTCGGTGTTAGTCAACTGGCGTGAGTCGCATCCTGAGACGAAATTGACCTAATGTGCCCAAAACGCTCTGCATAACAAAGGGCTTTCTACATATATTAATCTTAAGTTAGTCTTAAGTTTGCCCAAAATGCTCTGCATATAAAGGGGCTTTTGGCATGGTCACCAAATTGTTGCTCCATTGTACAAACATGTTTATTATTTTATTATCACACTGGCCGATTCCCACCAAGGCAGGGTGGCCCGAAAAAGAAAAACTTTCACCATCATTCACTCCATCACTGTTTTGCCAGAAGGGTGCTTTACACTACAGTTTTTAAACTGCAACATTAACACCCCTCCTTCAGAGTGCAGGCACTGTACTTCCCACCTCCAGGACTCAAGTCCGGCCTGCCGGTTTCCCTGAAACCCTTCATAAATGTTACTTTGCTCACACTCCAACAGCACGTCAAGTATTAAAAACCATTTGTCTCCATTCACTCCTATCAAACACGCTCATGCATGCCTGCTGGAAGTCCAAGCCCCTCGCACACAAAACCTCCTTTACCCCCTCCCTCCAACCTTTCCTAGGCCGACCCCTACCCCGCCTTCCTTCCACTACAGACTGATACACTCTTGAAGTCATTCTGTTTCGCTCCATTCTCTCTACATGTCCGAACCACCTCAACAACCCTTCCTCAGCCCTGTGGATAACAGTTTTGGTAATCCCGCACCTCCTCCTAACTTCCAAACTACGAATTCTCTGCATTATATTCACACCACACATTGCCCTCAGACATGACATCTCCACTGCCTCCAGCCTTCTCCTCGCTGCAATATTCATCACCCACGCTTCACACCCATATAAGAGCGTTGGTAAAACTATACTCTCATACATTCCCCTCTTTGCCTCCAAGGACAAAGTTCTTTGTCTCCACAGACTCCTAAGTGCACCACTCACTCTTTTTCCCTCATCAATTCTATGATTCACCTCATCTTTCATAGACCCATCCGCTGACATGTCCACTCCCAAATATCTGAATACGTTCACCTCCTCCATACTCTCTCCCTCCAATCTGATATTCAATCTTTCATCACCTAATCTTTTTGTTATCCTCATAACCTTACTCTTTCCTGTATTCACCTTTAATTTTCTTCTTTTGCACACCCTACCAAATTCATCCACCAATCTCTGCAACTTCTCTTCAGAATCTCCCAAGAGCACAGTGTCATCAGCAAAGAGCAGCTGTGACAACTCCCACTTTGTGTGTGATTCTTTATCTTTTAACTCCACGCCTCTTGCCAAGTCCCTCACATTTACTTCTCTTACAACCCCATCTATAAATATATTAAAAAACCACGGTGACATCACACATCCTTGTCTAAGGCCTACTTTTACTGGGAAAAAATTACCCTCTTTCCTACATACTCTAACTTGAGCCTCACTATCCTCGTAAAAACTCTTCACTGCTTTCAGTAACCTACCTCCTACACCATACACTTGCAACATCTGCCACATTGCCCCCCTATCCACCCTGTCATACGCCTTTTCCAAATCCATAAATGCCACAAAGACCTCTTTAGCCTTATCTAAATACTGTTCACTTATATGTTTCACTGTAAACACCTTGTCCACACACCCCCTACCTTTCCTAAAGCCTCCTTGTTCATCTGCTATCCTATTCTCCGTCTTACTCTTAATTCTTTCAATTATAACTCTACCATACACTTTACCAGGTATACTCAACAGACTTATCCCCCTATAATTTTTGTACTCTCTTTTATCCCCTTTGCCTTTATACAAAGGAACTATGCATGTTCTCTGCCAATCCCTAGGTACCTTACCCTCTTCCATACATTTATTAAATAATTGCACCAACCATTCCAAAACTATATCCCCACCTGCTTTTAACATTTCTATCTTTATCCCATCAATCCCGGCTGCCTTACCCCCTTTCATTTTACCTACTGCCTCACGAACTTCCCCCACACTCACAACTGGCTCTTCCTCACTTCTACAAGATGTTATTCCTCCTTGCCCTATACACGAAATCACAGCTTCCCTATCTTCATCAACATTTAACAATTCCTCAAAATATTCCCTCCATCTTCCCAATACCTCTAACTCTCCATTTAATAACTCTCCTCTCCTATTTTTAACTGACAAATCCATTTGTTCTCTAGGCTTTCTTAACTTGTTAATCTCACTCCAAAACTTTTTCTTATTTTCAACAAAATTTGTTGATAACATCTCACCCACTCTCTCATTTGCTCTCTTTTTACACTGCTTCACCACTCTCTTAACCTCTCTCTTTTTCTCCATATACTCTTCCCTCCTTGCATCACTTCTACTTTGTAAAAACTTCTCATATGCTAACTTTTTCTCCCTTACTACTCTCTTTACATCATCATTCCACCAATCGCTCCTCTTCCCTCCTGCACCCACTTTCCTGTAACCACAAACTTCTGCTGAACACTCTAACACTACATTTTTAAACCTACCCCATACCTCTTCGACCCCATTGCCTATGCTCTCATTAGCCCATCTATCCTCCAATAGCTGTTTATATCTTACCCTAACTGCCTCCTCTTTTAGTTTATAAACCTTCACCTCTCTCTTCCCTGATGCTTCTATTCTCCTTGTATCCCATCTACCTTTTACTCTCAGTGTAGCTACAACTAGAAAGTGATCTGATATATCTGTGGCCCCTCTACAAACATGTATCATGCTAAAATAAAAATTGTTACTGTTATTGTTAGAGCAGGATGTCATTGATGTCAGCTAGGCCTGTATACCTTGTACATGTACGTACTTATAGAAATAAAGATTATTATTATTAGTAGTAGTAAAAGTATATGGTGTGAATCATGACCTCAGCAAATTGCAATAGCATGACTGCACACTGACCTGCGAGCTTAAGAACTTGCTTGTCATGGTACTGAGCCCCACCTGTTCTATGATTTATGGTACATCTAACCAGGAAAATTGGTTAGATGTACCATCCATTAATGACCAGCATATCTATATTCATCAAAAGTGCAAAACCCATTGCAGCTTCACCTGACAGAGAGTCAGGGTGGGTAATGGTGGTGGTAATTTTCAGGGAAGGACATGAGTAGAAAGATGGAGGTCAAATGATGTGAATATAATAATGATATACAATATGGACAAGTTGATAATTAAGGCATGCGTGCAACAGTTAGGTAATTTTAATCTCAAATGTTTTGCCTACACAGTAGGCTTCTTCAGTCAAATACAGAGGAGGCAGCAGAAGCCTTTAAGATGTAATCACCTCAAAACTACGTCTTGAAGGGTGATGAACTATATACATCGTCTTTACATCTCTACTGCTTCTGCTGCCTCTTCTGTATTCAGATGAAGAAGTCTACTGTGTAGGCAAAACATACCTAACTGCTGCACGCGTGTCTTACTTATTGGGTTAATTGAAATAGCAACTCAGAATCAGTTAAAAAATTAGTCTGCAAATTCCTTAATGGGTAGTTAAACCATTAGAAGTTTGATGTTTCATAATTATTATTTGGATATGATATTATGTACATGTTTTTGTCTGTCTCATAAACATGCAAGATTTCAGGTGTCTTGCTACTTCTACTTACACTTAGGTCACACTACACATACATGTACAAGCATATATATACACGCCCCACTGGGTTTTCTTCTATTTTCTTTTTAGTTCTTGTTCTTGTTTATTTCCTCTTATCTCCACGGGGAAGTGGAACAGAATTCTTCCTCCATAAGCCATACGTGTTGTAAGAGCTGACTAAAATGCCAGGAGCAAGGGGCTAGTAACCCCCTTCTCCTGTATACATTACTAAATTTAAAAAGAAAAACTTTCGTTTTTCTTTTTTGGGCCACCCTGCCTTGGTGGGATACGGCCGGTTTGTTGAAAAAAAAAATTATGTACATGTATAATCCCTTCTGCATACATTATTAAATTTAAAATGAGAAATTTTCATTTTTCTTTTTGGACCATCCTGCCTTGGTGGGATACGACCAGTTTGTTGAAAGAAGATATTACATATACATTTATGTGAGACTCTAAAAATGTGTGGACCATTCAGTGCAAGAAAAAGTGGTGTAGGCTTAACCCAAGATCATCTATTATCTGTGTGAATGAGAATAAAAAATTAATAAGTAGTCTGTAAGCATTAGAAATAGTCTGTCCAAAATGAACTACATGCTGGTAGCTTTCTTTGGTGCTTAAAAATATTTTATTACATGTGAACTATATTTTGAACACAGCAGAAAAGAAATAAAGTTGTATTGTATTGTATAAAGAAGGGCATCAGTTTATTAACTAACCTTTACAAGCCAGGAGTTCCTTGAGTAGAGTACGCAGTGGTGTACATCGGGAGTATTCTGATGGGAGGCAGCGAGAAATGAGCATCTCTGCCACCAGCCGAAGGAAGTTTCTCTCTCTCTCAGGTGAACATAACTGAGGAACTAGGTGGAATATACCTCTCTCCCCTCGAGCTTCACTGCAATGAAAAATCAACTTATCTCTGTTTCTGAATTTTGCTGAAATCTTATACAGCCTCTCATCACTTAATGATGGAGTTCTGTTCCTAAAACCACGTCAGTAAACGAATTCTTTGCAAAGTGAGGAGCATACTATAATGGTAGTGGGTTTGTGTCAACCATCTCTGATATTGTTTTAATGTCACCTTTGCACCATTTATAACATTTTTAGTATATTTTTAAATGTTGATACCACAGTGTATTGCATATTGTAATAAATAGACTAAAGGAAATTAGTCTAATACATGTATACATTATTTATGTATGAAGGAAGGGGTAAGGGAAGTTTCGTGGGCGAGGGGCTTGGACTTCCAGCAGGCGTGCATGAGCGTGTTCGATAGGAGTGAATGGAGACGAGTGGTATTTGGGACCTGACGATCTGTTGGAGTGGGAGCAGAGTAATATTTAGTGAAGGGATTCAGGGAAACCGGTTATTTTATATAACCGGACTTGAGTCCTGGAAATGGGAAGTACAATGCCTGCACTCTAAAGGAGAGGTTTGGGATATTAGCGGTTTGGAGGGATATGATGTGTATCTTTATACGTATATGCTTCTAAACTGTTGTGTTCTGAGCACCTCTGCAAAAACAGCGATTATGTGTGAGGTGGAAGTGTTGAATGATGATGAAAGTATTTTCTTTCTGGGTATTTTCTTTCTTTTTGGGTCACCCTGCCTCGGTGGGAGAAGGCCAACTTACTGAAAAAAAAATAAATAAATAAATAAATAAATAAAAAATATATATAATAATAATAATAATAGTAATATTTTATTTTGACATGATACATGTTTATACAAAGAAATATAGTTGGGTGTACATGCCAAAAACCCCTTTATATGCAGAGCATTTCAGACGAACTTAAAATTAACTTAAGATTAATAAGGCAATACCAGTACATGTGGTCATTAGACGATTTACAATGAATCCAAGAGAATTGAGTATTCTATTATGTCAGCTATAAGGCTTTAACCCTTTGAGGGTCACCAGGCCCTCTCAGAGACTTGTTCTCAGGGTCCCCCAAATTTAAAAAAAAAAAAAAAAATTATTTTTTCTCATGAAAAGATAGAGAATCTTTTCCCGATCATAATGACACCAAAAGTATGAAATTTGATAGAAAACTTATGGAATTATACTCTCGCAAAGTTAGCAGTCTCAACGATGTTTACGCATCGGCGATTTTGCCCACTTTGAGCCCTATTTTCGGCCAATTCCAGTGTACTAGTCGATAAAAATCATAACTATTTCGCTAGAACTCCATTTTTTCTATCGAATGAGTACAAGAAACCACCCATTTACCGATTTCAACCATCCAATAACGTGGTCAGAATTTAGCAATTTTGCCAATTTCACACAAATTTCAAAAGATGCCAATTTCCAAATAGGGTCCAGAATAAACAAGAAAGACATTTCTGGCACTAAAATAACATGTGGCATGATTTGTCTACTTTTGAACTTGGGCAAAAATCGAGCATTTTTGCTACTTTGAGCTCAATTTCAAGGTACTTTTCATTATGAAACCAATCAAAATCATCTCAATTTCTGTAACATGTCTTCCATTCTATAAAATAAGACCAGGAAAACTAGAATACAATCATAAATACCATACGAAAATACAGTGCAAACCAATACAGTGCTGTTTTAAACCAAAAACACGGTCAAAGTTTTTTTCTCATTACTCATCGGTAAACGAGTACGTCACTAAGCGAGGAGAGGCTGTATTTTATTGGTTACATAACTATTAACCTTGCATGCAACAGGCTTGTGTGAGTGCATCTGAGAGAAATGAGTGGAGACAGGTTAGTTGGATTTGCATCCTGGAGGTGGTAAGTACAGTGTCTGCACTCTTAAGTGGTCTAGGAATGTTACGGTCCTGCAGGTGGGTGCACAATAAACTAGCCGCTTCGGCAGTAAAATAAAAAAAATCAATCTGTAGATATAGTGTGCACAGTAAAAAGTGTGAATATTTTATATGTTAAGCAAATTTAAATATCTAAATAAGGGAGGTAATACAAGATTTTGTTCGGATTTCTAACCTTGGAGGGTTAGCCACCCAGGATAACCCAAGAAAGGCAATGTGTCATCAAGGGACTGTCTGCCTTATTTCCATTGGTGTCCTCAATCTCGTCTCCCAGGATGTGACCCACGCCAGTCGACTAACACCTAGGTACCTACTTACCTGCTAGGTGAATGGGGACAGTGGGTGTAAGAAAACACCTGCTGTGTGTTGTCTGGAGCCAGAATGAGTAAAAATTATAGGAGCTGATTTTAGTTAAATAACAACAGGTTTAAGGTGATTACCTTTTGTTGATCCCCATACACAGATACCATAAGGTTAGCACTAAACCTGCAATGGTCATACAGTACTTGGGGACAGAAAGATAAATGAATTTGATCCTAGGAAGGAAATTTTAGCCCCAATTTCTTGGGTTACAAGTCCTTCACCAGCCTCAAGGCAACCCTACTTGAAGGACAAGCTTATGAAACACAATGTATTAAAATTTAGTTCAGTTTTCACCATAACATGTCATTTGGAGAGAAATTATATTTAAAATTAGGATAATTTGTTTCAATCCCCAGCCAAGTAGAAACATTGGGCATGTTTCCTTACACCTGCTGTCCCTGTTCACCTAACAGTAAGTAGGTACATGTACCTGGGTGTTAGTCGACTGGTTTGGGTGGCATCCTGGGGGACAAAATTGAAAGACCACAATGAAAAAAAAGACAGTCTTGAATGACACACTGACTTTCTTAGGTCACCCTGGGTGGCTAACCCTCCCTATCCCAGGTTAAAAATCAAAACAAATCTTACCTTACACCAAAGAAAATCATTTCTATCATTTATATGAAAAAAAAAAGGCCTCAGTGAGGACAAATGAAGATATCTCCTCAAATTCTTACCCAGCAACCTGAGCAATCTTGATGTGCTCAAGATGACGTGTGAGACAATTGACTGCACCGCCAGTAACAAAGCGTACGTGGTCCATACGGGCCAACCGTTCATTAATGTTCACAACACTGTACCACAAAACGCTCCTGCAATCAGGGATAAAATTATAGCATATCAGCACATGGAAGGCTTATTATTACATTTATGGGGGAACACTAAACTTGTAGGGGTTATACTGCACCTGAGTGGAATGGAAGGGATTCACGTCTGAGCCAAGAAATTGGAGCACAGGTCCAATTCTCTAGATCAAGAATCTCTTACCGGTACAGACGCTCCTTCCTTCATGATGGCTCGACCTATGATATTTTGACTATGATGGTGCGATAGCAATGCACACTCAGTAGTTACCAAAACACAAATAATCTGCACATAGGAGAGAGGAGCTTATGACGACGTTTTGGTCTGACTTGGACCATTTACAAAGTAGGACCAAAACATCATCGTAAGGTCCCCTCTCCTATGTGCAGGTTGTGTATTGTTCCAGTCACGGTATTGTGCCTTTTTGTTATTTAGTAGTCATTAAAATTTGATAGTATAAACTTGCATTCATTTATTTACTTATCAATACAGTAACTGTTACAGTAATTATTTACATATACAGTGACGCATTAGTTATTTATTTATTTATCATATATTCATATTCGACTTACAATATTTTCAAGTTATGATGGGTTCATCAGAAAGTAAGCTGAGGAGTACCTGTATCAAGGAGCCCTCCTTGAAGGAACATGGTGATTAAAACACACACACAGTGCTGAACAAGTTTATATTGGGACTGTTTCACTCCGTGTAAAGCTTCATCAAGTCCTGACTAGATAAAGCTCCACGTAGTAAAACACGATAAAAAACTTTTCGTACAACATCTGTCTTGCCTTCACCACTACCACTAGTACTAGCACACTGCTGAGATGTACATCACTACATACAAACTCCCCTATCTGGAGAGGTAATTAGAAAGACAAAGTGAATATATCAGCCTCATTCCGAGGCCACCTTCAGTAGTATGCATTCATATTATCTTTTCCAGTCATTGTTTCCAATACTGAGTTAATATTACAGAGACCGGTGCAAGGATGAACTACGTTCTCATACTGGAGTGTTTCACGGAATGGATATACAGGTAGGCCCTGCTGTACAGCACTTCGCTTTACGGTATTTTGTTAATACAACGGTTTTCAATAAATATATTCACCACTCACTATAAGTTAAGGATGAAAATATTTCAAGGAAAGTACTGTGTATACTGTATAGTAGGGCCCTGCTTTACGGCATTTTGCCTTACAACGTTCTGTTAATACGGCGATTTCAAATCATGACCAAAACTCTATACGGCGAGCAGTCTTTCTAATACAGCACACGTCACCCAGTTTTCTTACATTCTCCATGAGCACATCTCTCTACTGTGTCTGGAAACTTTCCAAAATTTCAAGTGTTTTAAAGTTACTGCATATTTTATATGTACTCTAATAATTATACTTATATGTGCCTGTACCTAAATATACTTACACACTGTGCTGGCATGCAGATACACATTAAAATCACTAAGAGTGTCCTTTTAGTCTTAATGCCACAGTAATAATAGTAATATGTAATAATAATCACTCTTGGGCACATTAAATATCTTATTTTACATTAATATTGACATTTTCATTAATCCATCTACGACATTTTCTTCAAAATTATATAAGAAACATGTTACATAGCATATATACATGCCATGTTTATATGCTATGGAGGGGTGGTTGTCAGGCAGAGGGAAAACATTACATCTTCTCTGGTCCAGCACCAGAGTAAACATGTATGAATCTGCGTTGGCCCACTCGCTCCCCTTAACAAATAACACTTTTGTTTACAATTCTCGGCATGAATTATTCATTACTTCTCCCTATGTTTATGATGGCATCTAAAGGTAGTTGTCAGAAACGATTAAACTCGGTGAACATGGTATGTCAATGGTAATAATGTGGCTTTGGGCCGCATTAATTATCGTGTAGCTATGAAGGTAGGTGTAGGTATGTAGCCCAGGTGGACTACATACCTACATCTACCGGCTACTTATGCATGACTTCCTACAAATAAATACTACTTGCCTCTTGTCCAACATTAAGACTACACATAGTTTAAGGTAAATACTGTAATGAGTGTACTGCATGTGTATTTTATCTCTCTGGGCTGCTTTAAATATCATATACGTATTAAGTTTGGGATGGGGAGCCGGGGTACCTACACCTGACTTCCTACAAATAAGTACTACTCACCTCTTGCCCTACATTAAGACTACAAATATTTTAAAGTAAGTAATGAATGTACATACGTACTTTGTATGTATTTTACTTTTCATTGTGTTTTTTAATGCATAGTTCTATTACTAACTTAATATAAGTTAGTGTAAACTAATTGTCTGGCATTTATATGCATTTATAAGTGGAAAAAATGGCATTCTGCTTTCCAGCAATAGCCTGGAACCTAACCTGCCGTGTAAGTGGGGCCCTACTGTATGTGCATCTTTTAGGCCTAGCTATATTGCTCATTTAATTGTATATGACAGTGTAAACATGCTATCAGGTTTTAATATGTGTTTGAGAGTGAAACAAAGGCTGATTCACTTTACAGTGATTTTCATTTTACAGCAGTAGCCCAGAACTAAACCTGCTGCATAAGTGGGGCCTTCCAGTACTAAGAAAATGCATTTTCTTAATCCATTTTATTCAGGGGAAAAGCACTAAACCCACAGTGGTCATATTGAGCCTGGGAGAATGAGATATATTCAGGTTTGATCCAAGATGATGATTAATCCAATTCCTTGGATGAAGAGCTCCTCACTGGCACATGGGCACTTTCCTTAGGGTTCAGGGAGCATGCTAAACCCACAGTCATGCAGGAGAATAGGAGAATTAGATTTGATCCAAGGTAGGGGAAAAGGGCTCCAATTTCTTGGATCAAGAGCCCTGCACCAGAATCAAGGTACCCTTATAAGGATTAGCAGAAGAAACATACTTTTGAAGAAATACAAGAGACACTATGCAAATCTCTTCAGAAGAGTATGATTATTATTATTATTATTATTATTATATTATTATTATTATTATTATTATTACTATTATGAAGAAATGCTAAACCCATATGGGTCACACAGTGCCAGGGTAATGGGAGAGAATCAGATTTGATTCAAGGAAGGGAAAAATTGATAGTTTCAAATTTAGGTTATTAAATACACGAGTGAGAGGGGTTGGATTTGGGTGGGATTTGCATATGAGTTAATAGGGTTATCAAAGTTTATTCCATGGGAAGCATGGAAAATAGGTTGGGCAAATATTTTGGTTAGTGGGTTTTGGTTTGAGAAGGACCTGCCTAGTATGGGCCAGTAGGCCTGTTGCAGTGTCCCTCCTTTCTTAAATGTTATGCTCTTAAAAAGTTCTCTTCCCTGGCATCAAGGATACAGAGAACCAAATGTCTTAGTAGTTCTGGCAAGCGTGACAACTAAAGATATTAAATGGTAAGAATACATACTTTTAAATATATACACTGTATATGACTATCATAATATTACTACTGTACTCACCTGAGGGCCTCAGTACTTGGGGTAGTCTCATTAACTAAGTTTTTATACCATGGGATTACATCGTTCTCGATGAATCCATCGATCAACTCGTTAATGGCACTGTCAATTTTCCGGCTAATGACAGCCCCATGTCTTGTTGGAAGGGAACTTTCCGCATCGCAACGGACATTCTGAATTAGTAAAGTAATATCTGTATTAATAGCACTGCTGTTAGTGCCTGAACATTATTAATATTTTATTCATAGGAAAGTGCTGCACTCATAGGGGTCACATACAGGTGCTCCTCAACTTACAATGGTTAATTAGACTTATGATATTTTGACTTTACAATGGTGCAAAAAGCAATTACTTTGGAGATGAAACTTAAAATAATTACCCAGCATGAAGACAGAAAGTCTGTAACTTGTATTCATTTATTTACTTTTCAATACTGGTATTCAGTTAGTTAAAGTAATTATTTATTTATTTACTTATTCAGTGACAGTAGATATTCACTTATTTATCATATCATATTCACATTCGACTTAAGAAATTTTTGACTTACGATGGGTTTGTCAGAACGTAACCCTATTGTCAGTCGAGGACCACCTGTAGTGTCTAGGAAATGAGATAATTGGGTTTGACCCTGGAAAGGGAGGACTGCTCTAATTCCTTGGTTCCAGAGCCTTTTGCCAGCAAAAAGGCACTCCTTTAAAGGAATTACATGCATGGTACAGAATGAACTGTTAATATTTTTTTTGTTACCTCAAGGACCATCCCCCACCAAGGCAGGCTGACCCAAAAAAGACACCTTCACCAACATTCATTCAACTGCCATCTTTCAAGAAGTGTGTTGACACCACACTCAGACTGCCCCTCTGACTGCAACATTACCCACCTCCCACTTCAAAGTGCAGGCACTGCCCTTGCCACCTCCAGGACTCAAGTCCGGTTAACCGGTTTTTCCCTGAATCCCTGTATGAAGGTTACCTCGCTCACACTCTGACAGCATATCCATTATATTATTATTATTATTATTATTATTATTATTATTATTATTATTATTATTATTATTATTATTATCCCCTGTATAAATTACAAAATGTAAAAAGAAGCAACATTAAGTTTTTTTTCTTTTTCAGGTCACCCTACCTTGGTGGGAGTCAGCCAATGAGTAATATATTATTATTATTAACTCCTTTTGTGAAATTACTAAATTTAAGAAACAAAGATTATTAATACAGTGGACCCTCAGCTAATGATATTAATCTGTTCTTGAAAGCTCATCGTTAGCTGAAATTATCGTTAGCTGAATTAATTTTCCCCATAAGAAATAATGGAAATCAATTTAATCCGTGCAAGACACCCCAAAGTATAAAAAAAAAAAAATTTTACCACATGAAATATTAATTTTAATACACACAAACTAACACTTACCTTTATTGAAGATCTGGTGATGATTGATGGGATGGGAGGAGGGGAGAGTGTGGAAGTTGTTAATGTTTAGAAAGGGAATCCCCTTCCATTAGGACTTGAGGTATCAAGTCCTTTTCTGGGGCTACTTCCCTTCTTCTTTTAATGCCACTAGGACCAGCTTGAGAGTCACTGGACCTCTGTCGCACAACAAATCTGTCAATAGAGGTCTGTACCTCCCGTTCCTTTAAGATTTGCCTAAAATGGGCCACAACATTGTCATTGTAATAGTCACCAGCATGGCTTGCAATAGCTGTGTTAAGGTGATTTTCATCCATAAAGGTTTGCAGTTCAACCCACTTTGCACACATTTCCTTAATCTTTGAAGTAGGCACAATGGATTCCATAACTGGCATAGGTGTCTCAGGGTTAGGCTCAAACCCTTCAAAATCTTTCTTAATTTCCATACTAATTCTCACCCTTTTTATCACAGGGTTGGCACTAGAAGCTTTCTTGGGGCCCATGGTGACTTATTTTGCAGGTACAATCACTAAAAATGCTGTGATAATATGAAATGTTCCGATTGTATGCGTGGATGCAACCGCACTGGCTGGCTTGTAAACATTGGCACCCACAGGACAACTGAGGCGCGCTCAGGCCACACGTGGATGCGTCTCGAACGAATCGCATTGGGCGAGTTTTTTAGCGTTAGCCAAGGCAAAATTTTTGCGTTAAAATGTATCGTTAGCTGGATTTAACGTTAGCTGATGCCATCATTAGCTGAGGGTCCACTGTATTATTAATTATTACAGCTGCTGCATTCAAAGCATGCACTAAACTCTTATGGGTCATACAGCAACATGTATTATAATAATGGTTTACAGTATAATGCATCTCTGTAGTTAATATTACATTACCACCTTATAAAGATCATGTTTTTTTTATTTAAATCACCTATCTTGGCAAGGGTATTCTCTTTCATTTTTTCAAAGAAAACAGGACATTTTATTTATAAAACTGGTTGGCATAAAATAATGTACTGTATTACAGAATTCCTCATTTAACCCTTTGAGGGTCGACAGGCCCTCTCCGAAACTCGTTCTCAGGGTCGGCCAAATTTAAAAAAAAAAAAATTATTTTCTCTTATGAAAAGATAGAGAATCTTTTCCCGATCATAAAGACACCAAAAGTTTGAAATTTGATGGAAAACTTACGGAATTATGCTTTCGCAAAGTTAGCGGTCTTGGCGATGTTTACGCATCGGCGATTTTGCCCACTTTGAGCCCCATTTTCGGCCAATTCCACTGTACTAGTCGACAAAAAACATGAATATTTCGCTAGAACTCCATTCTTCCAATCGAATGGGTGCAAGAAACCATCCATTTATGAAATTTAACTATCCAGTACAGTGGTCAGAATTTAGCAATTTTGCCAATTTCACACAAATTTCAAAAGATGCCAATTTCCGAATAGGGTCCAGAATAAACAAGAAAGACATTCCTGGCACTAAAATGACATTTCCTCTGGTCATTAGTCACGTCTCAAGGCCCCTCTTATATTCTTTTGCTTTCCACTTTGAATTTTTATTCTCACAAAAAATATAAGATTTACTGTTATGCAGACTACTGCATTAGTGTAAAAAATAGTATAAATATTATTGGTGCACTTGTGAAAGAATATTAGACTCACCAGTTGACGTGTATTGCACGCTTGGCACGATTTGTTTACTTTTGAAATTTGGTAAAAATCGAACATTTCTGCTACTTTGATCTCAATTTCAAGGTATCTTTCATTGTAAAACCAGTCAAAATCATCTCAATTTCTGTAATATGTCTTCCATTCTATAAAATGAGACCAAGAAAACTAGAATACAACAATAAATATCATACGAAAATACAGTGCAAAGTCGCTGTTTTATTCCAAAAAAATGGTCAAAGTTTTTTTTTTCTCATTATGCACTGTGTGCTGCAGGATTTTTTTTAGACTGTGCACACTGACCACATAGACCCATTCTTTCATATGAAGGCCTACCAGCTTTCTCCCACTAGATTTGAGGGCGCTAGAATTTAGGCGTACTAGTACGTCAAAAACCCTGGGTCGTAAGCCGTACTAGTACGTCCGAAACCCTCAAAGGGTTAAGTAATGTAATACAGTCCACTCTCTTATAAACTCCTCTATACAGTGTGCCTTGTTATAAATGCAGTTGAAAAAGTGCATTCGAATTTACGTTGCACATGAAAAGCATTTATAATATGTGATATTTCATTTCAATTCAATTTAAAAAAAAAATGCACTATAAATGAATTTAATTTGTAATGCTTAGAAAGTTAAAGAACAAAGAGCACAATACCATGACTGGAACAATATACAAATAAACCGCACAAGAAAGCAGAAAATCCAACTAACCGAAATAAGTGCATGAAGGGCAGATATCTCCGGAGGAACACGGACTGTAACCTGGTGTTTAGCCGACAGCATCACATACGCTGCAACAGTGAGGGTGGCCCCAAGAACCATGGCTGAAATGCCTCCAATAATCAGAGAAAAGGGGAGTACCACCCCTAAGCTCCCTCCTTCTCTGCCCCAGCCCCATGCTGCACTCACAAACAAGGTAACTAGCAATCCTGCAACACCAGCAGCCCACATCCAACCCTGCAAAGATAAGGCACACGTACAGTAAGTCCTCGACTTACAAACACGTTGAGAATCTTCCGTATTGTGTATAATATCGTTATTGTGTACATTATTATTATATTATGATTATACACAGTATAAAAGACCCCCAGTGTGTTCGTTACTTGAAGACTTCCTGTATTTAAAATAAAATGCACTGTAGAATTCTTTTTTAAATAAGGCTGCAATAAGGAAAAAAATATAGTAGAAATGAGGACTGTATAAATAAAATTGAATTCTTTAAAATATTTTTGAGATGTGCAATAAAGCACATGCAGCAGTTTTTTTACAGTGCCCTATTTGTTATTTTTGAGCTATAAATTAGTGATTAGTTTAGCATTTGGCTTTCAACCAAACCAGCCAATGCAGTTTGATAGCATCATCTGGCCTCCCTGACACCACCTGTCAGGGAGACTTGAGGGACCTAATCCCTGGTGAAAATAAATACAAGTAGGTTTATTTAGGTACAAATACACGTAAGTACAATCACCATACATATTGTAAATTACCTAGGATAACCCCCCCCCAAAAAAAAAAAAAGACAAAGTGACTCATTTCCATTACTTTTAAATAGATAAATAAGATATGTGCAGTAGTTAACTATTTTTATTTCAAATGGAAATGGGCTGATCATATCTTTACCTCACCCCTGCTTCTGCTGTCTACATATTTCATCACCTCTGTAGTCAACTGAAGTCTATTGTATTCAACTGAATTCAGCTGAAGTCTATTGTGCAAGTAAAATGTTTCAGAAGTAAAGATACCTACCTACAGTTTTAAAACTGCTTTGAAAGTGCATAGGTGATGTAGAAATACAAACGTAAGTAATTTTATTTAGACACAGGAACACACAAATACAATTATCATACTTTTTTTTTTTTTTTTTTTATCACACTGGCCGATTCCCACCAAGGCAGGGTGGCCCGAAAAAGAAAAACTTTCACCATCATTCACTCCATCACTGTCTTGCCAGAAGGGTGCTTTACACTACAGTTTTTAAACTGCAACATTAACACCCCTCCTTCAGAGTGCAGGCACTGTACTTCCCATCTCCAGGACTCAAGTCCGGCCTGCCGGTTTCCCTGAATCCCTTCATAAATGTTACTTTGCTCACACTCCAACAGCACGTCAAGTATTAAAAACCATTTGTCTCCATTCACTCCTATCAAACACGTCATGCATGCCTGCTGGAAGTCCAAGCCCCTCGCACACAAAACCTCCTTAACCCCCTCTCTCCAACCTTTTCTAGGCCGACCCCTACCCGCCTTCCTTCCACTACAGACTGATACACTCTTGAAGTCATTCTGTTTCGCTCCATTCTCTCTACATGTCCGAACCACCTCAACAACCCTTCCTCAGCCCTCTGGACAACAGTTTTGGTAATCCCGCACCTCCTCCTAACTTCCAAAACTACGAATTCTCTGCATTATATTCACACCACACATTGCCCTCAGACATGACATCTCCACTGCCTCCAGCCTTCTCCTCGCTGCAACATTCATCACCCACGCTTCACACCCATATAAGAGCGTTGGTAAAACTATACTCTCATACATTCCCCTCTTTGCCTCCAAGGACAAAGTTCTTTGTCTCCACAGACTCCTAAGTGCACCACTCACTCTTTTTCCCTCATCAATTCTATGATTAACCTCATCTTTCATAGACCCATCCGCTGACACGTCCACTCCCAAATATCTGAATACGTTCACCTCCTCCATACTCTCTCCCTCCAATCTGATATTCAATCTTTCATCACCTAATCTTTTTGTTATCCTCATAACCTTACTCTTTCCTGTATTCACCTTTAATTTTCTTCTTTTGCACACCCTACCAAATTCATCCACCAATCTCTGCAACTTCTCTTCAGAATCTCCCAAGAGCACAGTGCCATCAGCAAAGAGCAGCTGTGACAACTCCCACTTTGTGTGTGATTCTTTATCTTTTAACTCCACGCCTCTTGCCAAGACCCTCGCATTTACTTCTCTTACAACCCCATCTATAAATATATTAAACAACCACGGTGACATCACACATCCTTGTCTAAGGCCTACTTTTACTGGGAAATAATTTCCCTCTTTCCTACATACTCTAACTTGAGCCTCACTATCCTCGTAAAAACTCTTCACTGCTTTCAGTAACCTACCTCCTACACCATACACCTGCAACATCTGCCACATTGCCCCCCTATCCACCCTGTCATACGCCTTTTCCAAATCCATAAATGCCACAAAGACCTCTTTAGCCTTATCTAAATACTGTTCACATACATAGTGTAAATTACCCACCAGGATAACCCAAAAAAAAGTGACTTATTTCCATACATCATATTTACGTATGCAAATTTAACCTTGGAAAGCCAAATAAAGTAAAAAAATAAGCTATATTTGGGAAATCTACAAATATTTTACAAAGAACGGCATCAACTTTCACAACGGTCTTGAAGTTGCATAGATACATTATGACTATATTATTATTATTATTATTACAATCAAAACTAAGCACTAAACCCACAAGGGTCAAAGAGTGCTGCATTAGGAATATAACAATGGAACACCGAGCCTCGGAAAATGCAACCTAGTTTTTCAATTTTATTTGCAATTGTGGACATTATTAATTTCCACATATTTTGAATCTACGTATTCTATCTTACACACAAAATATAGCGACAAATAAAATGGAAAAAAAGAAAGTCAAACTTACACTATGTCTAATACAATGACATTGTATAATGTATACAACTGCCTTTTGTGTAACTTATACAATATGTCATTATGAGTCATGGGGAAGCGCTAAGCCCAAAGGGAGGGTCACACAGCACCTGGGCAATGGGGAATAATGACGTTTGATAAAATGGCTTTTGATCCAATGCCTTGGATCAAGAGCCACTGACTGGCTCTGAAGAAAAAGGGGAAGGACTAACGACCCCATATTATTATTATAACCATAACTAAGCGCTAAACCCTTAAGGGTCACACGGCCCTGGGGCTCATTTGAACGACCAAGAGCTTGAAATTCAGTTACACACTAGTGAATAATGGCCAGACCTGCCCGATAAATGCCTTGTCAGCAATCTTGACAGCTGGTTTGGCTTCCTTGACAGCTGGTTTATCCTTCCTAACAGCTGGTTTAGCCGTCTTAACAGCTGTCTGCAATCCCAAGAGTCCTTCCTGGCTGTGACAGGACGATCAGCTGGTGTTGTCACGGTTGTTAAGGCACCTCAATGCTCATCTATTTAAGAGGCCTTATCAATTTATTTAAGATAAGATAAGATTTCGTTCGGATTTTTAACCCCTGAGGGTTAGCCACCCAGGATAACCCAGAAAGTCAGTGCGTCATCCAGGACTGCCTAACTTATTTCCATTGTGGTCCTCAATTTTGTCCCCCAGGATGCCACCCACACCAGTCCACTAACACCCAGGTACATACTTACTGCTAGATGAACATGGACAGCAGGTGTCTGTGGTTCGATTCCCGGTACGGGAATCGAACCACAGACCTCAGTGTGTGAGCTAAGTGCGCTACCAACTGTAAGTTTATTTAGGTACAAGTAGACATAAATAGAATTACAGAAATTATCATACATAGTACATATGTATAGATTACCTAGGTAAGTAAGTATGTAAGTGGGTCTTGAAGACAGCCAGGTGTATAATGTATGCTGGGAGGCAGCTGAACAGTCTTGGGCCCCTGACACTTTTTTTGTCAGGGGGCCCTGTTTTCACTGGGAAAATGTAGCGATTGCTATTTATTGTACTTCCTGGGTAGTAATCCGAAATTTGGATCAATATTTCAGTTTTTCCAACATCTGTAATAACCTCCACAAACGTTAGGGCAAATTACTTTTCTTAAAAGAACTGTAATAGCACGACAGTAACCAACTCGTAGAACGTTGTGGGTACTGAACCCATGGCAGTGAGTCCTCTCTCTGGAGTACAGAAATATACCTAGTTGGATGAATGTTATTTAGAGCCACCTGGTCCAGTGGTTAATGCACTGGTCTGTGAGTTTTGAGGTTATATTTCTACAAGTACATGTACAAGGTATACAGACCATAGCTGATATCAGTGACATACTACTATATAGAAAGCCCCTTGTTATTACCCGGAGTTTACCTGGAGAGGATTTCGGGGGTCAACGCCCCCTGCAGCCCGGTCTGAGGCCAGGCCTCATCGTTATGCAGAGCATTTCGGGAAAATTAGATTAATTTTGTCCCAGGATGCGACCCACACCAGTCAACTAACACCCAGGTGCCTATTTTACTGATAGATGAACATAGACAGCAAGTCCTAATGGGTTCAAACTCTCGTTCCCGGATTTGTTTTACTAAAACTTCCAACAAATTGCTTGCAAAAAGTGACAGTATTAGTTATAAGTTAAAGATTTAAATTTAGATTCTTTATGCAGAGAACTTAGGGGAAACTTAAGACTGTTGTAAGGTTGCCCAAAGTAGTCTACATAACCAGGGTTTTATTACAAATTATGTCAAGAATTTCATCTTTCTCTGAAACACGTGTAAACCATACTTGCTGGAAATAAACTTTATCGTTTATCATTATTTCCAATGGGGAGACCTGTTTTCCGGTAGCCCAAATTTGGGCAGGAACTATGCAAGAAATAAAGTTTCCTCTGGAAGGAGGAACTAAAATAACAAGTTCCTTCTTAGGGTGGATGGACCTCTGACTTTTTTGGGTTATCCCAGGTTCTCTACACATATGCTGCTATGTATGATAATCTATGTAACTGTATTTGTGGCTAAAGCTCCCGCTTCACACACGGAGGGCCCGGGTTCGATTCCCGGCGGGTGGAAACATTTCGACACGTTTCCTTACACCTGTTGTCCTGTTCACCTAGCAGCAAATAGGTACCTGGGTGTTAGTCGACTGGTGTGGGTCGCATCCTGGGGGACAAGATTAAGGACCCCAATGGAAATAAGTTACAGTCCTCGATGACGCACTGACTTTCTTGGGTTATCCTGGGTGGCTAACCCTCCGGGGTTAAAAATCCGAACGAAATCTAATCTTATCTTATCTTACATATTTGCTTAAACTAAGACCATCAGACACCCACCTGCCCGTCACCTGAGTCAACAACAACAGACATTTTGTAAACCTAGGAGTTGATGCATGCCGCCACGACCGATTGTCCAGAGTAATAATAATATCTTTACTTCTAGAAGTACATGTACAAGGTATACAGAGTCTGTATACCTTGTACATGTACATGTACTGTAATCTGTAATACAGACCACAGATGAAATCAATGACATACTGCTATATAGAAAGCCCCTTGTCATGCAGAGCATTTCGGGTAAATTAGGTCAATTTTGTACCCAGGATGCGACCAACACCAGTCCACTAACACCCAGGTACCCATATACTTTACTGCTAGGTGAACAGGGACAGCAGGTATCTTAGGAAACGCGTCCTAATGTTTTCAGGCGTACCGGGGATCAAACCGTGGACCTCAGTGGGAAAGCTGATTGCGCTAGCAATCGAGGTACGGGACATTTAGGTACAGGTACACATAAATACAGTTACACAAATTATCATCACAATAACAAATGCGTAAATTACCTAGGATAACCCCAAGAAAAGTTAGAGGACTGAAGACGAGAATAAACTTGTCAGGAACGGAAAGAGCAATAGAAAGCAAGGGTAGAGCTAAGAAAGCAAGGGTAGAGCTAAGAAAGAAAGCAAGAGTAGAGCTAAGAAAGAAAGCAAGGGTAGAGCTAAGAAAGAAAGCAAGGGTAGAGCTAAGAAAGAAAGCAAGGGTAGAGCTAAGAAAGAAAGCAAGGGTAGAGCTAAGAAAGCAAGGGTAGAGCTAAGAAAGAAAGCAAGGGTAGAGCTAAGAAACAAAGCAAGGGTAGAGCTAAGAAACAAAGCAAGGGTAGAGCTAAGAAACAAAGCAAGGGTAGAGCTAAGAAACAAAGCAAGGGTAGAGCTAAGAAAGAAAGCAAGGGTAGAGCTAAGAAAGAAAGCAAGGGTAGAGCTAAGAAAGAAAGCAAGGGTAGAGCTAAGAAACAAAGCAAGGGTAGAGCTAAGAAACAAAGCAAGGGTAGAGCTAAGAAACAAAGCAAGGGTAGAGCTAAGAAAGAAAGCAAGGGTCATGTGAGAACTTTATCTTAAAAGTGGAATGTGGCTGCACTCAAGTCTTACGAGTGATGGAAGATTACTGGAGAAAGATAACCAAGAAGATGAGTGAAAGTTTTAAGAGACCAGTAAGCAAGAGGATGGTAGTGTAAGTCTTTAGCACAGTATTTCTGTGCTAAAAAACACCGCCAGTGGACCCCAACGAAAACACCAGCGAAACCAAACGTCCCACTGAATCAGCAAACAGTGGCAGTGTTCCAGATTTCAGGCCCTTTTATGGACACTGAGGTTTTGCATAGATGATGTTTCAGGGGTCAACGCCCCCCGAGGCCTGGTCCATGACCAGGCCTCACGGCTGCACGCCTTGGAAATCCGCAGAGAGAATAAAAATGAAGGTAATGAATGATGCTTTAGACCAACTCAGGAGCGAGCTGTGTATAATGAGGACAAACATCTCGGGTAGAGACTGGGGGATGGTTTAGAAAGACACGTAAGCAAACACTATAACATATTTATTAGAAAACGTTTCGGTCCTGGGACCTTGATCACTTCTAACATACAGAGGTAGAAAGACATTATATATATAGGCGGAGAGTGAGATGTGACGCACGTGACCTGAGGAATGTCATAAGAACATAAGAATGGAGGAACACTGTAGAAGGCCTACTGGCCCATGCGAGGCAGGTCCTTATCAAAACAACCTCGCATGGGCCAGTAGGCCTTCTACAGTGTTCCTCCATTCTTATGTTCTTATGACATTCCTCAGGTCACGTGCGTCACATCTCACTCTCCGCCTATATATATAATGTCTTTCTACCTCTGTATGTTAGAAGTGATCAAGGTCCCAGGACCGAAACGTTTTCTAATAAATATGTTATAGTGTTTGCTTACGTGTCTTTCTAAACCAACTTGTCGGTATTTATTACCAAGGTTTATACCAGACTGGGGGATGTATGACCGATGATCAGGTGACAGCTGCGTCTGATACCTGCTGCTCTTGATAAGATGTTTAAAGGCCATTACGGCTTAAGAAGCATGTCATTTCCCCTGTTTTCTAATAATATGTTACTTTTCCCCTATAATCTACCTTGTCCATAATTATTATCGCGTTTGCTTAGCCTTCGTAAGGTGAAGTCCAGGATCTTTCCTTAATTCATGGTATAGCTTAACAAATCTTTGAGGACGATTGTTTTAATTTTAATCATAATATATATATATATATATATATATATATATATATATATATATATATATATATATATATATATATTATATATATTATATATATATATATATATATATATATATATATATATATACCCTACATTCTATGGCACTCTTTCTCTCATCCCCTGACACCGCCCTCCCCTCATCCTTAGCAGCCCCTCACCCCTTCTCTGGGGTTCTAACTACCCCTTAACAACCTTCCTAGGGTTCTTCCTCTAACTTTTAATCTTGCGCAAGAAAATTAATTCAGAAATAAAGTGGGGGCGCTGCCCCCTGGGTTATGGCCTGCCGGGGGGGCTTAATTCTGGGGAAATTGAATTATTCCTTGTCTCTCGTGTGGCTCCTGGGGAAGGAGAAGCGTACTGGGGAAGGAGCAGCGTAATGGGGGAGGGAAGCATACTGAGGGAGGGGGAGTGTGGTGGGGAGGGAAACATTTTGGGGAGGGGAGTGTACTTGGGGAGGGGAGCATACTGGGGGAAGGGAGTGTACTGGGGAAGAGGGAGTGTACTGGGGGAGGGGAGTGTACTGGGGGAAGGGAGCATAATGTGGGAGGGGAAAGAGTACTGGTGGGAGGGGTGTGGAACGAAGGACATTACTTAAGAAATCGTAATGACACGATTGCAACCAAACCATACCCCCGGCCGGGATTGAACCCGCGGTAATAGAGTCTCAAAACTGGCTGGAGTTTTGAGACTCTATGACCGCGGGTTCAATCCCGGCCGGGGGTATGGTTTAACGAAGGACATTCTCTGGTGGGAGGGGTGTGGGAGGGGTGTGAGAGGGGTGTGGGAGGGGTGTGGGAGGGGTGTGGGAGGGGTTTTTCAGAATAAGGGACAGTGGGTAAAATTTTCATGGGAAGGAGATGAGGCAGTTGATGGACAGATATATATTGTTGAATGAACTTTGTTATTATATACACCAGGTTACTCGTATATGTTATATATGTTATAAATGCTATAAAATATATCTTATATATGTTATATAATATAGCTGAATACTTCCAGCAGTACTGGTGTTACTGTTACTTGAGTAACGAGGATATACTTCCAGCAGTACTGGTGTTATTGTTACTTGAATAACTAGGATATACTTCCAGCAGTACTGGTGTTATTGTTACTTGAGTAACTAGGATATACTTCCAGCAGTACTGGTGTTATTGTTACTTGAATAACTAGGATATACTTCCAGCAGTACTGGTGTTATTGTTACTTGAATAACTAGGATATACTTCCAGCAGTACTGGTGTTATTGTTACTTGAATAACTAGGATATACTTCCAGCAGTACTGGTGTTATTGTTACTTGAATAACTAGGATATACTTCCAGCAGTACTGGTGTTATTGTTACTTGAATAACTAGGATATACTTCCAGCAGTACTGGTGTTATTGTTACTTGAATAACTAGGATATACTTCCAGCAGTACTGGTGTTATTGTTACTTGAATAACTAGGATATACTTCCAGCAGTACTGGTGTTACTGTTACTTGAGTAACGAGGACATACTTTCAGCAGTACTGGAGTTACTGTTACTTGAGTAACGAGGATATACTTCCAGCAGTACTGGAGTTACTGTTACTTGAGTAACGAGGATATACTTCCAGCAGTACTGGTGTTATTGTTACTTGAATAACTAGGATATACTTCCAGCAGTACTGGAGTTACTGTTACTTGAGTAACGAGGACATACTTCCAGGAGTACTGGAGTTACTGTTACTTGAGTAACGAGGATATACTTCCAGCAGTACTGGAGTTACTGTTACTTGAGTAACGAGGATATACTTCCAGCGGTACTGGTGTTACTGTTACTTGAGTAACGAGGATATACTTCCAGCAGTACTGGTGTTACTGTTACTTGAGTAACGAGGATATACTTCCAGCAGTACTGGTGTTGCTGTTACTTGAGTAACGAGGATATACTTCCAGCAGTACTGGTGTTACTGTTACTTGAGTAACGAGGATATACTTCCAGCAGTACTGGTGTTACTGTTACTTGAGTAACGAGGATATACTTCCAGCAGTACTGGAGTTACTGTTACTTGAGTAACGAGGATATACTTCCAGCAGTACTGGTGTTACTGTTACTTGAGTAACGAGGGTATACTTCCAGCAGTACTGGTGTTACTGTTACTTGAGTAACGATGATATACTTCCAGCAGTACTGGTGTTACTGTTACTTGAGTAACGAGGATATACTTCAAGCAGTACTGGTGTTACTGTTACTTGAGTAACAAGGATATACTTCCAGCAGTACTGGTGTCACTGTTACTTGAGTAACGAGGATATACTTCCAGCAGTACTGGTGTTACCGACGGTAACGGTAACTTACCGTTACATGAGTAACGAGGGTATACTTCCAGCATTACTGGTGTTACTGTTACTTGGGTAACCAGGATATACTTCCAGCAGCACTGGTGTTACTGTTACTTGAGTAACGAGGATATACTTCCAGCAGTACTGGTGTTACTGTTACTTTAGTAACGAGGATATACTTCCTGTAGTACTGGTGTTACTGTTACTTGAGTAACGAGGATATACGTCCAGCAGTACTGGTGTTACTGTTACTTGAGTAACGAGGATATACTTCCAGCAGTACTGGTGTTACTGTTACTTGAGTAACGAGAATATACTTCCAGCAGTACTGGTGTTACTGTTACTTGAGTAACGAGGGTATACTTCCAGCAGTACTGGAGTCACTGTTACTTGAGTAACGAGGATATACTTCCAGCAGTGCTGGTGTTACTGTTACTTGAGTAACGAGGATATACTTCCAGCAGTACTGGTGTCACTGTTACTTGAGTAACGAGGATATACTTCCAGCAGTGCTGGTGTTACTGTTACTTGAGTAACGAGGATATGCTTCCAGCATTTCTGGAGTTACTGTTACTTGAGCAACAGCTCCTGGCCCCGCCTCTTCACTGGTCGCTACTAGGTCCACTCTTTCCCTGCTCCATGAGCTGTATGATACCTCTTCTTAGAGCTATGTATGGATCCTGCTTCCACTACATCACTCTCCAGATTGTTCCACTTCCTGACAACTCTGCGGCTGAAGAAATACTTCCTAACATCCTTATGACTCATTTGAGTTTTCAACTCCAGTTGTGACCCCTTGTTGTTGTGTCTCATCTCTGGAACATCTTGTCTCTGTCCACCTAGTGCATGTGTGTGTGCTCACCTATTTGTGGTTGCAGGGGTCGGATCACAGCTCCTGTGTGTGTGTGCATATATATGTGTGTGTGTGTGTGTGTGTGTGTGTGTGTGTACTCACCTAGTTGTACTCACCTAGTTGAGGTTGCGGGGGTCGAGTCCGAGCTCCTGGCCCCGCCTCTTCACTGATCGCTACTAGGTCACTCTCCCCGAGCCGTGAGCTTTATCATACCTCTGCTTAAAGCTATGTATGGATCCTGCCTCCACTACATCGCTTCCCAAACTATTCCACTTACTGACTACTCTGTGGCTGAAGAAATACTTCCTAACATCCCTGTGATTCATCTGTGTCTTTAGCTTCCAACTGTGTCCCCTTGTTGCTGTGTCCAAACTCTGGAACATCCTGTCTTTGTCCACCTTGTCAATTCCCCTCAGTATTTTGTATGTCGTTATCATGTCCCCCCTATCCTCCTGTCCTCCAGTGTCGTCAGGTTGATTTCCCTTAACCTCTCCTCGTAGGACATACCTCTTAGCTCTGGGACTAGTCTTGTTGCAACCTTTGCACTTTCTCTAGTTTCTTTACGTGCTTGGCTAGGGTGGGTTCCAAACTGGTTCCGCATACTCCAATATGGGCCTAACGTATACGGTGTACAGGGTCCTGAACGATTCCTTATTAAGATGTCGGAATGCTGTTCTGAGGTTTGCTAGGCGCCCATATGCTGCAGCAGTTATTTGGTTGATGTGCGCTTCAGGAGATGTGCCTGGTGTTATACTCACCCCAAGATCTTTTTCCTTGAGTGAGGTTTGTAGTCTCTGACCCCTAGACTGTACTCCGTCTGCGGCCTTCTTTGCCCTTCCCAATCTTCATGACTTTGACTTGGTGGGATTGAACTCCAGGAGCCAATTGCTGGACCAGGTCTGCAGCCTGTCCAGATCCCTTTGTAGTTCTGCCTGGTCTTCGATCGAGTGTATTCTTCTCATCAACTTCACGTCATCTGCAAACAGGGACACCTCAGAGTCTATTCCTTCCGTCATGTCGTTCACAAATACCAGAAACAGCACTGGTCCTAGGACTGACCCCTGCGGGACCCCGCTGGTCACAGGTGCCCACTCTGACACCTCGCCGTACCATGGACTCGCTGCTGTCTTCCTGACAAGTATTCCCTGATCCATTGTAGTGCCTTCCTGTTATCCCTGCTTGGTCCTCCAGTTTTTGCACCAATCTCTTGTGGGGAACTGTGTCAAACGCCTTCTTGCAGTCCAAGAAAATGCAATCCACCCACCCTCTCTCTCTTGTCTTACTGCTGTCACCATGTCATAGAACTCCAGTAGGTTTGTGACACAGGATTTCCCGTCCTGAAACCATGCTGGCTGCTGTTGATGAGATCATTCCTTTCTAGGTGTTCCACCACTCTTCTCCTGATAATCTTCTCCATGATTTTGCATACTATACATGTCAGTGACACTGGTCTGTAGTTTAACGCTTCATGTCTGTCTCCTTTTTTAAAGATTGGGACTACATTTGCTGTCTTCCATGCTCAGGCAATCTCCTGTTTCGATAGATGTATTGAATATTGTTGTTAGGGGTACACATAGCGCCTCTGCTCCCTCTCTCAATACCCATGGGGAGATGTTATCTGGCCCCATTGCCTTTGAGGTATCTAGCTCACTCAGAAGCCTCTTCACTTCTTCCTCGGTTGTGTGCACTGTGTCCAGCACTTGGTGGTGTGCCCCACCTCTCCGTCTTTCTGGAGTCCCTTCTGTCTCCTCTGTGAACACTTCTTTGAATCTCTTGTTGAGTTCTTCACATACTTCACGGTCATTTCTGTTGTCTCTCCTCCTTCCTTCCTTAGCTGATTACTGGTCCTTGACTGTTGTTTTCCTCCTGATGTGGCTGTACAACAGTTTCGGGTCAGATTTGGCTTTCGCTGCTATGTCATTTTCATATTGTCTTTGGGCCTCCCTTCTTATCTGTGCATATTCGTTTCTGGCTCTACGACTGTTCTCCTTATTCTCCTGGGTCCTTTGCCTTCTATATTTCTTCCATTCCCTAGCACACTTGGTTTTTGCCTCCCTGCACCTTTGGGTAAACCATGGGCTCATCCTGGCTTTTTCATTACTCCTGTTACCTTGGGTACAAACCTTCTCCTCAGCCTCCTTGCATTTTGTTGCTACATATTCCATATCTCATTAACTGGCTTCCTGAAAGTTCTTGTCCCACTGAACCCGTTCAGGTAGTTCCTCATTCCTGTGTAGTCCCCTTTCTTGTAGTTTGGCTTCATTCGTCCGGGCCCTTTCCCTGCTTCTCCCCCCACTTGTAGCTCTACTGTGTATTCGAAGCTTAAAACCACTGGTCATGGCCCCAAGGGGTTCTTTCATTTTGTGATGTCCTCGATATCTGCACTACTGAAGGTGAATCTAAGTCCAGCCTTGCTGGTTCTTTCCTCCCCTCTCTCTCTTGTAGTGTCCCTTACGTGTTGGTACATGAAGTTCTCCAGTACCACCTCCATCATCTTAGCCTCCATGTATCTTGGCCCCATGTGGGTCCAAGTTCTCCCAATCGATCTCCCTTTTGGTTAAAGTCCCCCATGATCAGGGCTTTGCACTGCATGATGAGCTTCTGGCGCTCTAGCCAGTGTGTCAACCATGCTTATTGCTCTCGTCGTACTCTTGCCTTGGCCTCCTGCTGTTCTGTGGTGGGTTATACATCACTGCTATTACACCTTGGGACCTCCAGAGTGAAGTGTTTTCCCCCTATGTAATCACTTTCTTCTCGCTTATCTCCTCTTCCGCCCCATCAAAATTCCAGCGATTTTGATCAGCAACGCCACTCCTCCACCCCCCCTGTCCTCTGTCTTTCCCCAGGATTTTTGGTATCCCCTTGGAAAGTTGGCATCTGTTTTTATTCCGGGTTTTTTTGGTTTCTGTAAGGCTTTTATGCCCGGGGATGTTCTTTGATTCTTTCGTGCCACTTCCCATTTTTGTTATTCCATTGCTTTGTTACCAACCTTCAGTTTCTTTTCCAAACTGTGGTTGGGAGGGGGTTTGGGGGGTGGGAGACCTGGTGGAATTTGTGGGATTGGGGGGTTAGTGAATGTTGGGTGGAGGCTGGGGGGGTTTTTTGGATTTAGGTGTTTGGGATGGGGTGATGGTTGGGGGTTTTTAAAAAAGTGTGGGGTGTGTGTTGTTTTTCTCCTTGCTGTTCTTTCCCTCTTTTTCTCCCCCCTTTTGAATCCTCTTGTCTTTTTTTGTGTGTGGTGTGTGTGTGTGTGTGTGTGTGTGTGTGTGTGTGTGTGTGTGTGTGTGTGTACTCACCTAGTTATACTCACCTAGTTGAGGTTGCGGGGGGTCGAGCCCGAGCTCCTGGCCCCGCCTCTTCACTGATCGCTACTAGGTCACTCTCCCTGAACCGTGAGCTTTATCATACCTCTGCTTAAAGGTATGTATGGATCCTGCCTCCACTACATCGCTTCCCAAACTATTCCATTACTGACTACTCTGTGGCTGAAGAATACTTCCTAACATCCCTGTGATTCATCTGTGTCTTCAACTTCCAACTGTGTCCCCTTGTTACTGTGTCCGATTCTGGAACATCTGTTTTGTCCACCTTGTCAATTCCTCTCAGTATTTTGTATGTCGTTATCTTTGTCCCCCCTATCTTCCTGTCCTCCAGTGTCGTCAGGTTGATTTCCCTTAACCTCTCCTCGTAGGACATACCTCTTAGCCTGGGACTAGTCTTGTGCAAACCTTTGCACTTTCTCTAGTTTCTTTACGTGCTTGGCTAGTTTTGGGTTCAAACTGGTGCCGCATTTCCAATATGGGCCTAACGTACACGGTGTAC
Organism: Cherax quadricarinatus; assembly: GCF_026875155.1. Taxonomy (NCBI): domain Eukaryota; kingdom Metazoa; phylum Arthropoda; class Malacostraca; order Decapoda; family Parastacidae; genus Cherax; species Cherax quadricarinatus. The sequence goes on along the minus strand of NC_069414.1, from coordinate 42,676,887 downwards.
GGGGCCCTGAACGATTCCTTATTAAGATGTCGGAATGCTGTTCTGAGGTTTGCTAGGCGCCCATATGCTGCAGCAGTTATTTGGTTGATGTGCGTTCAGGAGTTTGTGCCTGGTGTTATACTCCCCCCAAGATTTTTTTCCCTTGAGTGGGGTTTTGTAGTTCTGGCCCCTAGACTGTACTCCGTCTGCGGTCTTCTTTGCCCTTCCCCAATCTTCATGACTTTGCATTGGTGGGATTGAACTCCCGGAGCCAAATGCTTGACCAGGTCTGCAGCTTGTCCAGATCCTTTGTAGTGTGGTGTGTGTGTGTGTGTGTGTGTGTGTGTGTGTGTGTGTGTGTGGTGTGTGTGTGTGTGTGTGTGTGGGGGTGTTTTGTGTGTGTGTGTGTGTGGGGTGTGTTGTGTGTGTGTGTGTGTGTGTCTACGCATTAAGGGACGACAGTTCTAAATTGTTACTTTCACTACTAACCAGTGACGTCACTCGTCAGGATTCCCTCTCATTGGTCACTTGCAACATTGATATCCTAAATGACCAATCACAGAGCTCATAGTCAGTGACGTCACTCAAGACTCCCTCGCATTTGCCAGATAAAATATACATTTGACATAGATTTATAAATGAAGAAAAATTACGATACACGGTAGTGTATATAATATATAATCTCATATGTATAGGAGTGTGTATAAATATATAAATTCGCGTGTATATGAATGCGTACCTGATCGTTCAGCTGTGTTTGGATTAAATATTCAATAGGTTAATGAAGGTGTCATATAGAAAATGGGAAGATGTACATATTTTATATAGGATCACTCCTGAAGCTTACATAAACAGCGCTAAAGCTGGCTCAAGCTTCATTGCATGTTTGAAGTCTTTGTCTTCCTAAGTTTGCTCAAGCTTCGAGCTATATTTAGAGTCCTTGTCTTCCCAAGCTTGTTCAAGCTATAAGCTATGAAGTCTCCATGTTTTAAAGCTTTATCGGTCGGTCAAAAGAGGCGAGCTAAGAAGCCAGGATTCGATTCCCGCACACTGATAGAGGTAATTAAATACACTCCACCGGAGGTGCAAAGGGAAGAAAGATATGATCACGACGTTCAAGATACTGAGAGCCGTAGACAGTAAAGAGTGCCTTTTTTGTTGGTCGTTTATAGGGCTACTGACTGCTTACACCGTATCATGTTTTGGTTTATAGGGGCGACTAACGGCTTACGCCGTATTTTGTTTTGGTTTATAGAGCAACTGACAGCTTACGCCGTATCGAACCTAAATAAAAGAAAAAGTTCATCAGGCAGGGCCAGGAACTGTGGCTCTACCCGTGCTACCACAAATAGGTGAATACCCTCTCTCCTCCCCACTGCTACACTCTCGTCTCTGCTATCTCTCTCCCCATCCCAAGTGCTGTTAACTAAATGCACCACTAACATGAACTGAAGTAAAGAAGAAACCTTTCACAAGACTAAATTATTAATTCAAGTGGGGATGGTCGGGGTTGTAGTTTTGGTGGTGGGGTGGTAGTTGTAGTGGTGGGGTGGTAGTTGTGGTGGTGGGGTGGTAGTTGTAGTGGTGGGGTGGTAGTTGTGGTGGTGGGGTGGTAGTTGTGGCGGTGGTGGGTGGTAATTGTGATGGTGGGGGTGTGGTAGTTGTATGGTGGGGTGGTAGTTGTAGTGGTGGGGTGGTAGTTGTAGTGGTGGGGTGGTAATTGTGATGGTGGGGGTGTGGTAGTTGTAGTGGTAGGGTGGTAATTGTGATGGTGGGGGTGTGGTAGTTGTGGTGGTGGGGTGGTAGTTGTAGTGGTGGGGTGGTAGTTGTGGTGGTGGGGTGGTAGTTGTGATGGTGGGGTGGTAGTTGTAGTGGTAGGGTGGTAATTGTGATGGTGGGGGTGTGGTAGTTGTGGTGGTGGGGTGGTAGTTGTAGTGGTGGGGTGGTAGTTGTGGTGGTGGGGTGGTAGTTGTGGTGGTGGGGTGGTAATTGTAGTGGTGGGTGGTAATTGTGATGGTGGGAGTGGTAGTTGTGGTGGGGGTGGTAGTTGTGATGGTGAGGGTGGCAGTTGTGGTGGTTGGGTGGTAGTTGTGGTGGTGGGGTGGTAGTTGTGATGGTGGGGTGGTAGTTGTGGTGGTGGGGTGGTAGTTGTAGTGGTGGGGAGGTAATTGTGATGGTGGGGGTGGTAGTTGTGGTGGTGGGGTGGTAGTTGTAGTGGTGGGGAGGTAATTGTGATGGTGGGGGTGGTAGTTGTGGTGGTGGGGTGGTAGGTGTGGTGGTGGGGTGGTAGTTGTGATGGTGAGGGTGGTAGTTGTGATGGTGGGAGTGGTAGTTGTGGTGGTGGGGTGGTAATTGTGATGGTGGGAGTGGTAGTTGTATGGTGGGGGTGGTAGTTGTGGTGGTGGGGGTGGTAGTTGTAGTGGTGGGGTGGTAATTGTGATGGTGGGAGTGGTAGTTGTGGTGGTGGGGTGGTAGTTGTGATGGTGGGGGTGGTAGTTGTGATGTTGGGAGTGGTAGTTGTAGTGGTGGAGTGGTAGTTGTGGTGGTGGGGTAGTAGTTGTTGTGGTTGGGTGGTAATTGTGATGGTGGGGTGGTAGTTGTAGTGGTGGGGATGATAGTTGTGATGGTGGGAGTGGCAGTTGTAGTGGTGGGGTGGTAGTTGTAGTGGTGGGGTGGTAGTTGTAGTGGTGGGGTGGTATATGTGGTGGCGGGGGTGATAGTTGTGATGGTGGGGGTGATAGTTGTGATGGTGGGGGTGGTAGTTGTGGTGGTGGGGTGGTAGTTGTGGTGGTAGTTGAGATGGTGGGGGTGGTAGTTGTAGTGGTGGGGTGGTAGTTGTGGAGGTGGGGTGGTAGTTGTAGTGGTGGGGTGGTAGTTGTGGTGGTGGGGGTGATAGTTGTGATGGGGGGGTGGTAGTTGTGGTAGTAGAGGTGGTAGTTGTGGAGGTGGGGTGGTAGTTGTGGTAGTAGGGGTGGTTAGTTGTGGAGGTGGGGTGGTAGTTGGGGAGTAGGGGGGTTTGTGGAGGGGGGGTTTATTGTGGTAGTGGGGGTGGTATTTGGGGGTAGTAGGGGGGGTAGTTGTGGAGGTGGGGTGTAGTTGTGGAGGGGGGGTGGTAGTTGTGGTATAGGGGGGGTAGTTGTGGTAGTGGGGGGGGGTTTTTGGGGGGTAGTTGTGGTAATGGTAGCCTACCTTCATCAATATTTCACTAACAACACAGGTTGAACTTAAAACTAACAATAGCTCGCTTTCACGTTTACATACATTACGAAAAAAAAATGTTTTGAGATTTGTTGGCGAGGTAAATTACCCCCTCTGCGTCAGCCATGACAACTAACAATAGTTATCCAGACCTTTTATGTACTTACTCATCCTCTTCTTCCTTCTCCTCCTCCTCCTCCTCCTCTCCTCCTCGTCCTCTTCGTCCTCTTAATAATAATAATAATAATCTTGATTCCTATAAGTACACGATACAACTTCTACAGACCATAGCTGACATCAATGACATACTACTATACAGAAAGCATTTTCCGCAAATTAGGTCAATTTTATCCCCCAGGATGCGACCTATACCAGTCAATTAACACCCAGGTACCTATTTTACTGCTAAGTGAACAGGGACAGCAGGTGTCTTAAGGAAACACGGACCACGGACCTCATAGTGTAAACTGAGTGCGCTACCAACTGAGCTATGGGTCTCTACCATGTTACTACGGAGGGTCCTGATGTATATACGATATGAATGAACATAGAGTATAGTGAGTGAACAAGTGAACATACAGTATAGTGAGTGAACAAGTGAACATACAGTATAGTGAGTGAACAAGTGAACATACAGTATAGTGAGTGAACAAGTGAACATACAGTCTAGTGAGTGAACAAGTGAACATACAGTATAGTGAGTGAACAAGTGAACATACAGTATAGTGAGTGAACAAGTGAACATAGAGTATAGTGAGTGAACAAGTGAACATACAGTATAGTGAGTGAACAAGTGAACATACAGTTAGTGAGTGAACAAGTGAACATACAGTATAGTGAGTGAAACAAGTGAACATACAGTCTAGTGAGTGAACAAGTGAACATACAGTATAGTGAGTGAACAAGTGGAACATACAGTCTAGTGAGTGAACAAGTGAACATACAGTCTAGTGAGTGAACAAGTGAACATACAGTATAGTGAGTGAACAAGTGAACATACAGTCTAGTGAGTGAACAAGTGAACATACAGTCTAGTGAGTGAACAAGTGAACATACAGTTAGTGAGTGAACAAGTGGGAAAATACAGTATAGTGAGTGAACAAGTGAACATACAGTATAGTGAGTGAACAAGTGAACATACAGTCTAGTGAGTGAACAAGTGAACATAAAAGTATAGTGAGTGAACAAGCTGAACATACAGTCTAGTGAGTGAACAAGTGAACATACAGTCTAGTGAGTGAACAAGTGAACATACAGTCTAGTGAGTGAACAAGTGAACATACAGTCTAGTGAGTGAACAAGTGAACATACAGTATAGTGAGTGAACAAGTGAACATACAGTCTAGTGAGTGAACAAGTGAACATACAGTCTAGTGAGTGAACAAGTGAACATACAGTCTAGTGAGTGAACAAGGAACATACAGTCTAGTGAGTGACAGTGAACATACAGTGTGTGAACAAGGACATACAGTCTAGTGAGTGAACAAGTGAACATACAGTCTAGTGAGTGAACAAGTGAACATACAGTCTAGTGAGTGAACAAGTGAACATACAGTCTAGTGAGTGAACAAGTGAACATACAGTCTAGTGAGTGAACAAGTGAACATACAGTCTAGTGAGTGAACAAGTGAACATACAGTCTAGTGAGTGAACAAGTGAACATACAGTCTAGTGAGTGAACAAGTGAACATACAGTCTAGTGGCTTGAGGTCACACACTGGCCCTACTGACCTGACCAGCTGTCTTACCATCCCTTGTGTTACAGCAGGTCACAAGGGAGCCACAACCAGGACACGACCTGGTCGGGCTCGCTACCTGGGAAGGTTAGTGAGGGCCACAACTGCAACTCACGTGTGTTCACAGGGAAAGTCCTGCGGCCAGCACTTGTGAATACTCGATCCTCCGTCGGAGGATCCAGGCGTCTGTATGTATGTCAGGAGGAAACATCTCGTTGTGATGGTTATACCAGGATGATTGACCCATTCACACCAGGAAAAGTGTATATACACTGAGAGGTGTATGTCTCTCGGAGTATATACACTGAGAGGTGTATGTATCTCAGTGTACATACACTGAGTGGTGTATGTCTCTCGGAGTATATACATTGAGAGGTGTATGTCTCTCGGAGTATATACACTGAGAGGTGTATGTCTCCCTGTGTATATACAATGAGAGGTGTATGTCTCCCTGTGTATATACACTGAGAGGTGTATGTATCTCAGTGTACATACACTCAGAGGTGTATGTCTCTCGGAGTATATACACTGAGAGGTGTATGTCTCCCAGTGGATATACACTGAGAGGTGTATGTCTCTCAGAGTATATACACTCAGAGGTGTATGTCTCTCTGTGTATATACACACTGACAAAGTGTTTCTCAGTGTATATACATTGGCAGTTTACATTAATCAATATTTTAGGTATTAAAGTATTCTTGACTGGTGGTGTACAGGTGACATACGGTCTTAATGACCATCGTGTAGTAGATAGACTTGAAATCCGGTCAGCAACAGACTAGTCACTGCAGCATTGAACGCCTGCTAAATCTAAGATGAGCTTTCAGGAACTTTTACAAGAAATCATTAAAGAACCTTCCTGTTTTTAACACAGCTGCCGTCTCCCACCGAGGCAGGGTGACCCGAAAAAGAAAAACAAAAATCTTTCTTTTTACATTTAGTCATGTATACAGGAGAAGAGGTTACTAGCCCCTTGCTCCCGGCATTTTAGTCGCTTCTTGCGACACGCATGACTTACGGAGGAAGGGTTCTTCTCTACTTCCCCATGGAGTATTCACGGAACTATGTTATACAAAAGCCAAGCCTTTCTTGGCATACGCAGAAAGAACGAAGGAAAATAGAGAAGGTTTAGGAAGGAAGGAAGCCAGGGACAATATACGATCATATAATATTGGAACCTTAGGTTTCAAGTCTATCTACTACACGAGGGTAATTGAGGCTGTATGTCACCTGTACACCATCAGTCAAGAATACTTTAATACCGATAACAGTGATTCGTGTAAACTACCAGTGTATATACACAGGGAAACACACATCTATGTATAAGCACACAGATATACACATATTTCTGTGTATGAGCACACAGGAACATACCTATTGATGTATATGCACTGGAAGATCCATACACAGCTTTAAGAAGAGGTATGACAAGGCTCATGAAGCAGTGAGAGAGTGGCCCTAATATCGACCAGTGAAGATGTGGGGCCAAGAGCTGTGGCTCTACCCCTATAACCACATATAGGTAAGTACTTCTCGATGTATATATACCTCTGTATACCCATCTCTCGGTGTATATACGCTGACAAATATACCTCTACGTATCTACCCAGCAACACGCAGGCTAGGCCTCCACAAACACGGCTGAGATCACTCAAAATACAAACAGCCTATTTTTTTCTTCTAACAATAATTTTAATAGTAATTTATAAAATAATTAATAATAAAGAAAATAAGTTTATAAGCCGCAATTAAATATCCGACAATAAAAATCGCCAAAAAAACACAATAGAAATATTAACCCAGATCAAGCATTAGATTTTTTTTCCGAGCGATCGATCGACACCATGCCTAACCCTTCTAGGGTAGGGTAGGTGCCTGAGCCCGAGCATTTAGCTCATAAGACTGTCATTCCCATTAGCCTCCTTGGGGCGGGGATGGCAGACCAGAGAGGCCTAGCTTGTGGCTAGGCCTGGGGACAGTTGGTCCCAAAGATGAGGAGGTACTTGTGCCTCCTCCCATGGGAGACTTAGGTCTCAGCCCACTCCCTAAAGGGGGAGCCAAAGGGCCCGGGGCCACCACTTGGACAAGGCCCGGGCCGGAGAATACCGGCTAATCTTTAACTAACAAAACCGAGCGATCATCGACACCATGCCTAACCCTTCTAGGGTAGGGTAGGTGCCTGAGCCCGAGCCTTTAGCTCATAAGACTGTCATTCCCATTGCCCCTTGCGGCCGGGGAAATGGCAGACCAGAGAGGCCTAGCTTGTGGCTGGGCCGGGGGGCAGTTGGTCCCAAAGATGAGGAGGTACTTGTGCCCCCCTCCCATGGGTGACTTAGGTCTCAGACACTCCCTAAAGAGGGAGCCAACGCCGGGCCGCCACTTGGAAAAGGCCCGGGCCGGGAGAATACCGGCTAATCACTAACTAACTAACTCCGAGCGATCATCGATACCATGCCCAGCCCTTCTAGGGTAGGGTAGGTGCCTGAGCCCGAGCCTTTAGCTCATAAGACGTCATTCCATTAGCCCCCTTGTGGCGGGGATGGCAGACCAGAGAGGCCTAGCTTGTGGCTAGGCCTGGGGACAGTTGGTCCCAAAGATGAGGAGGTACTTGTGCCTCCTCCCATGGGAGACTTAGGTCTCAGACACTCCCTAAAGAGGGAGCCAAGGCCGGGCCACCACTTGGACAAGGCCCGGGCCGGGAGAATACCGGCTAATCTTTAACTAACTAATTTAACTAACCGAGCGATAACTATTTTAAAATGCGCAGCGCATTCACTTATACCTTGGAATTACAACAGTGAAGAACAGGATGGGCGGGGACGACTGCCCAGAGAAAAACAAGTTTTGTCTCACGTATAAATTATCGGAAAGTTTTAAATGAGCTATTACGCACCCACAGATTACATGCGTCTACTGAAGCTGTAGCGAAGATCCATGAAATGAAACCTGACGCTAGAAAATGTTCACGCAATGTAGTATGTATGCAGAATATAGATTGTGAATAAACAGTGAAATTCCAAGCACTTTCGTGATTTCTCACATTATCAAGGAACTGTAAAAATAAAAGATCAACGAGAAGGCATATAAGGACAAGACTACACCTATTAATTATAAATGAATTATTAAAATATATATATATATATATATATATATATATATATAATATATATATAATATATATATATATATAATATATATATATATATATATATAACCTTAAATGAGTTCTTGCTAATTGACCAGTTTTACCTATTCGGCACGACATATGTATATATACATATATGCAAAACAACCACTGTGAATGAGTAGTGAAATTCCAAGCGCTTTCGTGACTACTCACATTGTCAAGGAACTATGAAAGTAATACATTAAAGGAAGGCAATTAAAGGGCTTGGACCACACCTCACAGTCAACTCCCACAACAAAGAAACACCTGACGCGAAACAATACCAGACTCATAAGAAAAGAGGAACACTGCAGTAGGTCCGCTGGTCCAACTAGA
>NC_069414.1:42608472-42665972 GCF_026875155.1 Cherax quadricarinatus | reverse complement strand
AGTTAAAAGATAAAGAATCACACACAAAGTGGGGAGTTGTCACAGCTGCTCTTTGCTGATGACACTGTGCTCTTGGGAGATTCTGAAGAGAAGTTGCAGAGATTGGGGGATGAATTTGGTTAGGGTGTGCAAAAGAAGAAATTAAAGGTGAATACAGGACAAAGAGTAAGGTTATGAGGAAAAACAAAAAGATTAGGTGATGAAAGATTGAATATCAGATTGGAGGGGAGAGTATGGAGGAGGTGAACGTATTCAGATATTTGGAGTGGACGTGTCAGCGGATGGGTCTATGAAAGATGAGGTGAATCATAGAATTGATGAGGGAAAAAGAGTGAGTGGTTTCACTTAGGAGTCTGTGGAGACAAAGAAAATTTGTCCTTGGAGGCAAAGAGGGGAAGTTAGAGATATAGTTTTACCAACGCTCTTATATGGGTGTGAAGCGTGGGTGATGAATGTTGCAGCGAGGAGAAGGCTGGAGGCAGTGGAGATGTCATGTCTGAGGGCAATGTGTGGTGTGAATATAATGCAGAGAATTCGTAGTTTGGAAGTTTGGAGGAGGTGCGGGGTTACCAAAACTGTTGTCCAGAGGGCTGAGGAAGGGGTTTTTTGAGGTGGTTCGGACATGTAAAGAATGGGGAAAACAAAATAAATTCAAATTTGTATCTCTGTAGTGGAAGGAAGGGGGGTAGGGGTCCCCCAAGGAAGGGTTGGAGGGGAGGGGAAAAGGGGGTTTGTGTGCGAGGGCTTGGGACTTCCAGCGGGCATGTGAGGTTTTTGATAGGGTAAGGGGAGACAAATGGTTTTTAATACTTGACGTGCTTTTGGAGTTGAAAAAAGTAAATTATAAGGGGATTCGGGGAAACCGGCAGCCGGCTTGAGCCTGGAGTGGGAAGACAGTGCCTGCACTCGAAGGAGGGGGTTAAAGTTGCTTTAAAAACTTTGGTTAAAACACCCTTTTGGCAAGACAGTGATGGAGTGAATGGGGAAAGTTTTTTTTTTTTCGGGCCCCCCTGCCTTTGGGGGGAATCGGCCGGGGGTGATAAAAAAAAAAAAAAAAAAAAATATATATATATTTAAAATAATATAATTATTTAAAAATATATATAAATTTTTTATATATTTAAAAATATATATATATTATTATATATATGAGGATCAAAAGCCCGTTGGCATCAACCCCTCCCCTTGAGGGAGGAACTTAAAAATTAACGAGTTTCTAACTTCATCATAAGTACGTTGCAGCAGCCCTTAAAACGCTTAAGTACCACTTAAAAAATATAATTGTCGTAGAGGGGTAAGTACATGGGGGCCCTTGTGTTGCACTCCCCTTTAGGCCCTTTTTAAAACGTCGTTTCCAAAAGCGATTTTGAGCGTCCCTTTCTGAACGTTTAATGCAAAGGAAAATTTGTTTTCTTTTTTGGAAATAATAAAAACCACAATACGTGACTGGAACAATATAAAATAACCCCCAACATCGTCAAAACTTTCTTTATTCAGGATAGGGTAGGTTAGGGCAGTCCCCCCCTAACTTAACCTAATTTAGGTTGGGGTTAAAGGGTAGGGTTTGATTTAGGTTAAGGTTAATTATGGTTAGGTTAAGTAAACTGCCGTCGACAATAGCACTTCCTCATTGTCTCTCAGAACGTGATTCAGGTTCAGGGAAAGACCAAGGAATGGGATAGTGAGTAAAAATTTCTTTTAGTGGCAGATTCTCAATTAGATTTTTGACAGAGCTTTTGACATGACTGGGTTTGGAAAGGAGTATACGTATTTTTTCCCGCATATAGGGCCCCTATAATAAAAAAGTAAAGGTTTGCAATAGTTGTAAAGTTTCGTTGAAACAACTGATATAAGAGCAGGCTTTTTTTTCCCAAAATTTGAGCCCTTTTAAACTGGGGAAAAACGGAATTTTTAAATTAAAAAATTTAACTCCATCCAAGGTATTGGGGGCACAATAAAAAACCCTTGGGGGTTGGGGTTCACAAAAAAATAATCCAAGGAGGAAAGGTAAAATCCCCACTTGTGTTGGGAAAAATCAGCCTTTTTAAATCCCAAAGGTTTTGAGGTCCTTTCCTGAAGGTTTATGAATAAAAAATGGGCCCCCTAAATGGAAATAAAAAAACCAAAATACGGGGGATGGGAACAAAAAACTAAAAAACCCACAAAATGGGTCAAAAAACCCCCTAATCCCGGATGGAATAGGGCACCAAAAAATACCTACCAATAAGGGGTTTGGGTAACAATTAATAGGTTAAGGGTGGATAATGAGGTAAAAATAAATCCCGACCATACATTATATGGGTACCCTCCAAAACCCCCCGGGGGATAGGGGTCCCAAAAACCCCAACCCCCAAGAGGATATAGGTAAAAAAAACTAGCCCGACCCCAAGGATGGTTTTATGGGGAAAACTTGGCCCATAGGGGGTTTGGAATGGGAAATAAAAACAGCCTAAAGGAAAAGGGGTAAAAAACTGAGCCCATGGTGAATAGGTAAAAAAAAACTAGAAACCCAAGGGGAAATATAGGACCAAAAAATTACCAGACCCCGGGATGTATAGTAAAAAAAACGGAATAAAATGGTTTGGGGGAAAAAAAAATTAAGGCCCAAATATATAAGGGAAAAAAATACCACACCATCCACGGAGGGAAGAGGTCAAAATAAACTCCCCACACCATCCACAGGAGGAATGAGGTCACAAAAAAACTACCATTTACCATCCACAGGATGGATATGGGGTACACAATAAACTAGCCACACCACCAAGGATGGAATGGGTAAAAATAAACTAGCCACAACCACCACAGGAGGATATGAGTACACAATAAACTAGCCACACCATCCACAGATGGATATGAGGTACACAAAAAACAGCCATACCACCACAGGATGGATTAGGTACAAATAAACTACCCACACCACCCAAAGGGAGGAAAAAAGGTAACAAAAACTAGCCACTCCCATCCACGGAGGGATAAAAGGTACAAAAAACTACCCACTACCATCCCAGGATGGATATAAGTACACAAAAAACTACCACTACCATCCCGGGATGATATTTTCATCCAGATTCGCGAGTGTAATAATTTCCCGTTCTTTTTAATTCCCTCTTCTGATTTTTAATTACAATTTCTCTATATCACAGAAAAAACCTGGACGAGACTCCCCTTGAAAACAAAGGAATAAACCCAAAAAGTTAACTTTGAAGAGATCTAGAAAGCTTAATAAATCTATTTTCCGGGAAAAATTTTGGGCCCTATTCCTCCCCCTCTCCTCCCTCTCTCTCTCTCCCCTCTCTCTCCCTTTTGTAGAAACAATTTTGTTTAAAAATTGCGATAATTTACGTTTTTTTAGCTAAAACTTGAAGTCTTCAAAAAATTTCTTCAAACTGTTTCGACTCGTCAAAATACAATAAAATAACGTTTAGATTTTCTTTTTTTTAATATTTCACATATTTTTTAAAAAAATGGACCGGTCTTATACTGAATGTGTGATGGGGAAATTTTCTTCGTCCAGGCAATTTTCTGAAAAAAAGCTAATTAAATAACAGGTGTATTTCTAGTGTATTTGTCAGTGTATTTACATGACAGGTGTTTATTTCAGTATATGTGCACGACAGGGGTAAGATCCCTGGACTGACCCAGGTGGGGAAATAACCCCCTCAAATTTCTCGAGGGTTTATGGCTAAAAGACATTATCTTTACTTCGTACCTCTGTTTTGACTGAAAAATCTAGTGTAGGCGAAAAAGTTTCGTCAACAAAGATACCCAGGGGTTGCCTTGTCTTAATATCAACTTGTCGATATTTTAATATTTTTTCAACGTTCTTACATTCAGGTAAATACACCAGAGAACTGATTTGACATTTTTTGTGGCACGTTTCGCCTCTAGGACTTTACCCAAACCGTAGTACCCCGTAGGGGGTGACAGGTAGAGTAGTGATATATATAGTTCGAAGTGTTTTGAAATGGGGAACTAGGTTTTCATTGATGGCAGGTTTATTTTTTTGAGTTAAATTCTGGTAATACCCCGTAATAGTGTCAAATGGCGAAAATAACAAATAACCCGGTCTAGGAGAGAGGGGGCTTACACGACTTTCGATCCACTTGGACCATTTTTCGAAGTCACACCGTCAACAGATAGTTTAGGTTTGTTAAGAAACAACAGTGTTTCCTGGGGCTTTTGGTCATCTGACCGAGGGCCTTCCATGGCTTACCCCCCCGCCACTTTTAAAAAAATGGGTATGATTATAACACAAAAGAGGGGGGGAGTCGTAAAGGGGGAGGGGCCGGGGAAAGGGACCAGGGGAAGGGAAAAACAAAAAGTATGGTAGTAGTAGAGTAAAAGAATAGTAGTAGTAGTAGTATAGTAGTAGAGTAGTATAGTAGGAGTAGAGTAGCACAGCAGAATAGAATAGTAGATTAGAAGATTTGTGTGTTTAAAAGCGACTTAGGAATTTACCCTTTAAAATTTACTAACTTGACACCAGGCGGCGTCACTGACATTTGTCGATAATTCCCATTAAAATTAAACGTTTCACATATCGATGGAGGGAGGAAAATTGGTGAAATTTTGGAGGGGGAAACTATCACTGGGTAAACTAACGTAAATTTAAATTCATAGTCTTCTAAAAGCGTACCACTTCGGACCCCCTTTTCCTCTCTCTCTCCTCTTCTCTCTCTCTCTCTCTCTCTCTCTCTCCTCTCTCTCTCTCTCTCTCTCTCTCTCTCTTCTCTCTCCTCTCTCTCTCTCTCTCTCTTCTCTCTTTCCATCACTGCTACAACAATTATCCAGCATAATATTTATTTATTTCTGGTGTTCGATATTTTTTAAAAACACGTGAAACATTAAAAAAATAAAAAAAAAAACAAATGTGCCAAAATGTCATGTTAATCTACATATCGACGATTTAGAGGAATCGTTATTTTTAGCTAAAATACGTAAATTATCCTCCTGTTCCTCCTGAGGGACTGATCACCTTATCTTCCACCGTCTTCAGTTTATAACCTGTGTAGTGAACTGTATCAATAACTGGACGGTGAAACACTTTCATAATAAAGGTGCCCAGATGTTTGTACATTTGTCTTATTCATTTACTTGATGTAAAGACATCTAACTGGCTGTGTTTCTGCATTGTTCGTAACGGCTTGACAAAGCTCCTGGAGAGCGAAACGTTGCCACAATAAAATAAGGCATTAGTTGCACTTGTGTTCTTTTACCTAATATAGTTGAAGGTTGTTAGTGATAAGGGCGTCTAACACTGGATATTTTTGTTGTTATTCTGCCCTAAATCTGGAAGGTTTAAGTTGGTTTAACTTACTGCAGAAATGTTTAGATGTTTCTTAATTAGTTATCCCAAGGTGTGAAGATGTGACCCAGGTATCATCCAGGTGTCATCAGGTATCATCCAGATGTCATTGAATTATCATCCACATGTCATCCAGGTATCATCCAGATGTCATCCAGGTATCATCTAAATGTCATCCAGGTATCATCCAGGTATTAAACCATGTCTGGCACTGGATGACGGGCAGTATGTGGATTTCGGAACATTACATTTGTAAGCTGTAGAGTACCAGTGATAAGGGAAAAAATCCAGGCGACAACAGTGATGGAAATAGATGGTCCCAAAACTTTTAAATCTTCTACCATCTACTTTTCTCGTGTGTTCCCATCTACTCTTTTCTTAGCATTGCCACTTCTTTTTAATAAGAATTCTTACTCTGCCTTCCGGCAGTCTTGCGCTAAATATTACATCTTATTAGTTTTTCCCCGGTTTCATTTCGCACTGTGTGTGTGTGTGTGTGTGTGTGTGTGTGTGTGTGTGTTTTTGTGTGAAAGATGCGAGAGAGTTAACAAGACAGGTATATAAACGACCTACTAAAATATAAAGCCATCTTCTCTTCATTATCCTTTCTTCATCTTCTCCCTTTCCCCTCCCCTCCTCTATCCTCTCCCTCTTATTCCCTTCCTCTGTCCTCTCTCTGTCTTATTCCCCTCCTGCTCTCTCGCTTCCCCTCCCTCTCTCTCCTGCTATCATCTACTCTTTCCTTCCTCCCCCTTCCTGTTCCCTCCCCCATCCCCTCGTTCTCAACCCCCTCCCTCACCTCTCCCCCCTTCTTGCCTCGTCTCTCTCCTTGGCAAGTTAACTGGAGACTAACATAAAAGTGTAGTATGGAGGAGCTTAGCGCCCGCTCCAGCAGACGTCCTGCCAGAGAAACACTTCAAATCGCGCTGGCCTAATGCAAGCCTGCCTCCTCAACTGCGTCCCAGTTATTTCCCCGGGGACGCCCAAACAAGGGTAAAGGTGGGAAAATTTGTCATAAAATGCAAATTATTCCACGTCCACCGCGCCCTTTGTCCAAATAAAATGTTATGGCTGGAAGTTGAAGGAGAAGTAGTGGCCTATGGCAGAGTGGCTGGGCTGGTTTGTTTTGGTTCTCGAGTGCTGACGATGGAAGGGTGAATATTGCTGGTTTGCGAGGCCAGCACCGGGGAATCTTTGGCTGCCTTTCCTTAACAAGGCCTCTCTCGTTGGTGTCTGGATTAAATGCAGCGCCTTGATGGCCCTAATACTTTAACCTGACACAAATTTTCAAAACAGTAACGTGGCGTCGTCAGTCACGGAGCACATTATCAAATCTAGCAAATGGGCTGCTTGGCCAGCTCTTCAGGTCCCCCGTCCCTCCATCTCACCTTCCTCACGTCCAACCCACGCTTTTTATTCCTTTTTTTTTCTCTCCATCTTTTGCAGGCTTTTAGGAAATTGAATTAGTGTGAAGAGAGGAGCCGTGGCAGGGCTGGTGCTGCCGTCAACACACCTGACATACCTCCACCGACGAGTGAATTACCTTAGATATCGTCTCAACATGAGAACATAAAACACTGCAGTATGCATCTCTGCCCTGACTCCGGGAAGCGAATTTCCAAAAGAGGTGAGTTGCATCTCACTATTTGGAAAATTGGACGCCAACCTCCCGCCAAACTACATTGCGATTTTTTTTAATATTAAATACAAAAAGGCACAATACCGTGACTGGAACAATACACAAATAATTTGTGTATTAGGTTAGGTAAGGTTTGTCAGGAAGTAGGACGAGTGTGTCCTGACGCGGGTCTTGTATGATGACCCGCAGTTGGAGCTTTTGGTCATCTGATCGAGGCCTTCCACTGGCTTACCACTCCACCCCTTTAAAATATAGGGTTATATCAGTGGATTAAGTGCAAAACCTATATCAAGTAATCCAGTACATGGGAGTACATGGGAGTACACGGGAGTACACGGGAGTACATGGGAGTAGTACACGGGGAAAATATAGGACCTGGAAGCCACATCGAGACGATCTGCTGAGAACTGTCAGTTACTGCCTAGATTAAGTACTATCGTGTATTATCAAAGTGTATGAGACATGGATAGTAAAGCGGTAGGTTCTCTCCCCACCCTCCACTACCTCCAGTCACTGCCGGTATGAGAACATTGCAAAAATACACCATACCATGATGGAAAAATGAGATGAAATTTATAGTAGAAATGGAAGTGAATGGTAATCCCGTGCTACAACTACCTCAACTAAATTACTACTGTTACTATCTTAAACTACTGTTACTATCTTAAACTACTGTTACTATCTTAAACTACTGTTACTATCTTAAACTACTGTTACTATCTTAAACTACCGTTACTATCTTATACTGTTACTATCTTAAATTACTGTTACTATCTTAAACTACTGTTACTATCTTAAACTACTGTTACTATCTTATACTGTTACTGTCTTAAACTACTGTTATTATCTTAAATTAAACAGAGTGGTGTGTACCAGTGGTTCTATTACTGGTTACTACCAGTCCTACTATATCACAACTATCTACTTCTACCACTACTACTGCTACTATTGATATGGTTGCCTTGTAAACTGGTCGTCCTGATGCAAAGACCCATCAGGGCTCTGTTGACCTCTGATTACCCCGGAAATGGGGTAATAAGAGGTATATATTCCATAAAATGGTGTATGTTCCATAAATGGTATACATACCACGCTTTTCGTGGGTTTAATGTGGTTTAGAATGGGTTTAATGGTGGGGTTTAGCGAGTGGCTGAGGCAGCGAGTGTACCAGGCAACGTCACGCCCTTGTGTTCCCTCACAACACCTTACTGCTACTTGTATACATTATTTCTGTGACCATTTTTCCATGTGTCTTCAAAAGGTCTCACGATGTTTTAGACGCCAATTTTTTCCTAAAAGGTCTAGATAAGATCTTAGGACATTTCTGAGACTGTTGGTAGAAACGTAGTGGGACATTTTGAGAGGTTTCTCCATATCAACATATACACAAACAGCTACTGGACAGAGAGCCACTGTGCAGAGAGCCACTGTGCAGACAGCCACTGTGCAGACAGCCACTGTGCAGACAGCCACTGTGCAGACAGCCACTGTGCAGACAGCCACTGT
This sequence comes from Cherax quadricarinatus, assembly GCF_026875155.1. NCBI lineage: Eukaryota > Metazoa > Arthropoda > Malacostraca > Decapoda > Parastacidae > Cherax > Cherax quadricarinatus. Next base: position 42,657,522 of record NC_069414.1, on the reverse strand, counting down.
GCAGACAGCCACTGTGCAGACAGCCACTGTGCAGACAGCCACTGTGCAGACAGTCACTGTGCAGACAATCAATGTGCAGACAGCCACTGTGCAGACAGCCACTGTGCAGACAGCCACTGTGCAGACAGCCACTGTGCAGACAGCCAATGTGTAGACAGCCACTGTGCAGACAGCCACTGTGCAGACAGCCACTGTGCAGACAGCCACTGTGCAGACAACCAATGTGCAGACAGCCAATGTGCAGACAGCCAATGTGCAGACAGCCACTGTGAAGACAGCCACTGTGCAGACAGCCAATGTGCAGACAGCCAATGTGCAGACAGCCACTGTGCAGACAGCCACTGTGCAGGCAGCCACTGTGCAGACAGCCACTGTGCAGACAGCCAATGTGCAGGCAGCCACTGTGCAGACAGCCACTGTGCAGACAGCCAATGTGCAGACAGCCAATGTGCAGACAGCCACTGTGCAGACAGCCACTGTAAAAATAATAGTAATAATAATAAGAACAATAATAATAACAATAATAATAATAATAATAATAATAATAATAATAATAATAATAATAATAATAATAATAATAATAATAATAATAATAACTAAAGATAATTACTGGTACAAGTACGAATAAATTCACTTAGCCGAAAGACTAAAGCGAAAGTTAAACTCATACAGAATGGGGAATGCGAGATCTGATGTGGGGAATGGGAGACAAGGGAACGGGAAATGGACGATGAATGGGGGATGGGGTAATGTCTTTGGTAGGGATGGTAGCCACCAAATCTGATGAAGATGAGTAGTGGGTTGGGAGGTGGATTAGTGGGTTGGGAGGTGGATTAGTGGGTTGGGAGGTGGATTAGTGGGTTGGGAGGTGGATTAGTGGGTTGGGAGGTGGATTAGTGGGTTGGGAGGTGATTAGTGGGTTGGGAGGTGGATTAGTGGGTTGGGAGGTGGATTAGTGGGTTGGGAGGTGGATTAGTGGGTTGGGAGGTGGATTAGTGGGTTGGAGGTGGATTAGTGGGTTGGGAGGTGGATTAGTGGGTTGGGAGGTGGATTAGTGGATTGGGAGGTGTGTTCGAAGGTGGTTTAGTGGGTTGGGAGGTGGTTTATTGGGTTGAGAGGTGGGTTAATGAGTTGTAAGATGGGTTAGTGGGTTGGGAGGTGGGTTAATAGGTTGGGAGGCGGATTAGTGGGTTGGAAGGTGGGTTAGTGGGTTTGGTGGTGAGTTAGTGGGTTGATATGTGGGTTAGTGGATTGGGAGGTGGGTTAATAGGTTGGGAGGTGGATTAGTGGGTTGGAAGGTGGGTTAGTGGGTTTGATGGTGGGTTAGTGGGTTGATATGTGGTGTTAGTGGATTAGGAGGCGAGTTGGATGGGTTGTCAATTAGTGGGTTAGTGGGCTGGGAGGTGGGTTAGTGGATTGAGTTGTGCATTAGCGGGTTGGGAGGTGGATTAGTGGGTTGGGAGGTGGGTTAGTGGGTTGGGGAAGTGGGTTAGTGGGTTGAGAGGTGGGTTGTGGGGTTGGGAGGGGGTTAGTGGGGTTGGGAAGTGGGTTAGTGGTTGGAGGGTGGGTTAGTAGGTTCAGTGGTAGGTTAGTGGGTCGGGAGGTGGGCTAGGGGTGGTAAGGTGGGTTAGTGGGTTGACAGGTGGGTTAGTTGGTGGGAGGGGGGGGGGGTTAGTGGGTTGGTGTGGGGTAGTGGGGATGGGAGGTGGGTTAGTGGGTTGGGTGGGTTAGTTGGTTGGGGAGGGGGGTGTAGTGGGTTGAGAAGGTAGAGTTTAGATTGGGTTTTTGTAGTGTTGAGATTATAGTGGTATGGAAGGTGGGTTAGTGGGATGGGAGTTGGTTAGTTTTTTTTGAGTATCACATCAGCACATCAAGCACAACACATCAACACAACCATCAACACACACATCAACACATCAACAACAACAATCACATCAACACAACAATCAGACACATCAGACACAAACATCATAACACACCACATCAACACATCAACACAACAATCACGACATCAACACAACACATCAACACAACACATCAACACAACACATCAACACACATCACACAACACATCACACAGACACACATCAACACATCACCACAACACCAGCACATCAACACAACACATCAACACAAACACATCAACACATCAACACAACACATCAACACTCAACACATCCACATCAAACACAACACTCAACACAACACATCAAACACAACACAACAAACACAACACATCAACACAACACATCAACACACACCACATCAACACATCAACACAACACATCAAACACATCAACACAACACATCAACACATACACATCAAAAACAACACATCAGCACATCAACACACAACAACATCAACACAAACACACAATCAACACATCAACACAACACATCAACACATCAAACACAACACATCAACACATCAACACAACACATCAACACATCAACACAACACATCAACACAACACATCAACACAACACATCAACACAACACATCAAACACCCATCAACACAACCACATCAAACACACAACACATCAACACAACAACATCAACCACAACACACTCAACACAACACATCAACACAACACATCAACACAACACATCAACACAACACATCAACACAACACATCAACACACCACATCAACACAACACATCAACACAACACATCAACACAACACATCAACACATCAACACAACACATCAACACAACACATCAACACAACACATCAACACAACACATCAACACAACACATCAACACAAACACATCAACACAACACATCAACACACCACATCAACACAACACATCAACACAACACATCAACACAACACATCAACACATCAACACAACACATCAACACACCACATCAACGCAACACATCAACACAACACATCAACACAACACATCAACACACCACATCAACACAACACATCAACACAACACATCAACACACATCAACACAACACATCAACACAACACATCAACACAACACATCAACACAACACATCAACACAACACATCACACATCAACACAACACATCAACACAACACATCAACACAACACATCAACACAACACATCAACACAACACATCAACACATCAACACAACAACATCAACACAAACACAACATCAACACAACACATCACCCATCAACACAACACATCAACATATCAACACAACACATCAACACAACACATCAACACATCAACACAACACATCAACACATCAACACAACACATCAACACAAACACATCAACACAACACATCAACACATCAACACAACACATCAACACATCAACACATCAACACAACACATCAACACATCAACACATCAACACAACACATCAACACATCAAACACATCAACACATCAACACATCAACACAACACATCAACACAACACATCAACACATCAACACAACACATCAACACATCAACACATCAACACAACACATCAACACAACACATAAAACACATCAACACATCAACACAACACAATCAACACATCAACACATCAACACACAAACATCAACACATCAACACAACACATCAACACAACACATCAACACATCAACACAACAACATAAACACACCACATCAACACAACACATCAAACACATCAGCACATCAACACAACACATCAACACATCAGCACATCAACACAACACATCAACAACAACACATCAACACAACACATCAACACATCAACACACGCCCCAGCTACGACATACACTACTAACCTCCTTAATAACATCAGTTTCCTGCCAGCGTCACCATTAACGAGACTCTGGATAAGCTCTGACACTCGATAATATAAATGAAACTCATTACGCATCTCATTTTAACAAACACTGGAAATTGGGTCCAATTCCAAAAACGACAGAAATTGTTCCAATATGTCGTATTTTGATAATTGTTTTTCACAGGCGACGCACTGACGCGTATTATACCTGAATGTGTTGAATATCTGTGTATGTATGTATGTATGTATGTATATATATTTATATATATATATATATATATATATATATATATATATATATATATATATATATATATAATATTATATATATATATATATATATTATAATATATATATATTATATATATATATATACAAAAAAGGCTTCAAGGAAGAATATTTGGATTTCTTCCTGATGCCGTTTGAATATTCCACTTGCACTACCACCCCATCTTTTCATTCTTTTGTACCAATAGGAATATTTTATTACATAATATGGTACAGAAGAATTAAGAGATACATTGTTGATATAAAGGTGGCATATACGATACATGTTGTTACGTGTGTATCACCGATTATAATGTAAAAATCTCATCCAACTCCTCGGAGCTGGGGCGTGTGCCCAAAATACAGCAGGCATTACCCCTCTGAACAGCAGCACTGAGCCGCTGGAACAGCAATCTAGCTGCCCTGGGATCCCTAGTTACCCTGATGAGTCTTTTTCCCAGCTCCTTAAGGAACTTAGATGCACTCTTTCCCCATGAGCCAAGGGTCTCTGAGCCTATGGGAACAAACATATAATGATGGGCAAGTTCTCCATATTTTCTAGACTTTTGGGACTCCCTGAAGCTGGCAGCTGCCCCTCCTTCCTCCCTGGTGTACTGGAGATAGGTATCAGCCAAGGTAGATGCACATGTGTAGTCCCACATATGCAATAAGATCATATTAAGCAGTAATATCACAGTGCGTTTGGATCGAGAGATAGACAAGTTTTAGAATTAAGAATTAAATCTATCAGCTTGAAAGAGAGGGTCAGAGGAGACATGGCAAAAACATGCAAAGTAATGTGAGGTTTCGATAAACAAGGAGACACTCTTTCAAATGTGATTTTGGTGTAGAGGAGAGATGTTAGGAGTTATTTGTTCAGCCTCAAGGTGGAGCTGTGTCTCGACCCCCAAGCACGACTAGGTGAACACACACACACACACACACACACACACACACACACACACACACACACACACACACACACACACACACACACACACACACACACACACACACACACCCCTGACGACACTGGAAGACAGGAGAGTTATGGGGGGGGGGCATGATAACGACATATACAATATTGAGACGTATACACAAGGTGGACAGAGACAGGATGTTCCAGAGATGGGACACAGCAACAAGGGGTCACAGTTGGAAGTTGAAGACACAGATGAACCACAGGGATGTTAGGAAGTATTTCTTCAGTCACAGAGCAGTCAGGAAGTGGAACAGCCTGGGTAGTGATGTAGTGGAGACAGGATCCATAAATAGCTTTAAGAAGAGGTATGATAAAGCTCACGGAGCGGGAAGAGTGACCGGGTAGCAGCCAGTTGAAGAGGCAGGGCCAGGAGTTGTGACGACCCCTGCAACCACAATTAAGTGAGTACAACTAGGTGAGTACAACTAGGTGAGTACAACTAGGTGAGTACAACTAGGTGAGTACAACTAGGTGAGTACAACTAGGTGAGTACAACCAGGTGAGTACAACTAGGTGAGTACAACTAGGTGAGTACAACTAGGTGAGTACAACTAGATGAGTACAACTAGGTGAGTACAACTAGGTGAGTACAACTAGGTGAGTACAACTAGGTGAGTACAACCAGGTGAGTACAACTAGGTGAGTACAACTAGGTGAGTACAACTAGGTGAGTACAACTAGGTGAGTACAACTAGGTGAGTGCAACTAGGTGAGTACAACTAGGTGAATACAACTAGGTGAGTACAACTAGGTGAGTGCAACTAGGTGAGTACAACTAGATGAGAACAAATAGGTGAGTACACCTAGGTGAGTACAACTAGGTGAGTACAACTAGGTGAGTACAACTAGGTGAGCACAACTAGGTGAGTACAACTAGGTGAGTACAACTAGGTGAGTACAACTAGGTGAGTACAACTAGGTGAGTACAACTAGGTGAGTACAATTAGGTGAGCACAAGTAGGTGAGCACAACTAAGTGAGTACAACTAGGTGAGTACAACTAGGTGAGCACAACTAGGTGAGTACAACTAGGTGAGTACAACTAGGTGAGTACAACTAGGTGAGTACAACTAGGTGAGTACAACTAGGTGAGTACAACTAGGTGAGAACAACTAGGTGAGTACAACTAGGTGAGTACAACTAGGTGAGTACAACTAGGTGAGTACAACTAGGTGAGAACAACAAGGTGAGTACAACTAGGTGAGTACAACTAGGTGAGTACAACTAGGTGAGTACAACTAGGTGAGTACAACTAGGTGAGAACAACTAGGTGAGCACAACTAGGTGAGCACAACTAGGTGAGTACAACTAGGTGAGTACAACTAGGTGAGTACAACTAGGTGAGCACAACTAGGTGAGTACAACTAGGTGAGTACAACTAGGTGAGTACAACTAGGTGAGTACAACTAGGTGAGAACAACTAGGTGAGCACAACTAGGTGAGTACAACTAGGTGAGTACAACTAGGTGAGTACAACTAGGTGAGTACAACTAGGTGAGAACAACTAGGTGAGCACAACTAGGTGAGCACAACTAGGTGAGTACAACTAGGTGAGTACAACTAGGTGAGTACAACTAGGTGAGTACAACTAGGTGAGCACAACTAGGTGAGTACAACTAGGTGAGTACAACTAGGTGAGTACAACTAGGTGAGTACAACTAGGTGAGTACAAAATAAAATGAGAACAAAAAAGGAGTACAAAACCCAGGGGAGTACAACTAGGTGAGTAAAAAAATAGGTGAGTACAAAAAGGTGAGCAAAAACCCAGGTATCAACTAGGTGAGTACAACAGGTGAGTACCAAATAGGTGAGTAAAAACTATGGTTAAACAACTAGGTGAGTACAACTAGGGGACACAACAGGTGAGCACAACAAGTGAGTACAACTAGGTGAGTACAACCCAGGGGAGTCCAAAATAGGGGAGTACAACTAGGTGAGTAAAACTAGGTAGTACAAATATGTGAGTACAACCAAGGGGAGTACAACAGGGGAGTTTCAACAGGTGATGCCAAATAGGGGAGTACAACTAGGGAGTACAACTAGGGAAATACAAATAGGTGATACAAAATAGGTTTAGTACAACCCCAGGGGATACAAAAAGGTGAGTGCAAATAGGTGATTCAACTAGGTGAGTACAACTAGGTGAGTACAACTAGGTGAGTACCCAAAAGGGGGTACAACTAGGGGATTTCAACAAAGGGGAGTACAAAATAGTGGGGTACAACCAGGTGGTAAAAACAAAGGGAAATACAACTAGGTGATACAAAATAGGGGAGTCAACTAGGTGAGTACAACTAGGTGAGTACAACTAGGGGAGTACAACTATGAGACAACTAGGTGAACAACAAGGGGGAAAAACTAGGTGAGGGGACAACCCGGGGGAGTACAACTAGGGGATAAACTAGGTGGGTTTCCCAAATAGGTGAGTACAACTAGGTGATACAACTATGAGTGCAAAAGGTTTAGTACAACTAGGTAGTGCAAAATAGGTAGAAAAACTAGGGGTTTCAACTAGGGGAGGGACAACAAGGGGATAAACTAGGGGAGTACAACTAGGTGAGGGACAACTAGGTGAGGGACAACAGGTTTAGTACAACTAGGTGAGTTTCAACCCAGGTGAGTAAAAATAGGTGGTGCAAAATAGGTTTAGTACAACAGGGGGAGTACAAAATAGGGGAGTATCAACTAGGGGAGTACAACTAGGTGAGTTTCAACTAAGGGGAGTACAACCAGGGGAGTACAACCCAAAGGGGGTACAACTAGGTGATACAACTAGTGGAAAAACAACAAGGGGAGTACAACTAGGGGAGTACAACTAGGTGAGTACAACAGGTTTATTTCCCAAATAGGGGATTTCAACTTTGGTGAGTACAACTAGGTTATACAACTAGGGGAGTACAACAGGTTAGGGACCCAAACCCGGTTATTTCAACTAGGTTTAGTACAACTAGGGGAGTACAAAATAGGTGAGAAAAAAACCCAAAAGGGGGGAGTTTCAAATAGGGGATGCAACTAGGTGAGTACAAAAAAGGTTGGGGGTCAACTAGGTGAGTACAACCCATTTTGGGACAATGGTGAGGCAAAATAGGTGATAAAAACTAGGTGTACAACAAAGGGGAGTACAACAGGGGATTTCAACAAAGGGAAATACCAAATAGTGAGTACAACCTTTGGTAGTACAAAAAGGTTTAGTACAACAAAGGGGAGGGCAACTAAGGGGAGTACAACTAGGTGAGTGCAACTAGGGGAGTAAAAAAATTTGTGATACAACTAGGGGATACAACTAGGTGAGTGCAACTAGGGTTTCAACTTTGGTGGGTAAAAACTAGGGATTTCAACAAAGGGGAGTAAAAACTAAAGGGGATACAACTAGGTGAGTACAACTAGGGGAGTCAACTAGGGGAGTGCAACTGAGGGGAGTTTCAACCCAGGTGATAAAAACTAGGTGAGTACAAAATAGGGGGAGTACAACTAGGGGAGTCAACTAGGGGAATACAACTAGGGAGTACAACAGGGAGTTAAAAACTAGGGGAGAAAAACTAGGGGAGCACAACTAGGGGGGAACAAAATAGGTGAGTACAACTAGTGAGTACAACTAGGGGATAAAAACAGGGGAGTACAACTAGGTGGTACCACACACTAAAAAATGACAAAATTTCTTTTTTTTTTGGCCAAACAATTTACTGTGGGTTTTCGGGAGGGCAAATCCTGCCTCATGAAGCCCCTCTCCCTCCTCTCTCCTCTTCCCCTCTCTCCCCTAATCCCTCTCTCTCTCTCCTCTCTCTCTCTCTCTCTCCTCTCTCCATCTCTCCTTTCCCTCCTCTCCTCTCTCTCTGAAAACAGGTTATATAGCACCACTCATCATTCTGTAGTGAACCAACACCAAAACATTTGGGAGTAGATTTGGGAGAAAAACATCCATCCAGGGGGGTACCCACTTTCCTGTTCAAGGGTTTGGAGACAGCATCCATCCAGGGGGGTACTCACTTTTCCCCGTCAGATGGTTGGGGAGACAGCATCCACAAGGGAGGTAAATAAACCTTTCCCGTCAGTTGGTTTGGGAAAACAGCAACCATCATGGGGGGAAATACCTTTCCCCGTCAGATGGTTGGTAGAACACATCCATCATGGGAGGTACTACCTTCCTTCAGATGGTTTTTAGAAAAGCCCTCCATCCCTGGGGGGTAAAAAACCTTCCTGTTTAGTTTGGGTTTGGGAGAACAAATCCAATGGGAAAATACTTCCTTCCTGTCAGATGGTTGGTAGACACATCCATCATGGGGGGTACTACCTTTTCCCGTCAATGGGTTTGGGAGACAAAACAAACCCCTCATGGGGGGTTTCTAACCCTTTCCCTTTAGATGGTTTTGGGAACAGCATCCATCATGGGGGGACTACCCCTTTCCCTTTAGATGGGTTGGGGGGGGCAGCATCCCCAAGGGAGGAAATACCTTCCCCGTCAAAAAGGTTGGGAGACAGCAAACCTTTATGGGAGGTACTACCTTCCCGTTTAATGGTTGGAAACAGCATCCCTCAAAAGGACTACCTTCCTGTCAGAAAGGGTTTGGGAGAAAAACACCCCTCATGGGGGAAAACTACCTTCCTGTCAAAATGGTTTTGGGAGACGCATCCCTTTGGGGGGTACTACCTTCCCAGAAGGTTGGTAGACAGCAAACCATCCTGGAGGGACTTTCCTTTCCCGTCAGAAGGTTTGGGAGACGCATCCATCATGGAGGTATGCCTTCCCGTCAATGGTTGGTAGAACCCGCACCACAAGGGAGGGGAACCCGCCCCTTTCCCGTTTAGATGGTTGGTAACAATCCAACCAGGGAGGTTAAATACCTTCCTGCAATGGTTTGGGAGACAGGGACCATCATGGAGGTACGGGCCCTTTCCGTCAATTGGGTTTTTTTAAAAGCATCCATCCCGGGGGGTACTTCCCTTTCCCGTCAGATGGTTGGGAGAAAAGCTTTCCCCCAGGGGGTAAAAACCTTCCCCGTCAGAGGTTGGTAGAAAAGCTTTTCCCTCATGGGAGGAAATACCTTCCGTCAAAATGGTTTGGGAGAAACAGCAAACCCTCATGGGGGGTACTACCTTTCCCGTCAATGGTTTGGGAAACAGCAAAACCAACGGGGTTTTTGGGGAAAAATTTTTTAAAAAAAAAAAACCCCTTGGGGGGGAAAAGGGGAAAAAGGGGATACCCCGGGAAAATTTTTGGGAAACCCCCAGGGGAAAAAAAAAAATTTTTTTTTTGGGGGGGGGGGAAAAAAAAAAGGGGGGAAAAAATTTCCCCCGGGGGGGGAAAAATTTGGAAAATTTTAAAAAAAAATTTTTTGGGGAAAAACCCCAAAAAGGGGGGAAAAAACCCCCAAAAAAAAATTTTTAAAAATTTTAAACCCCCGGGGGGGGAAAAAAAAAAAGGGGGGGGTTCCCCAGGGGTTTTTTTTTTTTGGGGGGGGTTGGGGGGAAACCCCCCCAATTTTTAAAAAAAAAAACCCCCCTTTAGGGGGTTTTTTTTTAAAACTATTTTTTTTAAAAGGGGGGAAAAAAAAAATTTTTTTTTTTCCCCGGGGGGAAAAAAATTTTAAAAAAACCCTTTTTTGGGGGGGGGTTTAAAAAAAAAATTCCCCTTTTTTTAAAAGGGGAAAATTGGGGAAAAATTTTTAAAAAGGGGGAAAAACCAAAGGGGAAAAATTTTTTTTTGGGGGAAAAAGAAAAAGGGGGAAATTTTCCCCGGGGGGGGAAAAGGGTTTGGGGCCCCCCCTTTAAAAAGGGGGAAAAAAAAATAAATTTTTAAAAATTTTTTTAAAATCCCCCGGGGAAAATTTTTTTAAAAATTTTTAAAAAAAAAAACCCCTTGGGTTTTTTAAAATTTTAAAGGGAAAAATTTTTTTTAAAATTTGGGAAAATTAAAAAAGGGGGGCCCCCCGGTTTTTTAAAAAAAAAAGGGGGGGGGGAAAAAAAAAAAGGGGGAAAAAAAAGGGGAAAACCCCCCCTTTTTTTTCCCCCAAAAACTAATTTTAAAAAAAAAAAAAAATTTTAAAACCCCGGGGGGAAAAAAAATTTTTGGGGGGGAACAAAAAATTTAAAAAGGGGAAAAAACCCCCAAAAAAATTTCCCCTTGGGGGGAAAAAAAGGGAAAAAGGGAAAAAAGGGGCCCCAGGGGGAAAAAAGGGGGGAAAATTTAAAGGGGCCCAAGGGTTGAAAAATTTAAAAAAAATTTTTAAAAAAAAAAAAAAACAAAAAAACCCGGGGAAAAAACCCAAAAAAAAAAACCCCCCCAAAAAAACAAAAACAAAAAAAAAAAAAACCAAAAGGGGGAAAAAAAAAAACAAAAACAATTTGGTTTTAAAAACCCAAATTTTTAAAAAAAAATTTACCCCCCGGGAAAAAGGGGGGGGAAAAAAAAAGGGGGGGAAAAATTGGGGGGAAAAAAACCGGTTGGGGGAAAAAAAAAAATTGGGGGGGGGGAGGCCCCGGGGAAAAGGGGAGGGAAAAAAAAGGGGGAAAAAAGGGGGAAAAAAGGGGGTTTTTTTTTTTTGGGGGGGGGGGTTGGGGAAAAAGGGGGGGAAAATTTTTTAAAAAATTTTTTTCCCCGGGGGAAAAAAAAATTTTTTTTTAAAAAGGGAAAAATTTTTAAACCCCTAGTGACTGGTGACGAAACAGGTGACATACAGTCTTAATAGGGTCTTCCATATAGAAATCACTTGTCTACTCTGTCCGTAAGTTGCACAGCAGTTGGGTTACAATGGGAAGGACACTAGTTCGATTCCCGGTGCTCTTCACGCAGTTTCTTGTGTTGAAAGGAGTTTAAAATTGAAGGTACACACACACACACACACACATACACACACACACACACACACACACACACACACACACACACACACACACACACGCACACACACACACACACACCACACACACACACACACACCACAACACACACACACACACACGCACACACACACACACACACACACACACACACACGTGAATTGTTTACAAGGGTAAGACTCAAGCAGCCTGTACACGCAGGCATCAACAAGGATGAATTACCACCTCAAGCAACAGCAAGTTTTAGAAATGGCGAGGAAGTGAGGGAGGGAGAGTGAGGGAGGTGGGAGAGTGAGGCATGTTGGAGGGTGAAGAAGGTAGGAACTTGATGGAGGCTGCAGGGGTGAGAGATTCTCGTAGGGAGGGTGAGGAGGAGTCAGGGTGAAGGAGGGGTCAGGGTGAGGGAGGAGGAGTCAGGGTGAAGTATGATGGTGGTGGTAGTGAGGTTGTTGGTGGTGTTGGTGGATGGAGTGGTGGTGGAAGGGGCAGTTATGGATGTGTTTGTAGTGGTAGTGTTGTTGTCAAAACATCCACCTGGTACTGGATGTAAATAGGTATAATGTTTGTCAGGAAACAGGACAAGTGTTTCCTGACGCGGGTCTTAGTCATATGATGACCCGCAGCTGGAGCCTTTGGTCATCTGACAGAGACCTTTACCTGGCTTACCCCTCCACCACTTTAGATATCATGGTTATAATTATAGTGTTTATTAGTCAGCTGACAGAGGTACTGGAATGTCTTACAAAGTATAACATACCAGCAGGTACTGGCAGGCAGGGGAAGCGGACTAGGCAGGCAGGGGCACCAGACAAGCAGGCAGGGGGCAACAGACTAGGAAGGCAAGGGCACCAGACTATGCAGGCAGGGGCATCAGACTACGCAGGCAGGGGCACCAGATTAGGCAAGCAGGGGCACCAGACTAGACAGGCAGGGGACACCAGACTAAGTAGGCAGGGACACCAGACTAGGCAGGCAGGGGCACCAGACTAGATAGGCAGGGAACACCAGACTAAGTAGGCAGGGACACCAGACTAGGCAGGCAGGGACACCAGACTAGGCAGGCAGGGGCACCTGACTAGGCAGGCAGGGACACCAGACTAGGCAGGCAGGGACACCAGACTAGGCAGGCAGGGGCACCAGACTAGACAGGCAGGGGGCACCAGACTAGGCAGGTAGGGGCAGCAGACTAGACAGGAAGGGCAGCAGACTAGACAGGCAGGGACAGCAGACTAGACAGGCAGGGGCAGCAGACTAGACAGGCAGGGGCAGCAGACTAGACAGGCAGGGGCAGCAGACTAGACAGCAGGGGCAGCAGACTAGACAGGCAGGGGCAGCAGACTAGACAGGCAGGGCAGCAGACTAGACAGGCAGGGACAGCAGACTAGACAGGCAGGGGCAGCAGACTAGACAGGCAGGGGCAGCAGACTAGACAGGCAGGGGCAGCAGACTAGACAGGCAGGGGCAGCAGACTAGACAGGCAGGGGCAGCAGACTAGACAGGCAGGGGCAGCAGACTAGACAGGCAGGGGCAGCAGACTAGACAGGCAGGGGCAGCAGACTAGACAGGCAGGGGCAGCAGACTAGACAGGCAGGGGCAGCAGACTAGACAGGCAGGGGCAGCAGACTAGACAGGCAGGGGCAGCAGACTAGACAGACAGGGGCAGCAGACTAGACAGGCAGGGGCAGCAGACTAGAGAGGCAGGGGCAGCAGACTAGACAGGCAGGGGCAGCAGACTAGACAGGCAGGGGCAGCAGACTAGACAGGCAGGGGCAGCAGACTAGACAGGCAGGGGCAGCAGACTAGACAGGCAGGGGCAGCAGACTAGACAGGCAGGGGCAGCAGACTAGACAGGCAGGGGCAGCAGACTAGACAGGCAGGGGCAGCAGACTAGACAGGCAGGGACAGCAGACTAGACAGGCAGGGGCAGCAGACTAGACAGGCAGGGACAGCAGACTAGACAGGCAGGGGCAGCAGACTAGACAGGCAGGGGCAGCAGACTAGACAGGCAGGGGCAGCAGACTAGACAGGCAGGGACAGCAGACTAGACAGGCAGGGGCAGCAGACTAGACAGGCAGGGACAGCAGACTAGACAGGCAGGTGCAGCAGACTAGACAGGCAGGGACAGCAGACTAGACAGGCAGGGGCAGCAGACTAGACAGGCAGGGGCAGCAGACTAGACAGGCAGGGGCAGCAGACTAGACAGGCAGGGGCAGCAGACTAGACAGGCAGGGGCAGCAGACTAGACAGGCAGGGGCAGCAGACTAGACAGGCAGGGGCAGCAGACTAGACAGGCAGGGGCAGCAGACTAGACAGGCAGGGGCAGCAGACTAGACAGGCAGGGGCAGCAGACTAGACAGGCAGGGGCAGCAGACTAGACAGGCAGGGGCAGCAGACTAGACAGGCAGGGGCAGCAGACTAGACAGGCAGGGGCAGCAGACTAGACAGGCAGGGCAGCAGACTAGACAGGAAGGGGCAGCAGACTAGACAGGCAGGGCAGCAGACTAGACAGGCAGGGGCAGCAGACTAGACAGGCAGGGGCAGCAGACTAGACAGGCAGGGGCAGCAGACTAGACATGCAGGGGCAGCAGACTAGACAGGCAGGGACAGCAGACTAGACAGGCAGGGGCAGCAGACTAGACAGGCAGGGCAGCAGACTAGACAGGCAGGGGCAGCAGACTAGGCAGGCAGGGGCAGCAGACTAGACAGGCAGGGCAGCAGACTAGACAGGCAGGGGCAGCAGACTAGACAGGCAGGGGCAGCAGACTAGACAGGCAGGGGCAGCAGACTAGACAGGCAGGGGCAGCAGACTAGACAGGCAGGGGTAGCAGACTAGACAGGCAGGGGCAGTAGACTAGACAGGCAGGGCAGCAGACTAGACAGGCAGGGGCAGCAGACTAGACAGGCAGGGGCAGCAGACTAGACAGGCAGGGGCAGCAGACTAGACAGGCAGGGGCAGCAGACTAGACAGGCAGGGGCAGCAGACTAGACAGGCAGGGACAGCAGACTAGACAGGCAGGGGCAGCAGACTAGACAGGCAGGGGCAGCAGACTAGACAGGCAGGGCAGCAGACTAGACAGGCAGGGGCAGCAGACTAGACAGGCAGGGGCAGCAGACTAGACAGGCAGGGGCAGCAGACTAGGTAGGCAGGGCAGCAGACTAGACAGGCAGGGGCAGCAGACTAGACAGGCAGGGGCAGCAGACTAGACAGGCAGGGGCAGCAGACTAGACAGGCAGGGGCAGCAGACTAGACAGGCAGGGGCAGCAGACTAGACAGGCAGGGGCAGCAGACTAGACAGGCAGGGGCAGCAGACTAGACAGGCAGGGCAGCAGACTAGGCAGGCAGGGGCAGCAGACTAGACAGGCAGGGGCAGCAGACTAGACAGGCAGGGGCAGCAGACTAGACAGGCAGGGGCAGCAGACTAGACAGGCAGGGGCAGCAGACTAGACAGGCAGGGGCAGCAGACTAGACAGGCAGGGGCAGCAGACTAGACAGGCAGGGGCAGCAGACTAGACAGGCAGGGGCAGCAGACTAGGCAGGCAGGGGCAGCAGACTAGGCAGGCAGGGGCAGCAGACTAGACAGGCAGGGGCAGCAGACTAGACAGGCAGGGGCAGCAGACTAGGCAGGCAGGGGCAGCAGACTAGACAGGCAGGGCAGCAGACTAGACAGGCAGGGGCAGCAGACTAGACAGGCAGGGGCAGCAGACTAGACAGGCAGGGGCAGCAGACTAGACAGGCAGGGGCAGCAGACTAGACAGGCAGGGGCAGCAGACTAGACAGGCAGGGGCAGCAGACTAGACAGGCAGGGGTAGCAGACTAGACAGGCAGGGGCAGTAGACTAGACAGGCAGGGGCAGCAGACTAGACAGGCAGGGGCAGCAGACTAGACAGGCAGGGGCAGCAGACTAGACAGGCAGGGGCAGCAGACTAGACAGGCAGGGGCAGCAGACTAGACAGGCAGGGGCAGCAGACTAGACAGGCAGGGACAGCAGACTAGACAGGCAGGGGCAGCAGACTAGACAGGCAGGGGCAGCAGACTAGACAGGCAGGGGCAGCAGACTAGACAGGCAGGGGCAGCAGACTAGACAGGCAGGGGCAGCAGACTAGACAGGCAGGGGCAGCAGACTAGGTAGGCAGGGGCAGCAGACTAGACAGGCAGGGGCAGCAGACTAGACAGGCAGGGGCAGCAGACTAGACAGGCAGGGGCAGCAGACTAGACAGGCAGGGGCAGCAGACTAGACAGGCAGGGGCAGCAGACTAGACAGGCAGGGGCAGCAGACTAGACAGGCAGGGGCAGCAGACTAGACAGGCAGGGGCAGCAGACTAGGCAGGCAGGGGCAGCAGACTAGACAGGCAGGGGCAGCAGACTAGACAGGCAGGGGCAGCAGACTAGACAGGCAGGGGCAGCAGACTAGACAGGCAGGGGCAGCAGACTAGACAGGCAGGGGCAGCAGACTAGACAGGCAGGGGCAGCAGACTAGACAGGCAGGGGCAGCAGACTAGACAGGCAGGGGCAGCAGACTAGGCAGGCAGGGCAGCAGACTAGGCAGGCAGGGGCAGCAGACTAGACAGGCAGGGCAGCAGACTAGACAGGCAGGGGCAGCAGACTAGGCAGGCAGGGGCAGCAGACTAGACAGGCAGGGGCAGCAGACTAGACAGGCAGGGGCAGCAGACTAGACAGGCAGGGGCAGCAGACTAGACAGGCAGGGGCAGCAGACTAGACAGGCAGGGGCAGCAGACTAGACAGGCAGGGGCAGCAGACTAGACAGGCAGGGGCAGCAGACTAGACAGGCAGGGGCAGCAGACTAGACAGGCAGGGGCAGCAGACTAGACAGGCAGGGGCAGCAGACTAGACAGGCAGGGGCAGCAGACTAGACAGGCAGGGGCAGCAGACTAGACAGGCAGGGGCAGCAGACTAGACAGGCAGGGCAGCAGACTAGACAGGCAGGGGCAGCAGACTAGACAGGCAGGGGCAGCAGACTAGACAGGCAGGGGCAGCAGACTAGACAGGCAGGGGCAGCAGACTAGACAGGCAGGGGCAGCAGGGGTGGTCGAGTCGAAGGAAGATAATTTTTTCTTGAAAGAGTTGATTTTCTTGGTGTAGTGGGGATATTATCGAAGCGGCAGGGATTTTCTTTAAGTGGTGGGGAAGTTTCCATATACCCGGAGTATACCTTGTTGCAACCCCTGAATGGGTTACAATGTATATTATGATTATGAATATAATGTATATTTTCATATAATTTTATATTGCTTATATTTGCGATAATAGCTAAATCGTAAATATATTGCTTTACTTTATTATTTGACTTAGTTACCTGTTGTTAGGTAGGATGTAACATATTATGTGCTCAAAGTTCAAGTCTTGATTGTCTAACTACTGTAATTATCGCTTGTGGCTCGTTTCCCTGCCGGCTTCTCGTTGTTACTGAGTAGCAGCTGTCCATGGAGCTATCACGTGATAGAGGGGGGGGGTGTCCTCACCTCGCCTGAAGTATTCAGTCTGGTCTAGACTCTCTTGGTGGTTGGACGTATCCCTGACAAGATCCTAAATCTCCCTTATTGGCCCTTGTTGGAAGATCGTCTCTGTCTCGTTAGGTTCTGTGAGACTCTGTTCACAGAACATTGTATAGACTTAGTGATTTTCGATGTTGTACTGAGGTTGTGTGTCGCATAGACACTCTGAGCAACTCAGGTCCTGAGCTGTAGCTTCTGACCTAACTTTTACTGGTATCTGTGTACTGTCACAGTCGGGGATTTTCTTATGCTGAACTTAGATTCAGTAGTATGGGAGTTTTGTGACTTTTGTGGAGGATCTGCTGATGGTCCCTACTTAGTGTCGTTATATTATCTCCTTGTTCCTGATTCTGTGTCGCAGTTGCTTGTTATATTGCTATTGGGCTTAGCATTCTTTCTGTTGTTCAAGCAGACTGTTCTGATTGCCAGTTGGTCAAGAAGTTAGTTTATTTGAGGACTTTGTCAGTCACTTGTTTAAGTCTAGTCGAGTCGTGAGACATAGCGAACTACTTAGAGCACTTACACACATACACACAAACTTATTTGTACATATTTGTAATATCTTATTAAATGTTAATGTACCAGACGGTACTTAAGACTTATGATGTGATATGTGCTTTCAGCACAATAATACTGTTTTCCCAAACCCGGCCCTTGGGTTTTACACTTTTCCTCATTTGTCTCCGGGGGTCCATCATAGTTTTTTGTCCCCCCTTGTCCCACCCCGTTCGCGAAGGGGCAAAGGTCAAAAGGGCGGTGTATGAGGGGTGGGTCAAGGGCCTTTCCCCCGCGTTTTTTCATTGG
This sequence comes from Cherax quadricarinatus, assembly GCF_026875155.1. Taxonomy (NCBI): domain Eukaryota; kingdom Metazoa; phylum Arthropoda; class Malacostraca; order Decapoda; family Parastacidae; genus Cherax; species Cherax quadricarinatus. The sequence continues at coordinate 42,639,369 of NC_069414.1, read as the reverse complement.
GAAAAAACGCTTAAAAAACCCCTAAGGAAACCCCTGTAACTCATGGGGGGGTTGGAGAAAAACGTTTTCCGGGGAAAAAAGGCGAGGAAGCTCCAATTCCTTGGGGCAAGGAAAATTTCCCGGATCAAGGCGTCCAGCTTAGTTACGGGTAATACAAATATAAAAAAATAAAAAATAATCTTTTTTTTTCCAATTTTCATGACTCAACTTATCCCAAAACCCTAAGCTGCACATGAACAATTTCGAAGACGGCCCCTTTAAAAAACAAAGCAAACTGGGGCAAAATTTGGGTTTAATTTTTGGGCCCCAGGATGCGACCCACACCAGGGCCCCCTAACCCCAGGGACCTATTTACCCCCTAAAATGAACAAAAAGGGAGAAAAGGGCAGGGGGTTTTTAAGGGAAAAATACCCTAATGTTTTCCACCCCCTAACCCGGGGATTGAACCATGGGCGTCAATGTGTGGCCCCAGTGCGCTAAACCAAACCCATTTCTGGAAAACCTTAAAAAGATGAAATTTAAATGACTGGTGTTTACGAAGTGTCTTCTCTCCATTTCTCCCTCCCGAAACCTTTTTTAATTTTCTTTAAATTTTATTTTGTGTCATTTTTGCTGGTGCGAATTTCACTTCCCACTTGTGGTCCCCCTTCGTGAATGTTGCCCAAAAACTGAGTGTACCCTTTACGTACTTGTCATTACCTTTGAATTGCAACTACAATTTTAAAAGTGTTTCTATTTATGCAGCTTTTTCCCCCGGGCTTACAGATGTTAGCTTGCCGTTTTTACAGTGTCTCTGCTCTTTCCCCCTCAGAGACCCCTGCTGATTTATACACTGTTCCCCGTTTCCCCTGGGCTGTGATGTATACACGTCTGCTTCCACTTACTGCTTTATTTATATACTGCTGGGTTCCAAGGACTGCTGAAGTATACACTGTCTGCTTCCACTGACTGCCGAAAGTATACACTGGCTGCTTTTCCCCTGGGGCTGATGTTACACTGTCTGCTTTCCCCTGACTGCTTTATGATACCTGTCTGCTTCCACTGCTGCGATGTATACACTGTCTGCTTCCACTGACTGCTCATGTATACATGTTCTTTCCTTCCACGACTGTTATGTATACACCCGTCGCTTCCCCCTGACTTTGAAAGTAAACTGTTTATAAAAGAATTTTTTTCCGCCCAAACCCGTGACCGAAATGTGTGATAAAAGTTTACTAAATTTCCCCCATTTTGTTGTTTTAAAAAGGTTTCCCAAAAGCAACTGAGGGGACTTTTTACTTTTGGGGATCGTTTTGTCTCCAAGGGGCTTTGTGGCGGGAAATTTGCCACAATGTCGCATTAAAAAACATGAGAAATTTGGGGGGAAAAACTGCCGGGAGGAAACCCACTGGCCCCCTACAAAACAGGTTTTAGTTGCGCAAATTTCCTTTTTATTTAACATTGTCTGAAAAACTGGCAAAACTTTTGAAACTTCAAAATGCACTTTAATTTTCGGGCCCTTTAATATGCACTTTAAGTGTCACCTTAAAAATTTTCACTCAAGTGTCACCTTTTCAAATGCACTTAAAGTTTTCCCCCTTAAAAATGCAACCCAAGTGTCGCCTTCAATATGCCCCAAAGTGTCCCCCTTTTAATATGCACTAAGGGGTCACCTTTAATAGGGACTTTAAAGTGTCGCCTTCCCAAAATGCACCCCAAAAGGCACCTTAAATGCACTAAGTGGCACCTTCAAAAATGCACCAAGTGTCACCTTCAATATGCACCCAAATGGGCAACCCCCCCCAAAATGATCAAGTGGTCGCCTTCAAAAGGGACCCAAGTTTTCACCTTCAATTTCCTCAATGTCACCTTCAATATGCAACCCCAAATGTACCTTCTTTTGCCCCCCAATTTTTTTCCCCCCTTTAATATGCCCCAAGTGTCACCTTTAATTTTTCCCCCCAATTTTACCTTCAATATGCACCCAAGTGGGCACCTTCAATTTTGCACCCAAATGGCACCTTCACCAAAGCACCAAGTGGGACCTTCATTAGCACCCAAAATGTCACCCTCAATATGCACTCAAGTGTCCAAACCCTTTAATTTTGTTTCTCAAGGGGCCACCTTCAATATGCACTCAAGTGTCACCTTCAAAAATGCCCCCCAAGTGTTCCCCCTTCAATAGGGACCCAAAATGTCACCTTTAATATGCACTCCCAAATGTCCCCCTTCAAAATGGGACTCAAGTTTTTACCTTCCAATATGCACCCAAAATGTCACCCTTCAATTTTGAAAAACAAGTGTCACCTTTGGAAAGCACTAAAGTGTCACTTTCAATATGCACCCAAGTTTCACCTTCAAAAAAAAAAAATGCACCAAGTGTCACCCTTTAAAATGCACTAAAGTGGGACCTTTAATATGCACCCCAAAAATGTCACCTTTTAATAGCCCTCAAGTGTCACCTTCCCAATTTTGCACTAAAGTGTCCCCCTTCCAAAAGCACCCAAGTGTCACTTCAATATGCCCCCCCAAGGGTCACCTTCAATATGCACTTAAGTGTCCCCCTTTTAATATGCCCCCAAGTGGGCAAAATTTAATATTCACTCAAGTTGGGCCCTTCAATATGGGACCCAAGTTTGCACCCTTTTAAATGCCCCTCAAGTTTTCACCTTCAAATGCACTAAAGTGCACTTTCAATATGCACTCAAGTGCCACCTTCAATTTGCAAAACCCCTTTTCCCCCTTCCCAAAATGCCCCCTCAAGTTTTCACCTTAATATGCAACCCCAAATGTCACCCTTTAAAATGCACCCCAAGGGGTCCCCCCTTCAATATGCACCCCAAATGCCACCTTCAATATTTCACCCAAGGTCACCTTCAATATGCACCCAAGTGTCACCTTAATATGCACCCAAGTGTCCCCCCTTCCCTTTGCACCCCGTTCCCCCTTTAATATGCAAATCAAAGGGAACCTTCAATTTTGCCCCCAAGTGTCCCCCTTCAATAGGGATTTAAGTGGGACCTTTTAAAAATGCCCCCAAAAAGTTCAACCTTTAAAAAAGCACCCAAGTTTCACCTTTAAAATGCCCCCCAAGTGCCACCTTAATATGCAAAACCCCAAATGCCACCTTCAAATGCACTCAAATGTCACCTTCAAAATTGCACTCAAATGTCCCTTCAAAATGACTCAAGGGGTCCCCTTCAATATGGGACCCCAAATGTCACCTTTATAAGCCCCCCAAGGGTTTTACCTTTAATATGCCCCCCAAGTGCCCCTTTTTTTTATGCACCCAATGTCAAAAACCCTTTAAAATTTTTAAATCAAGTTTCACCTTTAATATTCACCCCAAAATGTCACCTTCAAAAGCACTCAAGTGTCACCTTCAGTATGCACCCCAAATTCACCTTCATTAAAGCACTAAGTGTCAACTTTAGTAAAGCACCCCAAATTTCACCTTCAAAATTCACTCAATTTTCCCCCTTTTATTTTTGCCCCCCAAGTGCACCTTCAATATGCACCCCAAAGGGGCCCTTTTAATATGCACCAAATTCACCTTCAATATGCCCCCCAAGTGTCACCTTCAAATTTTTGCACTCAAGTGTCACCTTCAATTTGCACCAAAAGGGCACCTTTAATATGCCCCTCAAGTGTCACCCTTTAAATGCACTAAAGTGTCACTTTTAATATGCCCCCCAAGGGTCACCTTCAATAAGCACTCCCCAATGTCACTTTCAATAGGCCCTTTAAGGGGTCACCTTCAATAAGGGAGTCAAGTGTCCCCCCTTCAATATTTCACCCCAAATATCAACCCTTTAATATCCCCTCAAAATTCACCCTTTAATATGCAAACCCAAATGTCACCTTCAATAAGCAATCAAGTGTCCCCCTTCAAAAATGACCCAAAATGTCCCCTTTAATATGCCCCTCAAGTGTTTACCTTCAATATGCACCCAAGTGTCACCTTTAAAAATGCACCAAATGTCACCTTCAATAGGGGACCCAAATGTCACCTTCAAATATGCCCCTGAAAAGGGCAACCCTTTATTATGCAAAAATTTTAATGTCACCTTTAAATGCACTGAAGTGTCACCTTTTATTTGCAAAAAGGTCACCTTCAATATGCACTCAAGTGTCACCTTCCAAAATTCAAATCAAGTTTCAAAACCTTTAATAGCCCCAAATTTTTCACCTTCTTTTGCAAACCCCGGGCACTTTCAATTTTCACCCAAGTGTCCCCCTTCAAAATGCACTCAAGTGTCCCCCTTCAATATGCACCCAAATGTCACCTTCAATATGCACTTTAAGGTAACCCCTTTAAAATGAACCCCCAAAGGGGTACCTTTAAAAAATTTTCACTCCCGTTTTCACCTTCAATAGCCCCCCAAGTGTCATTTCAATATGCACCCAAAAAGGGCACCTTCAATATGCACTAAGTGTCACCTTTAATATGCCCCAAAATGTTCCCCCTTAATTTTTCACCCAATTGGGCACCCTTTTAATTTTGCACCCAAGTGTCACCCTTCAAAATGCCTCAAGTTCACCTTCAATTTGAACCCCAAATGTCACCTTCAATATGCAAATCAGTGCACCTTCAATAAACCCCAAAATTTTACCCAATATGCACTTTAAAAGGGCACCTTCAAAAATGCCCCTAAAGTGTCAATTTTAAAATGCACTCAAGTGCCAAACCTTTAATATTTCCCCCCAAGTGTCAAACCCTTTTAATATGCACTCAAAATGCACCTTCAATAAAAGCCCCCCAAGCGTTTCCATTAATTTTGCACCCAAGTGTCACCCCTTTAAAATGCACCCAAGTGGGCAAACCCTTTAAGTGCACCCCAAATTTCACCTTCAATAAAGGGACCCCAAGGGGTCACCTTCAATATGCACCCAAAACGTCACCTTTTTATTCCCCCCCCAAGTGTTCCCCCCTTCAAAAATGCACCCAAGTTCACCTTCAATATGCCCCAAGTGCACCTTCCCAAAAATACACCCCGTGCCCCCTTCCAAAATCACCCAAAAGGGGCACCTTAAAAAAACCCCAAGTGTCACCTTCAATTGCACCCAAGTGTTTACCTTCAAAAATACACCCAAATGTCACCTTCAATAAACCAAACCCCAAATGTCCCTTTAATTTTGCCCCAAGTGTCACCTTCAATATACACCCAAGTGTCACCTTAATATACACCAAGTGTCCCCCCCTTCAATTTACAAACCCCAAATGCCCTTTTAATTTTTCCCCGAAAGTGTCATCTTCAGTATGGGACCCAAATGTCACCTTCCCAAAATGCACCCCAAATTTCACCTTCAATATACACGCAAGTGTCAAACCTTAGATGCACCCAAGTGTCCCCCTTCAATATGCACCCCCAAGTTTCACCTTAAAAATTTAAAAGCAAGCGTCCCTTCCAAAAAAACACCCAAGTGTCCCTTCAATATACACGCCAAAATTCCCCTCATCTCTTGGGGGGAAAAAAGGGGGTCATTTTTGTTAAAAATTGTGTTTGTAAATTAAAAAAAGCTTAAAAACCGGAGGTTTTGTCACAGGTTTCAAGTCTACACAAGGGGTTTTTTTTTCAAAGGTTTTGGTTTTAAAAAATTGCTGCCTTTATTTAAAACCCCTGAGCTGTTACCCCTTTAAGCCCTGCATTTCTTCCTTGGGTAATTTTTACGTTGTTCTAAAACATCTGCCTTTAGATTTTGGGAGAGTTTTTATTTTAAATTTTTATTTCTCAAATTACAATTCAAACGGTCCCCCTTAACCTTTGGGGTTTTGATATTTTATCAAGTTTTGTATCTTTTTTTTTCTGTGATTTTTACTGTCCCTTTCATCCCGTTTTTCCCCTGCTCTGATTAAACATCTTTTCCTTTTTTGTATCTTCGGGGGGAAACCACGGGCTCCTTTGGTTTTTTAAACGTTAGGGGGTTTTTTGGGGTTTTAAATTTCCCCCAACGGTTCTAAAAGTCTGTTCATTTTTTTTGCCTTCCACGTTTTGGGGCGGGTGGTTCTTTGCCCCGTTGTACACACTTTTGTTGACGTTTCAGGGGGGGAATTTTTAGCTCCCCGGCCCCGCCTCTTCACTGAATCGCTACTGGGGGCACCTCCCTTTAAACCCTTAGCTTTATCAAAACCTTTTTTTTGTGTTTGTGTACTCATTAAATTTACTCACCTAATTTTTGGGTTTCAGGAGTTTGATATCAGCTCCGGCCCCCTCTTCACTGAGTGCTACCAGGTCCCCTTTCTTCCCCCGCTCCCGGACTTTTTAAAAACCTCATCTTAAAAATATGTATAGTTCCTGAATCTACCCAAATCACTTTGCTAGGCAAAACCACTTTTCCCGACTTAAATCTAAACGAAGAAAACTTCCCAAAATCCCTTTTACTCATCTGTGTATGTTGGTGTGGGGTACTCGGGTATTTTACTCACCCTTTTGTTGCAAAGGGTCGATTTTATAGGCCCTTTTCACCGCCCCTTTCCCCTGGGCGTATTGGTCTTGTGTGTGTGTGGGTCGGGGGTGTTGTGTGGTGTGGGTTTTTTGTGTGTTGTGTGTGTGTGTGTGAGTTTGTGTGTGTGTGTGGGTGTGTGTTGTGGTGTGTGTGGTGTGTATACTATTTGGGTTGCGGGGGTCGAGTCGAGCTCCTGGGCCCCCCCTCTTCACTGATCGTACTAGGTCACCCCCCTCCCCGAGCCCTGAGCTTTTTCATAAACCCCTGCTTTTAAAACTAGTATGGTTTCCCGCCTCCACACAAACGCTTCCCAAAATTTCCCTTACTGAAAATACTCTGGGGCTGAAAAAATACCCCCCCCAACATCCCCTTTTTGATTTATTTTTGTGTCTTTGCTTCCAACTGTGTCCCCCTTTTTGCTGTGCCCAAAATCTGGAACATCCCCCGTCTTTTTCCACCCTTTTCAAACCCCTCAGAATTTTTTATGTCGTTATTTATGTCCCCCCTAAACCCCTCCTGTCCTCCATTTTCGGCAGGTTGATTTCCCCCTTAAACCTCTCCCCGTAGGACATACCTCTTAGCCCCCTGGGACTAGTCTTTTTGCAAAAACCTTTTTCCCCAAATTTTCCCCTTTGTTTCTTTTTCTTTCTTGGCTTTGGGTTTTTGGGGGCCAAACTGGTGCCCCAAAACTCCAAAAATGGGCCAAAAAAAAACGGGAAAAGGGCCGAACGATTTTTTAAAAAAAAGGGTCGTGAATTTTTTTTTCTGAAAGGTTTGCTAGGCGCCCATATGCTGCAGCAGGGTTTTTTGGTTTATGTGGCTTCCGGAGATATGCTGGTTTTATACTCACCCCCAAGATCTTTTTCCTTTTAGTGGGGGTTTTGTAGTCTCTGAAACCCCCAGATGTATTCCGTCTGGGGGCCCTTTTTTTGCCCCTTCCCGAAACTTCATGACTTTGCCCCTTTTGGGGGATTGAACTCCAAAGGGGCCAATTGCTGGACCAGGTCTGCAAATGTCCAAAATTCCCCCCTTTTTGTTTGCCCGTTTTTCCAACGAGTTTAAATTTTTCTCATCAACTTCACGCATCTGCAAACAGGGACACCCCAGAGGGCTATTTTTCCCTTTCCGGGAAAGTTCCGGGTTTACAAATCCCCGAAACAGATGGTCCTAGGGCTGAAACCCCCCCGGGACCCCCGGTGGGCACAGGGGGCCCCCTCCCGAAAACCCTGGCCCCGTTCCATGGGCTCGCTGCTGTCTTCCTGACAAGGGTTTTTCCCCGAACCATTGTTGTTTCCTTCCCCCGTTATCCTGCTTGGTCCTCCAGTTTTTGCACCCAAACCCCTTGTGGGGGGAAAACTGTGTCAAAAAAGCCTTTTGCAGTCCAAGAAAATGCAATCCCCCCCCCCTCTCTCTCTTTTTCCCCCATGCTGTCAACCCAAAGTCAAAAAAATCCAAATAAAGGTTTTTTGACACAGGATTTCCCGGCCCTGAAACCAAGCGGCTGCCCGTTTATGGATCATTCCCCTTTTTAGGGTGTTTTCCCCCACTCTTCTCCCGATAATCCCCCAGATTTTGCATACTATACAAGTCGTGAACTGGTCCCGTAGTTTTTTAAACCCCTTCAGTCTGTCTCCCTTTTTTAAAAAATTGGGACTTAATTTGCTGTCTTCCAAAGCCCCCCCCCCCCCCCCAGGGGAATCTCCCCGTTTTTAAGATGGATTGAATAATTTTTGTTTGGGGTACACATAGCGCCTCTTCTCCCCTTCAAAACCCATGGGGAGATGTTATCTGGCCCCATTGCCTTTTAAGTTTCTAGCCACCAGAAGCCTCCCTTTACTTCTTTTCCCGGGGTTTTGTGCACTTGTGTCCGCAAATTGGTGTGTTTTTCCCCACCCTCCGTTTTTTCTGGAGTCCCTTCTGTTCCCCTGGAACACTTCCCTTTTTGTGGTTGTGGTGGTGTGTGTGGTTTCGGGGGTGTGTGGGGTGTGTGTGTGTGTGGGTGGTGTGTGGTGTTTTGGGGGTGTGTTTTGTGTGTGTGTGGTGTGTGAGGTTTTGTGTGTTGTGTGTGTGGTGTGTGTGTGTGTGTGTGTGTGTGTGTGTGTGTGTGTGTGTTTGTGTGTGTTTTGTATGGGTATGTGTGTTTATTTTGTGGTGTGTGGGGTATGTATGTTTTGTCTTCTTTTTTCCTTTTCCCCCAAACTTCATGACTTGGCATTTGGCGGGGGTTTAAAACCAAAAGGAAACCCGTTGCTTTGGGCCCGGCTTGTAGCCTGTCCAGGGCTCTTTGTAGTCCTGCCGAAACCTCATCCGAATTTTATTCTTCTCATTAACCCCAAACATCGTCCCCCAAACAAGGATACTTTTTGAGCTATTTCCCTTTCCCTTATGTCATTCACAATTTTTCAAGAACACACAGGTCCTAAAAGGGCTGACCCCTGTGGAACCCCCCTTTTTCACAGGCGCCCAATCGGGCCCTCGTCAGTACCATGAGGGGTTGCCTCCCTGGGAAATTTTTCTCTTATCCCTTTCAGTGGGCCTTTTTTTTTAGGGGTTTCCTGATCCCCTTTGCTTTTTTCAGTAACCTCTTGTGAGGGAAATGTGTCGAAGGCCTTTTTTGCCCGGCCAAAAAAATGGGAGTCGATCCACCGCTTTTTCTTTTTCTTACTTCTGCAAACCCTTTTCATAAAAACCCAATATTTGTGACACAGGAAAAACCCCCCCCTGAAACCATGCTGGTTGGCAATTAAAATAATTTTTCTTTCCCGGTTCTCCACCACTTCCCCCCCTGTTTATATTTTCCAAGAAACCCTTTCATACTATACACTTGTGAACAGGGCGAAATTTAATGCCTTTATGCTGTCTCCCCCCTTTTTAAAAAATTTGGGGTTACAAATTTTCCATCATTCCCCCACCTCGGGGAGTTGCCCAGTTTCAAATGATGTGTTGAAGATCTTTTTTAAAGGTACACACAAAAGTCTCTGTCCCTCTTTAAGGGCCCCGGGGGAGAAAGTTGTCTTTGGGCCCCCCCCCGCCTTTGAGGTGTCAAGTTCCCTAGCAGCTTCCCTTTACCCCCCTCCTTGGTTATATGTTCCCCATCCCCCTTGCTGGTCATCCCCCCGCTTTTGATTTCCTGGAGTCCTACTGGTTTCCCCCTGGTTTAAAACTTCTTTAAAAATTTGTGTTTGTGTGTGTGTGTGTGTGGTGTTGTGTTTTGGTTTTTGTGGTGTGGGTGGTGTGTGTGTGTGTGTGTGTGTGTGTGTTTGTGTCTGTGTGTGTGGGAGTATATGTGTATGTGTGTGTACTCACCTATTTGTACTCACCTATTTGTGGTTGCAGGGGTTGAGTCATAGCTCCTGGCCCCGCCTCTTCACTGATTGCTACTAGGTCCTCTCTCTCCCTGCCCCATGAGCTTTATCATACCTCGCCTTAAAACTATGTATGGTTCCCGCCTCCACTACGTCACTTTCTAGGCTATTCCACGGTCTGATTACTCTTTGATTGAAGAAATACTTCCTAACATCCCTTTGATTCATCTGAGTCTTCAACTTCCAATTGTGACCTTTTGTGTCTGTGTCCCATCTCTGGAACATCCCGTCTTTGTCCACCTTGTCTATTCCGTGCAGCATTTTATATGTCGTTATCATGTCTCCCCTGACCCTCCTGTCCTCCAATGTCGTCAGGCCGATTTCCCTCAACCTTTCTTCGTAGGACAATCCCCTTAGCTCTGGGACTACTCTTGTTGCAAACCTTTGCACTTTCTCTAATTTCTTGTCGTGCTTGACTAGGTGTGGATTCCAAACTGGTGCTGCATACTCCAGTATGGGCCTGACGTAAATGGTATACAGAGTCTTGAACGAATCCTTACTGAGGTATCGGAACGCTATCCGTAGGTTTGCCAGGCGCCCGTATGCTGCAGCAGTTATCTGATTGATGTGCGCCTCAGGAGATATGCTCGGTGTTATACTCACCCCCAGATCTTTTTCCTTGAGTGAGGTTTGGAGTCTTTGGCCATCTAAACTATATTGTGTCTGCGGTCTTCTTTGCCCTTCCCCAATCTTAATGACTTTGCATTTGGCAGGGTTAAATTCAAGAAGCCAGTTGCTGGACAAGGCTTTGTAGCCTGTCCAGGTCTCTTTGTAGTCCTGCCTGATCCTCATCCGATTTGATTCTTCTCATTATCTTCACATCATCTGCAAACAAGGACACTTCTGAGTCTATCCCTTCCGTTATGTCATTCACATATACCAAGAACAGCACAGGTCCTAGGACTGACCCCTGTGGAACCCCGCTTGTCACAGGCGCCCACTCTGACACCTCGTCACGTACCGTGACTCGTTGTTGCCTCCCTGTCAGGTATTCTCTGATCCATTGCAGTGCCTTTCCTGTTATGTGTGCCTGATCCTCTAGCTTTTGCAGTAACCTCTTGTAAGGAACTGTGTCGAAGGCCTTCTTGCAGTCCAAAAAAATGCAGTCGATCCACCCCTCTCTCTCTTGTCTTACTTCTGTCACCTTGTCATAAAACTCCAGTAGGTTTGTGACCCAGGATTTTCCTTCCCTGAAACCGTGCTGGTTCTGTGTGTGTGTGTGTGTGTGTGTGTGTGTGTGTGTGTGTGTGTGTGTGTGTGTGTGTGTGTGTGTGTGTGTGTGTGTGTGTGTGTGTGTGTGTGTGTATGTGGCTCTCTAATATTCACCGCATTATCCTACCCTATTTTACCATCCATCCTTACTCATAATCCATCATCCACCCACCCAACGCCTTATCATCCATCCCCCCCACTCTCCTCTACCCCATATCTCACTTCCCTCCGAGAGAGACAGAGAGAAAGACAGAGCTAAAGAGCGAGAGAGAGAGAGATGAGGTGGAGATAGCTTCCCTCCCCCCTTCCTAATTCATCAAGTGTTGGACCGCTTAGCAAGAGTGACCATCGCAGTCCTGGCCAGACCCACCGACCTATAATTACAATAATCTCTAGCAACAATAAGAGAAACAAACCTACAATCCACCGTGGTCCTCCAGAACCAGAACCTCCCCCGTCCCGCAACCATTCGACTGGAAACCCCAATGCATTAGGGGGGATTTTCGGCACTAATGAATGGCCTTAAATGGCACTAATGGCCCTGGATGTGCCTGTGTCACTGGAAACGGATAGCCAAAGGGCCGGTCAGGCAAAGGAAGAAGAAAAAGGAATAATGTCAGAGTAACATCTCAGAAGAAAGGGCTGGTGGCGCCCGTCCCACCATTAACAAATACTTATACCAGGGAAATACGAAAAGGCATCAATTTTTTCTTTATCGTGCTTAATTCTTGTTCGAAATGCTGGGAAATGGGGACCTCAGCGGGATTACGTTACGCGGAATTTAGTTGGTTAATGGTGTTTTAAAGTGTATCTACTGCACGAGGGTTATTAAGGTTGTGTGTCCCCTGTACACCACCAGAAAGAATACTTTCATACCTAAAATAGTGATTAATGTAAACTACCAGTGTATATACACTGAGATATACATCTCACAGTGTATATACACTGAGATATACATCTCACAGTGTATATACACTGAGATATACATCTCACAGTGTATATACACTGAGATATACATCTCACAGTGTATATACACTGAGATATACATGTCATAGTGTATATACACTGAGATATACATCTCACAGTGTATATACACTGAGAGACATATACCTCATAGTATGTAATAAAGTTGGTAGAATTACCGACAACATGTAAAGTAAAAGGACACAAGTGCAACGAATGTGACATTTTATTGTGGCAACGTTTCGCTCTCCAGGAACTTTATCAAGCCATTACAAACAATATATGGACGCAGAGGGTATGTATAGGCTTAGAGTGACGTGTAATACTAGTGGTAGTAGTAGTATAGTAGTAATATAAGTTGTAGTAGTAGTAGTAATGCAATTAATTTGCACATGAGTAAAAGGATATAAAAAGCTGTGAAAGTTAACACACTTGTGCAACATCTGGATATCTTTATTGTAGACGTTTCGCCATCCAGTGGTTTTATTTTATACATTTCTTGCACAACTTGTCAGACACTGCAACATCATGGAATCTTGGTTCAGAGGACATCTACAAGACCTTCTTCACGGCTGCTGCAACTAACCCATCTCTTCGGGAAGGACCTACTTCCACTGGGGAATCCCGCCTACCAGTGACTATGCCCTCGTCTGCTGCCCGTCCCTATCCACTGACACCTATATAACCGCCAGTCTTCTTGCCTTTGCTCCAGATTCTCCTCCACCACGATGCTGTGAACACTAACTCCAAGGTTGAGGGACTGATTACCTCATCTTTTGTATATAGTTCTACTGTCTTTTAATTATGTCCTAGAATCTGTATTGATAAAGCCACTGGATGGCGAAACGTCTACAATAAAGATATCCAGATGTTGCACATGTGTCTTAACTTTCATATTGTCGGTATTTTATACCTTTCTTGCACGATATAAAAGCTATTACTTGGGTAACATAAAAATAAGTTAGATAAATATTTCTATTGGAGGTTGAATTAGAGAAGATCTGTTTCAGTGTTCATCCTCTGTAGTGTGCTTGTGTAGTATGAACAGGAGAGACTATGTGATGGCAGGGTTTACAGTTTTCAGGAGGGTTCTTGCTAAGCCTTCAGAGATGGTGAAGCTGCCCTTGTTCTGTTTAATTGTATTAGAAACAGCGATTAGTAATGATTCAAGGCACTTTCGTCTGTGGAAATTAGTTTCTTTGATCACTAATTGGGCGTCCCTGCATTTCATGAGATGATTGGTGGAATTGCTGTGTTGTACACAGGCGTTGTTCAGGTTATCATTTCTACATGCAGTTTACACTAGAAGAGTCCACTGATAACCTACCTTTCCTAGACGTCCTCAGTCACACAGTAGATAACAACCTAAGATTTCAAGTTTATCGGAAACCTACAAATAAAAACGATCTACACAGATCTATTCCAGTCCCACATTTGTTAGTGGAATGGAGTATGTTAGAACCCCTCCTCCACCCCTACTTCCCTTCACCCTCTCTCTCCGTCCCTCCTTCTCTCCTTCCCTCCACCCCCTCTCTCCCTCCCTCCTTCTCTCCTTCCATCCATCCCTTCCTTGCTCCCTCCTCTCCTTCCCTTCATATCTTCTTCCGTCCCTCTCTCCTTGCCCTTGAACTGTTCCTCCTCTTTCCCTTCCTTTAATCTCTCTCTCCCGTTCGCTCTCTCTCTCCCTCTCGCTCTCCCTCTCTCCCCCCCCTCTCTCTCTCTCCCCCTCTCTCTCTCTCCCCCTCCATCAACCATACCACTGACCACCTCCCTCTCCCCTTAACGACCCAGGATAATAACAGCCTGGACATCTCCCTCGCCAGTGACACAAACCACAGACATCGTTTCTATTATTGTCGAGCCTAAACACGTAGCATCGAGCCCGCAGTGCCCAGACCCGCTCCTCAAGTCATACCATTAAGATACCCTCATAATTTAATCACACTTTTCCACATATTTTCACAGTCTTTCCCCCCATATCGTTCCACCTGCGACACCAATGGAAATACTCCCCCTTTCTGACCTTCTTTCGGGTCATACTGGAAGGTAATTTATACATATGTTACTATGTATGATAACTCTACAGGGTGTTTCAAAATAATGGGTCCATGATTTTGAAACAGCCGTATTTATATGTGTGTGTAGGTGAGATAACTTGCCCGGATGTGATGCTAAGTGAACGATGCTGAGTGATAACTTCTGCTCTGATGGATCATCTTGGGAGGCTGGGGTTTTGTTTTACAATTTCGTTCGTTTTTTTTTCGGGTCTTCTTATGCTCGTAATGTTTTTGACTCTCAACTAGAGGATAATGCCTGTTTCGTGGTGTTTTTGACTGCTAACTAGAGGGTAACGTACGTACAGCAAAGACTCGTAGTATTTTTGACTCCTAGCTAGAGAATAATGCATGTCTGGAACAGTCTCGTAGTGTTTTGAACTCAAGGGTATGAGACCTTAACACGGGGCCAGGAGCTATGACTCGACCCCTGCAACCACAAATAGGTGAGTTCTGTTCTATATGATAGTTACACAGTGGGAACACCAGCAGTGTGTTGCTACACTGTGTGTTGCTATGTTGCTACACTGTGTGTTGCTAAGTTGCTACACTGTGTATTGCTATGTTGCTACACTGTGTGTTGCTATGTTGCTATACTGTGTGTTGCTATGTTGCTACACTGTGTGTTGCTATGTTGATTTACTGTGTGTTGCTAAGTTGCTACACTGTGTGTTGCTATGTTGCTACACTGTGTGTTGCTATGTTGCTACACTGTGTGTTGCTATGTTGCTACACTGTGTGTTGCTATGTTGCTACACTGTGTGTTGCTATGTTGCTACACTGTGTGTTGCTATGTTGCTACACTGTGTGTTGCTATGTTGCTACACTGTGTGTTGCTATGTTGCTATACTGTGTGTTGCTATGTTGCTACACTGTGTGTTGCTATGTTGCTAACTTGTGTTGCTAAGTTGCTACACTGTGTGTTGCTATGTTGCTACACTGTGTGTTCGCTATGGGTTGCTTGCTACACTGTGTGTTGCTATGTTGCTACACTGTGTGTTGCTATGTTGCTACACTGTGTGTTGCTATGTTGCTACACTGTGTGTTGCTATGTTGCTACACTGTGTGTTGCTATGTTGCTACACTGTGTGTTGCTATTTGCTACACTGTGTGTTGCTATGTTGCTACACTATGTGTTTGCATGTTGCTAACTGTGTGTTGCTATATTGCTACACTGTGTGTTGCTATGTTGCTATAACTGTGTGTTGCTATGTTGCTACACTGTGTGTTGCTATGTTGCTACCTTTTTTTTTACACTGTGTGTTGCATGTTGCTACACTGTGTGTTGCTATGTTGCTACACTGTGTGTTGCTATGTTGCTATACTGTGTGTTGCTATGTTGCTACAATGTGTGTTGCTATGTTGCTACACTGTGTGTTGCTATGTTGCTACACTGTGTGTTGCCTATGTTGCTACACTGTGTGTTGCTATGTTGCTACACTGTGTGTTGCTATGTTGCTAAACTGTGTGTTGCTATGTTGCTACACTGTGTGTTGCTATGTTGCTCACTGTGTGTTGCTATGTTGCTACACTGTGTGTTGCTATGTTGCTACACTGTGTGTTGCTATGTTGCTACACTGTGTGTTGCTATTTGCTACACTGTGTGTTGCTATGTTGCTACACTGTGTGTTGCTATGTTGCTACACTGTGTGTTGCTATGTTGCTACAACGTGTGTTGGCTATGTCACACGTGTGTCATCCACTAATGTGGAATGTGTTAGAGTTAAGTGCTAGGTGACTGAAACAATACTGTGTTTATCGCAGGTTTGTTTCACACTGTTTGCTATCTACACTACAGAAAACCCTGTCATACACAGAGCGTTGTAAGACATGTGTTGATTGGCCGCTCACGCAAGGTTTATGTGCAAATGTAGACAAAGAAACTGGGTAGATGTTTGAAAACACCTGTGTATTGTACACATGTGTGTATGAACACATTGTGTTGTATGACACAGTGTGGTAACTATGATAAACACACTGTGTATGAACTATTCACCTGATGTCCCATGTGCCCCTGATGCCCTGATGCCTCCTGTGCTCCTAATGCTCCTGATCCCCCCCGGTACTCCGGAGAGCTCTTGATTGCAAGCAACAACTGGTTCCTATATATTTAAACCTGTGTTGCAATTGAGGCGTAAAACTACTGCTGGACAAACAGTAGATTTTCGCCCTTATTCCACCACTACGAAGCACCTAAACCCTTATAAGGCAAGCAGGCTTGGGTAAAGGAGAAAATAGTTTATCCGACGGAAACTGGCGATAGTCTAATTCACAGAGAAAGTAGACTTCAGAAAATCAGGATATTTTCAGTTTATAACAATAGGATTTTCACCTATTGTGATGAGATTAAAAACGTTGTTAATGAACATTCCATTTGGATCCTTATGTTAAAGTTTTCCACCCTATTCCATAAATTATAGTGTTCTTGTTAGAGAAGTGTCCTTTTTTTAGTGTGAAAGAAAACTTGTAAACGTAATTTCCACCCTTATTCTAGACATAATTATAGCGCGTTGTTAGTGCAGTTTGTGCGTTGCTGGTGGATCTCAGGCAATTAGTGTTTAAAGGATTTTCACCCTTATTTGTAGATGTAATAGTGTCGTTTAATAACCATGCTGAGTGTTGAGGCTGGAGGTGGATCACCACCAGGTACTGTTAGCGAGGTTTCTTCCACTAACTATACAATCTTATCTGTTCCCTTTTCTTAATATTATGGTTGTCTCTGCGTGGGCCTGGCTCACTCCATCAATCAGCTCCATTTCTCACCCTCCATCCTCTTATATTCATCCATTCCTCCCTCGAGTCTCCAGACCCTTCTCTCATCTACACCTCTCACCCAATTCTCATCTTCCGCTTTTCATAACATAACCTTGTAAGTACTTCAGGTGGAGCAACTGTAATGTAAACACTCCTGATGTTGCACGTAGTCACTCCTCCTTTGTTCCATACTTCTGACAGTCTAACTGCTACAGACTGACTGATCTGTGCAGCTAGTCCTGGTTACAAGTTTCTCTGCGTCTGAACACAACACTGAAAGACTGATGTGCTGTAGCCAGGCTTGTCCTGTTCACAGTGTTGTTCAGACCAGTCTTGTTACCATATTCTGACATCGACAGACACAACTGACTGATGTTGTAGTAGCCAGGCTTAGTCTGGTTACCAATACTTCTGACAGTCTGACAGATACACAGACTGACTGATGCTGTAGCCAGGCTTAGTCCTGGTTACAAGTGTTTCTGACAGTCTAACAGACACACAGACTGACTGATGCTGTAGCCAGGCTTAGTCCTGGTTACAAGTGTTTCTGACAGTCTGACACACAGATGATGATCTAACTAAATACAAAGTGTGTGGTCAGTCTTATGATCACTGTCTTGAACACTATGTGCTTAGTTGTCCACTTACTGAAGAATACAGAGATAGACAGTATAATAACATATATTAAGCAAATTTCTTAAACATCATTGTAACGTAAGTGAGCTATTCATATAAATCGAGATGTACTCCTGTAAACTTTTGGGCCTAGTACACAATTAATTAGCCACTACCATCCACAGGATGGATATGAGGTACACAATTAATTAGCCACTACCATCCACAGGATGGATATGAGGTACACAATTAATTAGCCACTACCATCCACAGGATGGATATGAGGTACACAATTAATTAGCCACTACCATCCACAGGATGGATATGAGGTACACAATTAACTAGCCACTACCATCCACAGGATGGATATGAGGTACACAATTAACTAGCCACTACCATCCACAGGATGGATATGAGGTACAAAATAAACTAGCCACTACCATCCACAGGATGGATATGAGGTGCACAATAAACTAGCCACTACCATCCACAGGATGCATATGAGATACACAATAAACTAGCCACTACCATCCACAGGATGGATATGAGGTACACAATAAACTAGCCACTACCATCCACAGGATGGATATGAGGTACACAATTAATTAGCCACTACCATCCACAGGATGGATATGAGGTACACAATTAACTAGCCACTACCATCCACAGGATGGATATGAGGTACACAATTAACTAGCCACTACCATCCACAGGATGGATATGAGGTACACAATTAATTAGCCACTACCATCCACAGGATGGATATGAGGTACACAATTAATTAGCCACTACCATCCACAGGATGGATATGAGGTGCACAATAAACTAGCCACTACCATCCACAGGATGGATATGAGGTACACAATAAACTAGCCACTACCATCCACAGGATGGATATGAGGTACACAATAAACTAGCCACTACCATCCACAGGATGGATATGAGGTACACAATTAACTAGCCACTACCATCCACAGGATGGATATGAGGTACACAATAAACTAGCCACTACCATCCACAGGATGGATATGAGGTACACAATAAACTAGCCACTACCATCCACAGGATGGATATGAGGTACACAATAAACTAGCCACTACCATCCACAGGATGGATATGAGGTACACAATAAACTAGCCACTACCATCCACAGGATGGATATGAGGTACACAATAAACTAGCCACTATCATCCACAGGATGGATATGAGGTACACAATAAACTAGCCACTACCATCCACAGGATGGATCTGAGGTACACAATAAACTAGCCACTACCATCCACAGGATGGATATGAGGTACACAATAAACTAGCCACTACCATCCACAGGATGGATATGAGGTGCACAATAAACTAGCCACTACCATCCACAGGATGGATATGAGGTACACAATAAACTAGCCACTACCATCCACAGGATGGATATGAGGTACACAATAAACTAGCCACTACCATCCACAGGATGGATATGAGGTACACAATTAACTAGCCACTACCATCCACAGGATGGATATGAGGTACACAATAAACTAGCCACTACCATCCACAGGATGGATATGAGGTACACAATAAACTAGCCACTACCATCCACAGGATGGATATGAGGTACACAATAAATTAGCCACTACCATCCACAGGATGGATATGAGGTGCACAATAAACTAGCCACTACCATCCACAGGATGGATATGAGGTACACAATAAATTAGCCACTACCATCCACAGGATGGATATGAGGTACACAATAAACTAGCCACTACCATCACATGAAAGGTATCTTTATTCCGAAACGTTTCGCCTACACAGTAGGCTTCTTCAGTCAAGTACAGAAGAGCTAGCAGAAGTAGTAGAGATGAGAAGACAATGTAATCAGTCCATCACTCTTCAAGACGTAGTTTTGAGGTGGTCAGTCCCTCAGCCTGGAGAAGAGTATTGTTTCACGAGTCTTACTTAACAACTGTCGGTATTGTATACCATTTTAATATTCACTCTGACAATATAAGCCCTTGAAGGCAAATTTCAATTACAGCGTTGTGGAAAAATTGAGAAAATAAAAGCTAGATGGGAGAATAAAACAAGTTGTAACTACACAGTAGAGTGAAAAACTAATATGAAGGACCTGGGAGTGACAATGTCAGAGGATCTCACCTTCAAGGATCACAACACTGTCACTATCACAACTGCCAGGAAAATGATAGAATGGATAATGAGAACCTTCAAAATAAGAGATGTCAAGCCAGTGATGATTCTGTTGAAGACAGTTCTCCTACAGGTTGGAATACTACTGTACATTAACAGCAACTTTCAAGGTAGGATAAATGCAGATCTGGAGAATATACAGAGAACTTTCACTGTACGTATAAGTACAACCAAGGACCTTAATTACTGGTAACATTTGAAGTCCCTTGACCTGGTAAATCCGAAACGTTGTCAATAAAGGATCACATTAAACTGCATATGTGTTCATGTTTCCATAGTGTCGGTATTTTATACCATTTATTTTCACCTGGTAAATCCCTTGACTGGGAAATCCTACAGGGACTGATTTCAAATCTGCACACAGAAATCACTCCCAATACAAGCAAAAGAATCGATAGACGGTGCAACATTCCCCAGTGAAAAGTAGGAGTGTTTTGAGTACAATAAGAGACAACACAGTAAGTGTCATGGGCCCAAGACTGTTCAACAGTCTCCCATCATAAATAAGGGGGATTAACAATAGACGCCAGGCTGTCTTCAAGACCCCTGGCTGTCTTCAAGACGGAGCTGGACAGACATATAAAGTCAGTACCTGACCAGCTAGGCTGTGGTTACTATGTCGGTTTGCGTGCGGCCAACAGTAACAACCTGGTTGATCAGTCTCTGTACTGGTTTGGTAACAGGGTAGTTGATGAGTGGTACGGTCTGCCTAGTAGGGTTATCGAAGCTAAAACCTTGGGTAGCTTCAAATTTAGATTATAAATAAATACACGGATGTGAGGGGTTGGATGTGAGTGGGAACACCAGAGTAAACAGTAATATCAAAGCTTATTGCCTGGGGAGTGTTTCTTCTGTTAGTGGGTTGGATTTGTGATGACCTGCCTAGTATGGGCCAACAGGCCTACTGCAGTGTTCCTTCTTATGTTCTTATGATCCACCACGAGGCCTGGTCACAGACCGGGCCGCGGGGGCGCTGACCTCCGGAACACCCTTCCGGTATACTCCGAATAAGTACACCAACATCTACAAGTGTCTATAAACATAGTCTACATGCACAGTCTACAACCACAGTCTACAACAACCACAGTCCATAACCACAGTCTACAACAACTACAGTCCATAACAACCAGTCTACAACAATCACAGTCTACAACAATCACAGCCCATAAAAACCACAGTCTACAACAACCACAGTCCATAACAACCACAGTCTACAACAACCACAGTCTACAACAACCACAGTTCATAACAACCACAGTCTACAACAACCACAGTCTACAACAACCACAGTCTACAACAACCACAGTCCATAACAACCACAGTTTACAACAACCACAGTCCATAACAACCACAGTCTACAACAACCACAGTCTACAACAACCACAGTCCATAACAACCACAGTCTACAACAATCACAGTCTACAACAACCACAGCCCATAACAACCACAGTCTACAACAACCACAGTCCATAACAACCACAGTCTACAACAACCACAGTCTACAACAACCACAGTCCATAACAACCACAGTCTACAACAACCACAGTCTACAACAACCACAGTCTACAACAACCACAGTCCATAACAACCACAGTTTACAACAACCACAGTCCATAACAACCACAGTCTACAACAACCACAGTCTACAACAACCACAGTCCATAACAACCACAGTCTACAACAACCACAGTCTACAACAACCACAGTCTACAACAACCACAGTCCATAACAACCACAGTCTACACAACCAAAGTCTACAACAACCACAGTCCATAACAACCACAGTCTACAACAACCAGAGTCCATAACAACCACAGTCTACAACAACCACAGTCTACAACAACCACAGTCTACAACAACCACAGTCTACAACAACCACAGTCTACAACAACCACAGTCCATAACAACCACAGTCTACAACAACCACAGTCTACAGCAACCACAGTCTACAACAACCACAGTCCATTACAACCACAGTCTACAACAACCACAGTCCATAACAACCACAGTCTACAACAACCACAGTCTACAACAACCACAGTCCATTACAACCACAGTCTACAACAACCACAGTCTACAACAACCACAGTCTACAGCAACCACAGTCCATAATAACCACAGTCTACAACAACCACAATCTACAACAACCACAGTCCATTACAACCACAGTCTACAACAACCACAGTCTACTACAACCACAGTCTACAACAACCACAGTCCATTACAACCACAGTCTACAACAACCACAGTCTACAACAACCACAGTCCATAACAACCACAGTCTACAACAACCACAGTCCATAACAACCACAGTCTACAACAACCACAGTCTACAACAACCACAGTCCATAACAACCACAGTCTACAACAACCACAGTCTACAACAACCACAGTCTACAACAACCACAGTCTACAACAACCACAGTCCATAACAACCACAGTCTACAACAACCACAGTCTACAACAACCACAGTCCATTACAACCACAGTCTACAACAACCACAGTCTACTACAACCACAGTCTACAACAACCACAGTCCATTACAACCACAGTCTACAACAACCACAGTCTACAACAACCACAGTCCATAACAACCACAGTCTACAACAACCACAGTCCATAACAACCACAGTCTACAACAACCACAGTCTACAACAACCACAGTCCATAACAACCACAGTCTACAACAACCACAGTCTACAACGACCACAGTCTACAACAACCACAGTCTACAACAACCACAGTCTACAACAACCACAGTCCATTACAACCACAGTCTACAAAAACCACAGTCTACAACAACCACAGTCTACAACAACCACAGTCCATAACAACCACAGTTTACAACAATCACAGTCCATAACAACCACAGTCTACAACAACCACAGTCTACAACAACCACAGTCCATAACAACCACAGTCTACAACAACCACAGTCTACAACATCCACAGTCTACAACAACCACAGTCTACAACAACCACACTCTACAACAACCACAGTCTACAACAACCACAGTCCATTACAACCACAGTCTACAACAACCACAGTCCATTACAACCACAGTCTACAACAACCACAGTCCATAACAACCACAGTCTACAACAACCACAGTCCATAACAACCACAGTCTACAACAACCACAGTCTACAACAACCACAGTCCATAACAACCACAGTCTACAACAACCACACTCTACAACAACCACAGTCTACAACAACCACAGTCCATAACAACCACACTCTACAGCAACCACAGTCTACAACAACCACAGTCCATAACAACCACAGTCTACAACAACCACAGTCTACAACAACCACAGTCCATAACAACCACCCGTCTACAACAACCACAGTCCATAACAACCACAGTCTACAACAACCACACTCTACAACAACCACACTCTACAACAACCACAGTCTACAACAACCACAGTCCATAACAACCACAGTCTACAACAACCACAGTCTACAACAACCACAGTCCATAACAACCACAGTCTACAACAACCACAGTCCATAACAACCACAGTCTACAACACCACACTCTACAACAACCACACTCTACAACAACCACAGTCTACAACAACCACAGTCCATAACAACCACAGTCTACAACAACCACAGTCTACAACAACCACAGTTCATAACAACCACACTCTACAACAACCACAGTCTACAACAACCACAGTCTACAACAACCACAGTCTACAACAACCACAGTCCATAACAATCACAGTCTACAACAACCACAGTCCATAACAACCACAGTCTACAACAACCACAGTCCATAACAACCACAGTCTACAACAACCACACTCTACAACAACCACACTCTACAACAACCACAGTCTACAACAACCACACTCTACAACAACCACAGTCTACAACAACCACACTCTACAACAACCACAGTCTACAACAACCACAGTCCATAACAAAACCCCAGTCTACAACAACCACAGTCTACAACAACCACGTTCCATAACAACCACAGTCTACAACAACCACATTCCATAACAACCACAGTCTACAACAACCACACTCTACAACAAAACCCCACTCTACAACACCCACAGTCTACAACAACCACAGTCCATAACAACCACAGTCTACAACAACAACAGTTCATAACAACCACACTCTACAACAACCACAGTCTACAACAACCACAGTCTACAACAACCACAGTCCATAACAACCACAGTCTACAAAAACCACAGTCTACAACAACCACAGTCCATAACAACCACAGTCTACAACAACCACAGTCCATAACAACCACAGTCTACAACAACCACAGTCCATAACAACCACAGTCTACAACAACCACACTCTACAACAACCACAGTCCATAACAACCACAGTCTACAACAACCACAGTCCATAACAACCACAGTCTACAACAACCACAGTCTACAACAACCACAGTCCATAACAACCACAGTCTACAACAACCACACTCTACAACAACCACAGTCCATAACAACAACAGTCTACAACAACCACAGTCTACAACAACCACAGTCCATAACAACCACAGTCTACAACAACCACAGTCTACAACAACCACAGTCTACAACAACCACAGTCCATAACAACCACACTCTACAACAACCACAGTCTACAACAACCACAGTCCATAACAACCACAGTCTACAACAACCACAGTCTACAACAACCACAGTCCATAACAACCACAGTCTACAACAACCACAGTCCATAACAACCACAGTCTACAACAACCACACTCTACAACAACCACACTCTACAACAACCACAGTCTACAACAACCACAGTCCATAACAACCACAGTCTACAACAACCACAGTCTACAACAACCACAGTTCATAACAACCACACTCTACAACAACCACAGTCTACAACAACCACAGTCTACAACAACCACAGTCCATAACAACCACAGTCTACAACAACCACAGTCTACAACAACCACGTTCCATAACAAAACCCCAGTCTACAACAACCACATTCCATAACAACCACAGTCTACAACAACCACACTCTACAACAACCACACTCTACAACACCCACAGTCTACAACAACCACAGTCCATAACAACCACAGTCTACAACAACAACAGTTCATAACAACCACACTCTACAACAACCACAGTCTACAACAACCACAGTCTACAACAACAACAGTCCATAACAACCACAGTCTACAAAAACCACAGTCTACAACAACCACAGTCCATAACAACCACAGTCTACAACAACCACAGTCCATAACAACCACAGTCTACAACAACCACAGTCCATAACAACCACAGTCTACAACAACCACACTCTACAACAACCACAGTCCATAACAACCACAGTCTACAACAACCACAGTCCATAACAACCACAGTCTACAACAACCACAGTCTACAACAACCACAGTCCATAACAACCACAGTCTACAACAACCACACTCTACAACAACCACAGTCCATAACAACAACAGTCTACAACAACCACAGTCTACAACAACCACAGTCCATAACAACCACAGTCTACAACAACCACAGTCTACAACAACCACAGTCTACAACAACCACAGTCCATAACAACCACACTCTACAACAACCACAGTCTACAACAACCACAGTCCATAACAACCACAGTCTACAACAACCACAGTCTACAACAACCACAGTCCATAACAACCACAGTCTACAACAACCACAGTCCATAACAACCACAGTCTACAACAACCACACTCTACAACAACCACACTCTACAACAACCACAGTCTACAACAACCACAGTCCATAACAACCACAGTCTACAACAACCACAGTCTACAACAACCACAGTTCATAACAACCACACTCTACAACAACCACAGTCTACAACAACCACAGTCTACAACAACCACAGTCCATAACAACCACAGTCTACAACAACCACAGTCCATAACAACCACAGTCTACAACAACCACAGTCTACAACAACCACAGTCCATAACAACCACAGTCTACAACAACCACAGTCCATAACAACCACAGTCTACAACAACCACAGTCCATAACAACCACAGTCTACAACAACCACACTCTACAACAACCACAGTCTACAACAACCACAGTCTACAACAACCCACACTCTACAACAACCACAGTCTTCAACAACCACACTCTACAACAACCACAGTCTACAACAACCACAGTCCATAACAACCACAGTCTACAACAACCACAGTCTACAACAACCACGTTCCATAACAACCACAGTCTACAACAACCACAGTCCATAACAACCACAGTCTACAACAACCACACTCTACAAACAACCACACTCTACAACAACCACAGTCTACAACAACCACAGTCCATAACAACCACAGTCTACAACAACCACAGTCTACAACAACCACAGTTCATAACAACCACACTCTACAACAACCACAGTCTACAACAACCACAGTCTACAACAACCACAGTCTACAACAACAACAGTCCATAACAACCACAGTCTACAACAACCACAGTCCATAACAACCACAGTCTACAAAAACCACAGTCTACAACAACCACAGTCCATAACAACCACAGTCTACAACAAAACCCCAGTCCATAACAACCACAGTCTACAACAACCACAGTCCATAACAACCACAGTCTACAACAACCACACTCTACAACAACCACAGTCCATAACAACCACAGTCTACAACAACCACAGTCTACAACAACCACAGTCCATAACAACCACAGTCTACAACAAAACACTCTACAACAACCACAGTCTACAACAACCACAGTCTACAACAACCACAGTCCATAACAACCACAGTCTACAACAACCACAGTCTACAACAACCACAGTCTACAACAACCACAGTCTACAACAACCACACTCTACAACAACCACAGTCTACAACAACCACAGTCTACAACAACCACAGTCCATAACAACCACAGTCTACAACAACCACAGTCTACAACAACCACAGTCTACAACAACCACAGTCTACAACAACCACACTCTACAACAACCACAACAACCACAACAACCACAACAACCACAATCGTAGACCCGAGACAGAAATTCAGCTGTGAATCTTGACAGACAAGTGTCATTCAGTCTTTCCATCCGGGGGGGAAAGAGGGAGGGGGTGGTAGGGGAAGGGGGGGAAGGGAGGGGAAAGGGGAGGGGGAGGGCAAAGAGGAGGGGAAGGAGAGGGGTAACGGGAAGGGAAAGAGAAGGGGAAAGGAAAGGGAGAGGGCAAAGAGGAGGGGAAGGGAAGGGGTAAGGGGAAGGGAAAGAGGAGGGGAAGGGAAGGGGAAAGAGGGGAAAGAGGAGGGGAAAGGGAGGGAAAAGGGGAGAGGAAAGGGAGGGGAAAGGTAGGGGATAGGGAGAGGAAAGGGGAGGGGAGGGGAAAGGGGAGGGGAAAGGTAGGGGAAAGGGGAGGAAAGGGGAGGGGGAGGGGAAAGGGGACGGGGGGAGCCACATAAACAGGTTAAACGATAACATCTCAAAAAACTCGCCTCTATGTCTAGAGGTGTTAAGGGTGAGAGTTGCGTGAGCCGCTGGTGGTGGAAATCTGAAGGAGGGGGGTAAGGGGGGAGCAGGGGTTATGCCCCTCTTGCTCTCACCTGCAATTAGTAATAATACATTTAGGTTACCTGGGCAGGTGAACCCCGCTAATGAGAACCTCGTGGCTTTATCGGGGTTTTGCGGAGGTTTGATTTAACAGAGTTGACTTGTAGTAGAGGGCAGGGAGGGAGGAAGGGAGGGAGGAAGGGAGGGAAGAAGGGAGGGAGGAAGGGAGGGAAGAAGGGAGGGAGGAAGGGGGGGATGGAGGGAGAAGGGAGGAAAGAATAGAGGTGGGTGGGAGGGAAGGTAGACAAGTAGAGAAATGAGAGATAAACACTAACGGTTTAGAAAAATCGAGAAGCGAGACAGATAGATAGAGAGAGAGAGAGAGAGAGAGAGAGAGAGAGAGAGAGAGAGAGAGAGAGAGAGACAGACAGGTTCATCAACACACACAGGGTTAAAAAAAAAGATTCCTGATGACGGCGGGAAAATATAAACGAAAGGCCTGAAAGTGCTTTGCCATTTTCATATAAAAATTAATGATTATAAAAATATTATGTGTGTGTGTGTGTGTGTGTTGTGTGTGTGTGTGTGTGTGTGTGTGTTGGTGTGTGTGTGTGTGTGTGTGTGTGTGTGTGAGTGTGTATGTGTGTGTGTGTGTGTGTGTGTGTGTGTGTGTGTGTGTGTGTGTGTGTGTGTGGATGTGTGTGTGTGTGTGTGTGTGTGTGTGTGTGTGTGTGTGTGTGTGTGTATGTGTGTGTGTGTGTGTGTACTCACCTATTTGTACTCACCTATTTGTGGTTGCAGGGGTTGAGTCATAGCTCCTGGCCCCGCCTCTTCACTGATTCCTACTAGGTCCTCTCTCTCCCTGCTCCATGAGCTTTATCATACCTCGCCTTAAAACTATGTATGGTTCCCGCCTCCACTACGTCACTTTCTAGGCTATTCCACGGCTTGACTACTCTCTGACTGAAGAAATACTTCCTAACATCCCTTTGATTCATCTGAGTCATCAACTTCCAATTGTGACCTCTTGTGTCTGTGTCCCACCTCTGGAACATCCCGTCTTTGTCCACCTCGTCTATTCCGCGCAGTATTTTATATGTCGTTATCATGTCTCCCCTGACCCTCCTGGCCTCCAGTGTCGTCAGGCCGATTTCCCTCAACCTTTCTTCGTAGGACAATCCCCGTAGCTCTGTATTACAACCCAGGATCCAAATGGCCTGTTATCCCGGGTGTAATGGGAGCAAAATAAACACAGTAGAAAAAGTTTAGACTTATATTATCCTTCACCAATTTAGAACAGCAATATGTACACTATGTACAGTGATAAGTATAGTGCACTCCACGGTAAGCAAGGCAGAAATAGAAGCCACAAGATAGCAGACCGTGCTTCAACCAGCTCTAGAATGGGAATGACAAGGGCAGACAGGAGAGCGGTACCCACATAACCTCTGCGATTGCCAAAACCATCTTCTTATTGGCTAGAACCTGGTCACTAGTTGAACGACGGGGCCCCATCATCAACTCTTAGCAACCTGGTTCGCTGGTTGGGGGAGATAGCCTGTAAATGAGGGTGTGTACGTGCGCCGAATAAAGGTTACGTACTCTTTGCATGCCACACTCTGGGACTAGTCTTGTTGCAAACCTTTGCACTTTCTCTAATTTCTTGACGTGCTTGACTAGGTGTGGATTCCAAACTGGTGCTGCATACTCCAGTATGGCCCTGACGTAAATGGTATACAGAGTCTTGAACGAATCCTTACTGAGGTATCGGAACGCTATCCGTAGGTTTGCCAGGCGCCCGTATGCTGCAGCAGTTATCTGATTGATGTACACCTCAGGGGATATGCTCGGTGTTATACTCACCCCCATATCTTTTTCCTTGACTGAGGTTTGCAGACTTTGGCCATCTAAACTATATTGTGTCTGCGGTCTTCTTTGCCCTTCCCCAATCTTTATGACTTTGCATTTGGCGGGATTAAACTCAAGGAGCCAGTTGCTGGACCAGGCTTGTAGCCTGTCCAGGTCTCTTTGTAGTCCTGCCTGATCCTCATCCGATTTGATTCTTCTCATTAACTTCACATCGTCCGCAAACTTCTGAGTCTATCCCTTCCGTTATGTCATTCACATATACCAAGAACAGCACAGGTCCTAGGACTGACCCCTGTGGAATCCCGCTTGTCACAGGCGCCCACTTTGACACCTCATCACGTACCATGACTCGTTGTTGCCTCCCTGTCAGGTATTCTCTTATCCATTGCAGTGAGTTTCCTGTTATGTGTGCCTGATCCTCTAGCTTTTGCAGTAACCTCTTGTAAGGAACTGTGTCGAAGGCCTTCTTGCAGTCCAAAAACATGCAGTCGATCCACCCCTCTCTCTCTTGTCTTACTTCTGTCACCTTGTCATAAAACTCTAATAGGTTTGTGACACAGGATTTTCCCTCCCTGAAACCATGCTGGTTGTCAATTATACACCTGTTTCTTTCCAGGTGCTCCACCACTCTCCTCCTGATGATCTTCTCCATGACCTTGCATACTATATACGTTAGTGATACAGGTCTGTAGTTTAGTGCCTCATGTCTGTCTCCCTTTTTAAAAATTGGGACTACATTTGCCATCTTCCATACCTCAGGGAGTTGCCCAGTTTCAAATGATGTGTTGATGTGTATGCGTGTGTGTGTGTATGTCTGTGTGTGTGAGTGTGTCTGTGTGTGTGTGTGTGTGAGTGTGTGTGTGTGTGTGTGTCTGTGTGTGTGAGTGTGTGTGTGTGTGTTGCGTGCGTGTGTGTGTGCGTGTGTGTGTGTGTGTGTGTGTGTGTGTGTGTTTTAGTGTGTGTGTGTGTGTGTGTGTGTGTGTGTGTGTGCGTGTGTGTGGTGTGTGTGTGTGTGTGTGTATGTGTGTGTGTGTGTGTGTGTGTGTGTGTGTGTGTGTGTGTGTGTGTGTGTGTGTGTGTGTGTACTCACCTATTTGTGGTTGCAGGGGTCGAGTCCTAGCTCCTGGCCCCGCCTCTTCACAGGTTGCTACTAGGCCCCTCTCTCCCCGCTCCATGAGCTTTATCAAACCTCGTCTTAAAACTGTGTATGCTTCCTGCCTCCACTACGTCATTTTCTAGGCTATTCCACTGCCTTACAACTCTATGACTGAAGAAATACTTCCTACTATCTCTCTGACTCATTTGTGTCTTCAACTTCCAATTGTGGCCTCTTGTTTCTGTGTCCCCTCCCTGGAACATCCTGTCCTTGTCCACCTTGTCTATTCCACGCAGTATTTTATATGTCGTTATCATGTCTCCCCTGACCCTCCTGTCCTCCAGTGTCGTCAGGCCGATTTCCCTTAATCTTTCTTCATAGGACATTCCCCTTAGCTCTGGAACTAACCTTGTTGCAAACCTTTGTACTTTCTCTAGTTTCTTGACGTGCTTTATCAAGTGCGGGTTCCAAACAGGTGCTGCATACTC
The DNA here is from genome assembly GCF_026875155.1 of Cherax quadricarinatus. Taxonomy (NCBI): domain Eukaryota; kingdom Metazoa; phylum Arthropoda; class Malacostraca; order Decapoda; family Parastacidae; genus Cherax; species Cherax quadricarinatus. Next base: position 42,608,776 of record NC_069414.1, on the reverse strand, counting down.
CAGTATGGGCCTGTGTGTGTGTGTGTGTGTGTGTGCGTGTGTGTGTGTGTGTGTGTGTGTGTGTGTGTACTCACCTAGTTGTACTCACCTAGTTGAGGTTGCGGGGGTCGAGTCCGAGCTCCTGGCCCCGCCTCTTCACTGATCGCTACTAGGTCACTCTCCCTGAGCCGTGAGCTTTATCGTACCTCTGCTTAAAGCTATGTATGGATCCTGCCTCCACTACATCGTTCCCAAACTATTCCACTTACGACTACCTGTGGCTGAAGAAATACTTCCAACATCCCTGATTCATCTGTTCTTTAGC
>NC_069414.1:42589885-42607972 GCF_026875155.1 Cherax quadricarinatus | reverse complement strand
TTCCACACCCCCCCAGCGCTGTATAATCCCGGGGTTTTAGCGCTTCCCCTTGATTGTAATAATAATCCAAGGCATTAGATCAAAAGCCATTTTATCAAACATTATTCCCCATTGCCCAGGTGCTGTGTGACCCTCCCTTTGGGTTTAGCGCTTCCCCATGACTCAAAATGACATATTGTATAAGTTACACAAAAGGCAGTTGTATACATTATACAATGTCATTGTATTAGACATAGTGTAAGTTTGACTTTTTTTTTTCCATTTTATTTGTCGCTATATTTTGTATATAAGATAGAATACGTAGATTCAAAATATGTGGAAATTAATAATGTCCACAATTGCAAATAAAATTGTAAAACTAGGTTGCATTTTCCGAGGCTCGGTGTTCCATTGTTATATTCCTAATGCAGCACTCTTTGACCCTTGTGGGTTTAGTGCTTAGTTTTGATTGTAATAATAATAATAATATAGTCATAATGTATCTATGCAACTTCAAGACCGTTGTGAAAGTTGATGCCGTTCTTTGTAAAATATTTGTAGATTTCCCAAATATAGCTTATTTTTTTACTTTATTTGGCTTTCCAAGGTTAAATTTACATACGTAAATATGATGTATGGAAATAAGTCACTTTTTTTTGGGTTATCCTGGTTGGTAATTTACACTATGTATGATAATTGTATTTGTGTGTTCCTGTGTCTAAATAAAATTACTTACGTTTGTATTTCTACATCACCTATGCACTTTCAAAGCTGTTTTAAAACTGTAGGTAGGTATCTTTACTTCTGAAACATTTTACTTGCACAATAGACTTCAGCTGAATACAGTTGAATACAATAGATTTCAGTTGACTACAGAGGTGATGAAATATGTAGACAGCAGAAGCAGGGGTGAGGTAAAGATATGATCAGCCCATTTCCATTTGAAATAAAAATAGTTAACTACTGCACATATCTTATTTATCTATTTAAAAGTAATGGAAATAAGTCACTTTGTCTTTTTTTTTTTGGGGGGGGGGTTATCCTAGTAATTTACAATATGTTTGGTGATTGTACTTACGTGTATTTGTACCTAAATAAACCTACTTGTATTTATTTTCACCAGGGATTAGGTCCCTCAAGTCTCCCTGACAGGTGGTGTCAGGGAGGCCAGATGATGCTATCAAACTGCATTGGCTGGTTTGGTTGAAGCCAAATGCTAAACTAATCACTAATTTATAGCTCAAAAATAACAAATAGGGCACTGTAAAAAAACTGCTGCATGTGCTTTATTGCACATCTCAAAAATATTTTAAAGAATTCAATTTTATTTATACAGTCCTCATTTCTACTATATTTTTTTCCTTATTGCAGCCTTATTTAAAAAAGAATCCTACAGTGCATTTTATTTTAAATACAGGAAGTCTTCAAGTAACGAACACACTGGGGGTCTTTTATACTGTGTATAATCATAATATAATAATAATGTACACAATAACGATATTATACACAATACGGAAGATTCTCAACGTGTTTGTAAGTCGAGGACTTACTGTACGTGTGCCTTATCTTTGCAGGGTTGGATGTGGGCTGCTGGTGTTGCAGGATTGCTAGTTACCTTGTTTGTGAGTGCAGCATGGGGCTGGGGCAGAGAAGGAGGGAGCTTAGGGGTGGTACTCCCCTTTTCTCTGATTATTGGAGGCATTTCAGCCATGGTTCTTGGGCCACCCTCACTGTTGCAGCGTATGTGATGCTGTCGGCTAAACACCAGGTTACAGTCCGTGTTTCCTCCGGAGATATCTGCCCTTCATGCACTTATTTCGGTTAGTTGGATTTCTGCTTTCTTGTGCGGTTTATTTGTATATTGTTCCAGTCATGGTATTGTGCTCTTTGTTCTTTAAACTTTCTAAGCATTACAAATAAATTCATTTATAGTGCATTTTTTTTTTAAATTGAATTGAAATGAAATATCACATATTATAAATGCTTTTCATGTGCAACGTAAATTCGAATGCACTTTTTCAACTGCATTTATAACAAGGCACACTGTATAGAGGAGTTTTATAAGAGAGTGGACTGTATTACATTACTTAACCCTTTGAGGGTTTCGGACGTACTAGTACGGCCTTACGACCCAGGTTTTTGACGTACTAGTACGCCTAAATTCTAGCGCCCTCAAATCTAGTGGGAGAAAGCTGGTAGGCCTTCATATGAAAGAATGGGTCTATGTGGTCAGTGTGCACAGTCTAAAAAAAATCCTGCAGCACACAGTGCATAATGAGAAAAAAAAAACTTTGACCATTTTTTTGGAATAAAACAGCGACTTTGCACTGTATTTTCGTATGATATTTATTGTTGTATTCTAGTTTTCTTGGTCTCATTTTATAGAATGGAAGACATATTACAGAAATTGAGATGATTTTGACTGGTTTACAATGAAAGATACCTTGAAATTGAGATCAAAGTAGCAGAAATGTTCGATTTTTACCAAATTTCAAAAGTAAACAAATCGTGCCAAGCGTGCAATACACCGTCAACTGGTGAGTCTAATATTCTTTCACAAGTGCACCAATAATATTTATACTATTTTTTACACTAATGCAGTAGTCTGCATAACAGTAAATCTTATATTTTTGTGAGAATAAAAATTCAAAGTGGAAAGCAAAAGAATATAAGAGGGGCCTTGAGACGTGACTAATGACCAGAGGAAATGTCATTTTAGTGCCAGGAATGTCTTTCTTGTTTATTCTGGACCCTATTCGGAAATTGGCATCTTTTGAAATTTGTGTGAAATTGGCAAAATTGCTAAATTCTGACCACTGTACTGGATAGTTAAATTTCATAAATGGATGGTTTCTTGCACCCATTCGATTGAAGAATGGAGTTCTAAGCGAAATATTCATGTTTTTTGTCGACTAGTACAGGTGGAATTGGCCGAAAATGGGGCTCAAAGTGGGCAAAATCGCCGATGCGTAAACATCGCCAAACCGCTAACTTTGCGAAAGCATAATTCCGTAAGTTTTCCATCAAATTTCAAACTTTTGGTGTCTTTATGATCGGGAAAAGATTCTCTATCTTTTTCATAAGAGAAAATAATTTTTTTTTTTTTTAAATTTGGCCGACCCTGAGAACGAGTTTCGGAGAGGGCCTGTCGACCCTCAAAGGGTTAAATGAAGAATTCTGTAATACAGTACATTATTTTATGCCAACCAGTTTTATAAATAAAATGTCCTGTTTTCTTTTGAAAAAATGAAAGAGAATACCCTTGCCAAGATAGGTGATTTAAATAAAAAAAACATGATCTTTATAAGGTGGTAATGTAATATTAACTACAGAGAGCATTATACTGTAAACCATTATTATAATACATGTTGCTGTATGACCCATAAGAGTTTAGTGCATGCTTTGAATGCAGCAGCTGTAATAATTAATAATACAGTGGACCCTCAGCTAATGATGGCATCAGCTAACGTTAAATCCAGCTAACGATACATTTTAACGCAAAAATTTTGCCTTGGCTAACGCTAAAAAAAACTCGCCCAATGCGATTCGTTCGAGACGCATCCACGTGTGGCCTGAGCGCGCCTCAGTTGTCCTGTGGGTGCCAATGTTTACAAGACCAGCCAGTGCGGTTGCATCCACGCATACAATCGGAACATTTCATATATCACAGCGTTTTTTAGTGATTGTACCTGCAAAATAAGTCACCATGGGCCCCAAGAAAGCTTTAGTGCCAACACCTGTGATAAAAAGGGTGAGAATTAGTATGGAAATTAAGAAAGATTTTGAAGGGTTTGAGCCTAACCCTGAGCACCTATGCCAGTTAAGGAATCCATTGTGCCTACTTCAAAGATTAAGGAAATGTGTGCAAAGTGGGTTGAACTGCAAACCTTTATGGATGAAATCACCTTAACACAGCTATTGCAAGCCATGCTGGTGACTATTACAATGACAATGTTGTGGCCCATTTTAGGCAAAATCTTAAAGGAACGGGAGGTACAGACCTCTATGACAGAGTTTGTTGTGCGACAGAGGTCCAGTGACTCTCAAGCTGGTCCTAGTGGCATTAAAGAAGAAGGGAAGTAGCCCCAGAAAAGGACTTGATACCTCAAGTCCTAATGGAAGGGGATTCCCTTTCTAAACATTAACAACTTCCACACTCTCCCTCCTCCCATCCCATCAATCATCACCAGATCTTCAATAAGGTAAGTGTAGTTTGTGTGTATTAAAAATTAATATTTCATGTGGTAAAAATTTTTTTTTTTTATACTTTGGGGTTCTTGCACGGATTAAATTGATTTCCATATTTCTTATGGGGAAAATTAATTCAGCTAACGATAATTTCAGCTAACGATGAGCTTTCAAGAACAGATTAATATCATTAGCTGAGGGTCCACTGTATTAATAATCTTTGTTTCTTAAATTTAGTAATTTCACAAAAGGAGTTAATAATAATAAGTATATTACTCATTGGCTGACTCCCACCAAGGTAGGGTGACCTGAAAAAGAAAAAAAACTTAATGTTGCTTCTTTTTACATTTTTAATTTATACAGGGGATAATAATAATAATAATAATAATAATAATAATATATAATAATAATAATAATAATAATAATATAATGGATATGCTGTCAGAGTGTGAGCGAGGTAACCTTCATACAGGGATTCAGGAAAAACCGTTAACCGGACTTGAGTCCTGGAGGTGGCAAGGGCAGTGCCTGCACTTTGAAGTGGGAGGTGGGTATGTTGCAGTCAGAGGGCAGTCTGAGTGTGGTGTCAACACACTTCTTGAAAGATGGCAGTTGAATGAATGTTGGTGAAGGTGTCTTTTTTGGGTCAGCCTGCCTTGGTGGGGGATGGTCCTTGAGGTAACAAAAAAAATATTAACAGTTCATTCTGTACCATGCATGTAATTCCTTTAAGGAGTGCCTTTTTGCTGGCAAAAGGCTCTGGAACCAAGGAATTAGAGCAGTCCTCCCTTTCCAGGGTCAAACCCAATTATCTCATTTCCTAGACACTACAGGTGGTCCTCGACTGACAATAGGGTTACGTTCTGACAAACCCATCGTAAGTCAAAAATTTCTTAAGTCGAATGTGAATATGATATGATAAATAAGTGAATATCTACTGTCACTGAATAAGTAAATAAATAAATAATTACTTTAACTAACTGAATACCAGTATTGAAAAGTAAATGAATACAAGTTACAGACTTTCTGTCTTCATGCTGGGTAATTATTTTAAGTTTCATCTCCAAAGTAATTGCTTTTTGCACCATTGTAAAGTCAAAATATCATAAGTCTAATTAACCATTGTAAGTTGAGGAGCACCTGTATGTGACCCCTATGAGTGCAGCACTTTCCTATGAATAAAATATTAATAATGTTCAGGCACTAACAGCAGTGCTATTAATACAGATATTACTTTACTAATTCAGAATGTCCGTTGCGATGCGGAAAGTTCCCTTCCAACAAGACATGGGGCTGTCATTAGCCGGAAAATTGACAGTGCCATTAACGAGTTGATCGATGGATTCATCGAGAACGATGTAATCCCATGGTATAAAAACTTAGTTAATGAGACTACCCCAAGTACTGAGGCCCTCAGGTGAGTACAGTAGTAATATTATGATAGTCATATACAGTGTATATATTTAAAAGTATGTATTCTTACCATTTAATATCTTTAGTTGTCACGCTTGCCAGAACTACTAAGACATTTGGTTCTCTGTATCCTTGATGCCAGGGAAGAGAACTTTTTAAGAGCATAACATAAGAAAGGAGGGACACTGCAACAGGCCTACTGGCCCATACTAGGCAGGTCCTTCTCAAACCAAAACCCACTAACCAAAATATTTGCCCAACCTATTTTCCATGCTTCCCATGGAATAAACTTTGATAACCCTATTAACTCATATGCAAATCCCACCCAAATCCAACCCCTCTCACTCGTGTATTTAACCTAAATTTGAAACTATCAATTTTTCCCTTCCTTGAATCAAATCTGATTCTCTCCCATTACCCTGGCACTGTGTGACCCATATGGGTTTAGCATTTCTCCATAATAGTAATAATAATAATAATAATAATAATAATAATAATAATAATAATAATAATCATACTCTTCTGAAGAGATTTGCATAGTGTCTCTTGTATTTCTTCAAAAGTATGTTTCTTCTGCTAATCCTTATAAGGGTACCTTGATTCTGGTGCAGGGCTCTTGATCCAAGAAATTGGAGCCCTTTTCCCCTACCTTGGATCAAATCTAATTCTCCTATTCTCCTGCATGACTGTGGTTTAGCATGCTCCCTGAACCCTAAGGAAAGTGCCATGTGCCAGTGAGGAGCTCTCATCCAAGGAATTGGATTAATCATCATCTTGGATCAAACCTGAATATATCTCATTCTCCCAGGCTCAATATGACCACTGTGGGTTTAGTGCTTTTCCCCTGAATAAAATGGATTAATGAAAATGCATTTTCTTAGTACTGGAAGGCCCCACTTATGCAGCAGGTTTAGTTCTGGGCTACTGCTGTAAAATGAAATCACTGTAAAGTGAATCAGCCTTTGTTTCACTCTCAAACACATATTAAAACCTGATAGCATGTTTACACTGTCATATACAATTAAATGAGCAATATAGCTAGGCCTAAAAGATGCACATACAGTAGGGCCCCACTTACACGGCAGGTTAGGTTCCAGGCTATTGCTGGAAAGCAGAATGCCATTTTTTCCACTTATAAATGCATAATAAATGCCAGACAATTAGTTTACACTAACTTATATTAAGTTTAGTAATAGAACTATGCATTAAAAAACACAATGAAAAGTAAAATACATACAAAGTACGTATGTACATTCATTACTTACTTTAAAAATATTTGTAGTCTTAATGTAGGGCAAGAGGTGAGTAGTACTTATTGTAGGAAGTCAGGTGTAGGTACCCCGGCTCCCCATCCCAAACTTAATACGTATATGATATTTAAAGCAGCCCAGAGAGATAAAATACACATGCAGTACACTCATTACAGTATTTACCTTAAACTATGTGTAGTCTTAATGTTGGACAAGAGGCAAAGTAGTATTTATTTGTAGGAAGTCATGCATAAGTAGCGGTAGATGTAGGTATGTAGTCCACCTGGGCTACATACCTACACCTACCTTCATAGCTACACGATAATTAAATGCGGCCCAAAGCCACATTATTACATTGACATACCATGTTCACCGAGTTTAATCGTTTCTGACAACTACCTTTAGATGCCATCATAAACATAGGGAGAAGTAATGAATAATTCATGCCGAGAATTGTAAACAAAAGTGTTATTTGTTAAGGGGAGCGAGTGGGCCAACGCAGATTCATACATGTTACTCTGGTGCTGGACCAGAGAAGATGTAATGTTTTCCCTCTGCCTGACAACCACCCCTCCATAGCATATAAACATGGCATGTATATATGCTATGTAACATGTTTTCTTATATAATTTTGAAGAAAATGTCGTAGATGGATTAATGAAAATGTCAATATTAATGTAAAATAAGATATTTAATGTGCCCAAGAGTGATTATTATTACATATTACTATTATTACTGTGGCATTAAGACTAAAAGGACACTCTTAGTGATTTTAATGTGTATCTGCATGCCAGCACAGTGTGTAAGTATATTTAGGTACAGGCACATATAAGTATAATTATTAGAGTACATATAAAATATGCAGTAACTTTAAAACACTTGAAATTTTGGAAAGTTTCCAGACACAGTAGAGAGATGTGCTCATGGAGAATGTAAGAAAAACTGGGTGACATGTGCTGTATTAGAAAGACTGCTCGCCGTATAGAGTTTTGGTCATGATTTGAAATCGCCGTATTAACAGAACATTGTAAGGCAAAATGCCGTAAAGCAGGGCCCTACTATACAGTATACACAGTACTTTCCTTGAAATATTTTCATCCTTAACTTATAGTGAGTGGTGAATATATTTATTGAAAAACCGTTGTTTTAACAAAATACCGTAAAGCGAAGTGCTGTACAGCAGGGCCTACCTGTATATCCATTCTGTGAAACACTCCAGTATGAGAACGTAGTTCATCCTTGCACCGGTCTCTGTAATATTAACTCAGTATTGGAAACATTGACTGGAAAAGATAATATGAATGCATACTACTGAAGGTGGCCTCGGAATGAGGCTGATATATTCACTTTGTCTTTCTAATTACCTCTCCAGATAGGGGAGTTTGTATGTAGTGATGTACATCTCAGCAGTGTGCTAGTATTAGTGGTAGTGGTGAAGGCAAGACAGATGTTGTACGAAAAGTTTTTTATCGTGTTTTACTACGTGGAGCTTTATCTAGTCAGGACTTGATGAAGCTTTACACGGAGTGAAACAGTCCCAATATAAACTTGTTCAGCACTGTGTGTGTGTTTTAATCACCATGTTCCTTCAAGGAGGGCTCCTTGATACAGGTACTCCTCAGCTTACAATGGGGGTTACTTTCTGATGAACCCATCATAACTTGAAAATATTGTAAGTCGAATATGAATATATGATAAATAAATAAATAACTAACTGCTGTCACTGTATATGTAAATAATTACTGTAACAGTTACTGTATTGATAAGTAAATAAATGAATGCAAGTTTATACTATCAAATTTTAATGACTACTAAATAACAAAAAGGCACAATACCGTGACTGGAACAATACACAACCTGCACATAGGAGAGGGGACCTTACGATGATGTTTTGGTCCTACTTTGTAAATGGTCCAAGTCAGACCAAAACGTCGTCATAAGCTCCTCTCTCCTATGTGCAGATTATTTGTGTTTTGGTAACTACTGAGTGTGCATTGCTATCGCACCATCATAGTCAAAATATCATAGGTCGAGCCATCATGAAGGAAGGAGCGTCTGTACCGGTAAGAGATTCTTGATCTAGAGAATTGGACCTGTGCTCCAATTTCTTGGCTCAGACGTGAATCCCTTCCATTCCACTCAGGTGCAGTATAACCCCTACAAGTTTAGTGTTCCCCCATAAATGTAATAATAAGCCTTCCATGTGCTGATATGCTATAATTTTATCCCTGATTGCAGGAGCGTTTTGTGGTACAGTGTTGTGAACATTAATGAACGGTTGGCCCGTATGGACCACGTACGCTTTGTTACTGGCGGTGCAGTCAATTGTCTCACACGTCATCTTGAGCACATCAAGATTGCTCAGGTTGCTGGGTAAGAATTTGAGGAGATATCTTCATTTGTCCTCACTGAGGCCTTTTTTTTTTCATATAAATGATAGAAATGATTTTCTTTGGTGTAAGGTAAGATTTGTTTTGATTTTTAACCTGGGATAGGGAGGGTTAGCCACCCAGGGTGACCTAAGAAAGTCAGTGTGTCATTCAAGACTGTCTTTTTTTTTTTTCATTGTGGTCTTTCAATTTTGTCCCCCAGGATGCCACCCAAACCAGTCGACTAACACCCGGGAAACATGTACTCTACTTATGTTAGGTGAACAGGGACAGCGGGTGTAAGGAAACTGCCCAATGTTTCTACTTGGCGGGGGTTTGAAACAAATTATCCAAATTTTTAAATATAATTTCTCTCCAAATGACATGTTATGGTGAAAACTAAAAACTAAATTTTAATACATTGTGTTTCATAAGCTTGTCCTTCAAGTAGGGTTGCCTTGAGGCGGTGAAGGACTTGTAACCCAAAAAATTTGGGGGCTAAAATTTTCCCTTTCCCTAGGATCAAATTCATTTATCTTTCTGTCCCCAAGTACTGTATGACCATTGCAGGTTTGTGCTAACCTTATGGTATCTGTGTATGGGGATCAACAAAGGTAATCCCCTTTAAAACCCTGTTGTTATTTAACTAAAATCAGCTCCTATAATTTTTACTCATTCTGGCTCCAGACAACACACAGCAGGTGTTTTCTTACACCCACTGTCCCCATTCACCTAGCAGGTAAGTTAGGTACCTAGGTGTTATTTCGACTGGCGTGGGTCACATCCTGGGAGACGAGATTGAGGACCCCAATGGAAATAAGGCAGACAGTCCCTTGATGACACATTGCCTTTCTTGGGTTACCTGGGTGGCTAACCCTCCAAGGTTAGAAACCCGAACAAATCTTGTATTACCTCCCTTATTTAGATATTTAAATTTGCTTAACATATAAAATATTCACACTTTTTACTGTGCACACTATATCTACAGATTGATTTTTTTATTTTACTGCCGAAGCGGCTAGTTTATTGTGCACCCACTGCAGGACCGAACATTCCTAGACCATTTAAAGAGTGCGGGACATGACTTACCACCTCCGGGATGCAATCCAACAAAACCTGTCTCCACTCATTTCTCTCAGATGCACTCACACAAGCCTGTTGCATGCAAGGTTAATAGTTATGTAACCAATAAAATACAGCCTCTCCTCGCTTAGTGACGTACTCGTTTACCGATGAGTAATGAGAAAAAAACTTTGACCTTTTTTTTTTGGTTTAAAACAGCACTGTATTGGTTTGCACTGTTTTTTTCGTATGGTATTTATGATTGTATTCTAGTTTTCCTGGTTTTTATTTTATAGAATAGAAGACATGTTACAGAAATTGAGATGATTTTGATTGGTTTTTCATAATGAAAAGTACCTTGAAATTGAGCTCAAAGTAGCAAAAATGTTTCGATTTTTCCCCAAGTTCAAAAGTAGACAAATCATGCCACATGTTATTTTAGTGCCAGAAATGTCTTTCTTGTTTATTCTGGACCCTATTTGGGAAAATTGGCATCTTTTGAAATTTGTGTGAAATTGGAAAAATTGCTAAATTCTGACCACGTTATTGGATGGTTAAAATCGGTAATGGGTGGTTTCTTGTATTTCATTTCGATAGAAAAAATGGAGTTCTAGCGAAATAGTTATGATTTTTATCGACTAGTACACTGAATTGGCCCGAAAATAGGGGTCAAAGTGGGCAAAATCGCCGTGCGTAAACATCGTTGAGACTGCTAACTTTGCGAGAGTATAATTCCATAAGTTTTCTATCAAATTTCATACTTTTGGTGTCATTTATGATCGGGAAAAGATTCTCTATCTTTTCATGAGAAAAAATAATTTTTTTTTTTTTTTTTTAAATTGGGGGACCCTGGAGAAAAAAGTCTCTGAGAGGGCCTGGTGACCCTCAAAGGGTTAAAGCCTTATAGCTGCATAATAGAATACTCAATTCTCTTGGATTAAATTGTAAATCGTCTAATGACCACATGTACTGGTATTGCCTTTATTAATCTTAAGTTAATTTTTAAAAAGTTCGTCTGAAATGCTCTGCATAAAAAAGGGGTTTTTGGCATGTACACCCACTATATTTCTTTGTATAAAAAATGTATCATGTCAAAAAAAAAATATTACTATTATTATTATTATTATATTTTATTTTTTTATTTATTTAATTTTTTTTATTTATTTTTTTTTCAGTAATTTGGGCCTTCTCCCACCGAGGCAGGGTGCCCCAAAAAGAAAGAAAATACCCAGAAAAAAATACTTTATCATCATTCAACACTTCCACCTCACACATAATCGCTGTTTTTGCAGAGGTGCTCAGAACACAACATTTAGAAGCATATACGTAAAAAGATACACATCATATCCCTCCAAACCGCTAATATCCCAAACTCTCCTTTAGAGTGCGGCATTGTACTTCCCATTTCCAGGACTCAAGTCCGGTTATATAAAATAACCGGTTTCCTGAATCCCTTCACTAAAATATTACTCTGCTCCCACTCCAACAGATCGTCAGGCCCCAAAAATCCCACTCGTCTCCATTCACTCCTATCGAACACGCTTCATGCACGCCTGCTGGAAGTCCAAACCCTCGCCCACGAAACTTCCTTACCCCTTTCCCTTCATACATAAATAATGTATACATGTATTAGACTAATTTCCTTTAGTCTTTTTTATTACAATATGCAATACACTGTGGTATCAACATTTAAAATATACTAAAAATGTTATAAATGGTGCAAAGGTGACATTAAAACAATATCAGAGATGGTTGACACAAACCCACTACCATTATAGTATGCTCCTCACTTTGCAAAGAATTCGTTTACTGACGTGGTTTTAGGAACAGAACTCCATCATTAAGTTGATGAGAGGCTGTATAAGATTTCAGCAAAATTCAGAAACAGAGATAAGTTGATTTTTCATTGCAGTGAAGCTCGAGGGAGAGAGGTATATTCCACCTAGTTCCTCAGTTATGTTCACCTGAGAGAGAGAGAAACTTCCTTTCGGCTGGTGGCGAGATGCTCATTTCTCGCTGCCTCCCATCAGAATACTCCGATGTACACCACTGCGTACTCTACTCAAGGAACTCCTGGCTTGTAAAGGTTAGTTAATAAACTGATGCCCTTCTTTATACAATACAATACAACTTTATTTCTTTCTGCTGTGTTCAAAATATAGTTCACATGTAATAAAATATTTTTAAGCACCAAAGAAAGTTTACCAGCATGTATTCTTTTTGGGACAGACTATTTCTAATGCTTACGACTACTTATTAATTTTTTATTCTCATTCACACAGTAATAGATGATCTTGGGTTAAGCCTAAAACCACTTTTTTTTGCACTGAATGGCCCAAACACTTTTTTTAGAGTCTCACAAAATGTATATGAAATTTATCTTCTTTCAACAAACTGGTCGTATCCCACCAAGGCAGGATGGTCCAAAAAGAAAAATGAAAATTTCTCATTTTAAATTTAATAATGTATGAAAGAAGGGTTATACATGACATAATTTTTTTTTTTTCAACAAACCGGCCGTATCCCACCAAGGCAGGGTGGCCCAAAAAAGAAAAACGAAAGTTTTTCTTTTTAAATTTAGTAATGTATACAGGAGAAGGGGGTTACTAGCCCCTTGCTCCTGGCATTTTAGTCAGCTCTTCAACACGTATGGCTTACGGAGGAAGAATTCTGTTCCACTTCCCCGTGGAGATAAGAGGAAATAAACAAGAACAAGAACTAAAAAGAAAATAGAAGAAAACCAGGGGGGCGTGTATATAATGCTTGTACATGTATGTGTAGTGTGACCTAAGTGTAAGTAGAAGTAGCAAGACACCTGAAATCTTGCATGTTTATGAGACAGACAAAAACATGTACATAATATCATATCCAAATAATAATTATGAAACATCAAACTTCTAATGGTTTAACTACCCATTAAGGAATTTGCAGACTAATTTTTTAACTGATTCTGAGTTGCTATTTCAATTAACCCAATAAGTAAGACACGCGTGCAGCAGTTAGGTATGTTTTGCCTACACAGTAGACTTTTTCATCTGAATACAGAAGAGGCAGCAAAAGCAGTAGAGATTAAAGCGATGTATATAGTTCATCACCTTCAAGACGTAGTTTTGAGGTGATTACATCTTAAAGGCTTCTGCTGCCTCCTCTGTATTTGACTGAAGAAGCCTACTGTGTAGGCAAAACTTTTTGAGATTAAAATTACCAAACTGTTGCCGCATCCCTTTTAATTATCAACTTTTTCCATATTGAAATATCATTATTATATTCACATCTTTTGACCTCCATCTTTCTACTCATGTCCTTCCCTGAAAATTACCACCACCAATTACCCACCCTGACTCCTGTCAGGTGAAGTTTGCAATGGGTTTTGCACTTTTGATGAATATAGATATGCTGGTCATTAATGGATGGTACATCAAACCCAAATTTTCCGGGTTAGATGTACCATAAATCATAGAAAGGTGGGCTCAGTACCATGACAAGCAAGTTCTAAGCTCGCAGGTCAGTGTGCAGTCATGCTATTGCAATTTGCTGGGTCATGATTCACACCATATACTTTTACTACTACTAATAATAATAATCTTTATTTCTATAAGTACGTACATGTACAAGGTATACAGGCCTAGCTGACATCAATGACATCCTGCTCTAACAATAACAGTAACAATTTTTATTTAGCATGATACATGTTTGTAGAGGGGCCACAGATATATCAGATCACTTTCTAGTTGTAGCTACACTGAGAGTAAAAGGTAGATGGGATACAAGGAGAATAGAACATCAGGGAAGAGAGAGGTGAAGGTTTATAAACTAAAAAGGGAGGCAGTTAGGGTAAGATATAAACAGCTATTGGAGGATAGATGGGCTAATGAGAGCATAGGCAATGGGGTCGAAGAGGTATGGGGTGGTTTAAAAAAAAAAAGTAGTGTTAGAGTGTTCAGCAGAAGTTTGTGGTTACAGGAAAGTGGGTGCAGGAGGGAAGAGGAGCGATTGGTGGAATGATGATGTAAAGAGAGTAGTAAGGGAGAAAAAGTTAGCATATGAGAAGTTTTTACAAAGTAGAAGTGATGCAAGGAGGGAAGAGTATATGGAGAAAAAGAGAGAGGTTAAAAAGAGTGGTGAAGCAGTGTAAAAAGAGAGCAAATGAGAGAGTGGGTGAGATGTTATCAACAAATTTTGTTGAAAATAAGAAAAAGTTTTGGAGTGAGATTAACAAGTTAAGAAAGCCTAGAGAACAAATGGATTTTTTCAGTTAAAAATAGGAGAGGAGAGTTATTAAATGGAGAGTTAGAGGTATTGGGAAGATGGAGGGAATATTTTGAGGAATTTTTAAATGTTGATGAAGATAGGGAAGCTGTGATTTCGTGTATAGGGCAAGGAGGAATAACATCTTGTAGAAGTGAGGAAGAGCCAGTTGTGAGTGTGGGGGAAGTTCGTGAGGCAGTAGGTAAAATGAAAGGGGGTAAGGCAGCCGGGATTGATGGGATAAAGATAGAAATGTTAAAAGCAGGTGGGGGTATTTGTTTTGGAATGGTTGGTGCAATTATTTAATAAATTTTATGGAAGAGGGTAAGGTTTCCTAGGGATTGGCAGAGAACATGCATAGTTCCTTTGTATAAAGGCAAAGGGGATAAAAGAGAGTACAAAAAATTATAGGGGGATAAGTCTTTTGAGTTAATGGTAAAGTGTATGGGAGAGTTATAATTGAAAGAAAATTTAAAAGTAAGACGGAGAATAGGATAGCAGATGAACAAGGAGGCTTTAAAGGGAAAAGGGAGGGGGTGTGTGGACAAGGTGTTTACAGTGAAAACATATAAGTGAACAGTATTTAGATAAGGCTAAAGAGGTCTTTGTGGCATTTATGGATTTGGAAAAGGCGTATGACAGGGTGGATAGGGGGGCAATGTGGGAGATGTTGCAAGTGTATGGTGTAGGAGGTGGTTACTGAAAGCAGTGAAAGTTTTTACGAGGATAGTGAGGCTCAAGTTAGAGTATGTAGGAAAGAGGGGAATTTTTTCCCCGTAAAGTAGGCCTTTGACAAGGATGTGTGATGTCACCGTGGTTTTTAATATATTTATAGATGGGGTTGTAAGAGAAGTAAATGTGAGGACTTGGCAAGAGGCGTTGGAGTTAAAGATAAAGAATCACACACAAAATGGGAGTTGTCACAGCTGCTCTTTGCTGATGACACTGTGCTCTTGGGAGATTCTGAAGAGAAGTTGCAGAGATTTGGGGGATGAATTTGGTAGGGTGTGCAAAAGAAGAAAATTAAAAGGTGAATACAGGAAAAAGTAAGGTTATGAGGGATAACAAAAAGTTAGGTGATGAAAGATTGAATATCAGATTGGAGGGAGAGAGTATGGAGGAGGTGAACGTATTCAGATATTGGGAGTGGACATGTCAGCGGTGGGTCTATGAAAGATGAGGTGAATCATAGAATTGATGGGGGGAAAAAGAGTGAGTGGTGCACTTAGGAGTCTGTGGAGACAAAGAACTTTGTCCTTGGAGGCAAAGAGGGAATGTATGAGAGTATAGTTTTACCAACGCTCTTATATGGGTGTGAAGCGTGGTGATGAATATTGGGAGCGAGGAAGAAGGCTGGGGGCAGTGGAGATGTCATGTCTGAGGGCAAAGTGTGGTGTGAATATAAAGCAGAGAATTCGTAGTTTGGAAAATAGGAGGAGGTGCGGGATTACCAAAACTGTTATCCACAGGGCTGAGGAAGGGTTGTTGAGGTGGTTCGGACAGTAGAGAGAAAGGAGCGAAACAGAATGACTTCAAGAGGTATCAGTCTGTAGTGGAAGGAAGGCGGGGTAGGGGTCGGCCTAGGAAAGGTTGGAGGGAGGGGGTAAAGGGGTTTTGTGTGCGAGGGCTTGGACTTTCCAGCAGGCATGCATGAGCGTGTTTTATAGGAGTGAATGGAGACAAATGGTTTTTAATACTTGACGTGCTGTTGGAGTGTGAGCAAAGTAAAATTTAGAAGGGTTTCAGGGAAAACCCGGCAGGCCGGACTTGAGTCCCGGAGGTGGGAAGTACAGTGCCTGCACTCTGAAGGAGGGTGTTAATGTTGCAGTTTAAAAACTGTAGTGTTAAAGCACCCTTCTGGCAAAACAGTGATGGAGTGAAATGATGGTGGAAAGTTTTTCTTTTTCGGGCCACCCTGCCTTGGTGGGAATCGCCAGTGTGATAATAAAATAATAAACATGTTTGTACAATGGAGCAACAATTTGGTGGGCCATGCCAAAAGCCCCTTTATATGCAGAGCATTTTGGGGAAACTTAAGACTAACTTAAGATTAAAAATGTAGAAAGCCCTTTGTTATGCAGAGCGTTTTGGGCACATTAGGTCAATTTCGTCTCAGGATGCGACTCACGCCAGTTGACTAACACCCAGGTATCTATTTACTGCTAGGTGAACATGGACAGCAGGTGTCTTAAGGAAACATGTCCTAATGTTTCCAAACCCCTACTGGGGATTGAAACCCCAGAACCCCAGTGTGTGAGCCGAGTGCACTACCAATCAGCTATGAGCTTATGATATCTCCATTGCCTCAAATTTATGTACTATGAACATTACACCAACATTGTTCCATACCTCTCAGTAACTAGTTTTAGTAGTTTTTTAATTTGGTTTTAATTAAATTTGGGCCCTTTTTTTTTTTTCTCTCCAACAAGTCGGCTGCTCTCACCAAGGCAGGGTGGGCCTAAAAGAAAAAAATCCCCAAAAGAAAATAAATTTCATCATCATTCAACACTTTCCCTCACTATACATAATCACCTGTCTTTGCAGAGGCACTCAGATATGACAGTTTAGAAGTCCCTCCAAACTGTCAATATCCCAGACCCCTCTATAAAGTGCAGGCATTGTGCTTCTCATTTCCAGGACACAAATCTGGCTAAATCTATAATAAACCAAATTTCCCTGAATCCCTTCACTAAATATTACCCTGCTCACACTAACAGCTTGTCTAGTCCCAAAAACCCTTTGTCTCCAATTTACTCCTATCAAACACGCTCACGCCCCGCTTGCTGGAAAAACAAGCCCTCGCCCACCCAAAAACCCCCTTTACCCCTTCCTTCTGACCTTTTTGAGGATAACCCCTACCCCTCCTTTTCCCTACAGATTTATACTCTCTCCAAGTCATACTACTTGTTCCATTCTTTAAATGACCAAACCACCTCAACAACCCCTCTTCAGCCCTCTGAGTAATACTCTTAGTAACTCCACACCTCCTCCTAATTTCCCCCACTCTGAATTTTCTGTATAATATTACACCACACATTGCCCTTAGACAGGACATCTCACTTCCTCCAGTTGGGCCCCCTCCTGCAATTTACAACCAAGCTTACACCCCTATAAGAGTGTTGGTACCATTATAACTTTCTACATTCCCTTCTTTGCCTCCATAGATAACATTTTTTGTCTCACAGATACCCCAATGCACCATCACCTTTTTTCCTTCATTAATTCTGTGGTTAATCCCATCCTTTATAAACCCATCCTCTGACAAGTCAACTCCCAAATATCTGAAAACATTCATTCTTCCATACTCCCTCTCTCCCAAAGTGATATACAATTTTTTTTTATTAAATCATTTTGATACCCTCATCACCTACTCTTATCTTGTTCACTTTCAATTTTCTGCCTTTACACACACTCCCAAACTCATCTACTAACCTTTGCAAGTTTTCTTTATATTGGTCCCTGTTTTAAAATAAATATTAATGAGATTGAATTTGTGATTTGAGAGTAACATAAACTTTCCAATGGGAGTAAGTACTTTGATTTTTAAGGTTTATTACTAGGTAATTTAATATTTTGAT
>NC_069414.1:42513666-42589385 GCF_026875155.1 Cherax quadricarinatus | reverse complement strand
AGGTCCCCCCCTCTACTTCCTGACTTTGTCATACCTTTTTTTTTAAAAAACTATGTATGTTTCCTGCCTCCACTACTTCAACTTGGTAGGCTATTCCACTTCCTGACGACTCTATGACTGAAGAAATACTTCCTAACGTCCCTGTGACTCGTCTGAGTCTTCAGCTTCCAGTTGTGACCCCTTGTCCCTGTGTCCCCTCTCTGGAACATCCTATCTCTGTCCACCTTGTCCATTCCCCGCAGTATCTTGTATGTCGTTATCATGTCTCCCCTGACTCTTCTGTCCTCCAGTGTCGTCAGTCCGATTTCCCTTAACCTTTCCTCGTACGAACATTCCCTTGAGCTCTGGACTAGCCTTGTTGCAAACCTTTGTACTTTCTCTAACTTCTTGACGTGCTTGACCAGGTGTGGGTTCCAGACTGGTGCTGCATACTCCAGTATGGGCCTAACATACACAGTGTACAGTGTCTTGAACGATTCCTTATTAAGGTATGGGAACGCTATTCTCAGGTTTGCCAGGCGCCCGTATGCTGCAGCGGTTATTTGCTTGATATGTGCCTCCGGTGATGTGCTCGGTGTTACGGTCACCCCAAGGTTTTTCTCCCTGAGTGAGGTCTGTAGTCTTTGTCTACCTAGCCTATACTCTGTCTGCGGTCTTCTTTGCCCCTCCCCAATCTTCATGACTTTGCATTTGGCAGGACTGAATTCGAGAAGCCAGTTTCTGGACCACATGTCCAGCCTGTCTAGGTCTCTTTGCAGTCCTGCCTCATCCTCATCCGATTTAATTCTTCTCATCAACTTCACATCATCTGCGAATAGGGACACTTCAGAGTCTATTCCTTCCATCGTGTGTGTGTGTGTGTGTGTGTGTGTGTGTGTGTGTGTGTGTGTGTGTGTGTGTGTGTGTGTGTGTGTGTGTATGTGTGTGTGTGGTGTGTGTGTGTGTTACTCACCTAATTGTGGTTACAGGGGTCGAGTCATAGCTCCTGGCCCCGCCTCTTCACTGGTCGCTACTTGGTCACTCTTCCTGCTTCATGAGCTGTATCATGTATGGATCCTGCCACCATTATAACACTTCCCAGATTATGTCGTAAGGGGTCCGGTGGTGATAGATTTGGAGAATGAATACACTTGATGGATGTCTAGGTAACGTATATTAATATGAGTAGCGCCAAAGCCTGACCTGGGATGGATTGTAAAGGACCTGCCTGGTATGGGCCAACAGGCCTGCTGCAGTGATCCTCCTTTCTTATGTCCTTATGTTCTCTGTCTTGTGTCAGAGGTGAGCCATTAACGGTCTTAATGTAGGGATGCTGTGACTGTAACTGTTACTGGTATGCTAGCTGGACAGGGAAGCTGGTATAACATAGCTGGGAAGAACTACACAAGTATATCACATAGGGAATCAATAACACTACTGACAACCATTCCACTTCCTGACTACTCTGTGGCTGAAGAAATACTTCCTAACATCCCTGTGATTCATCTGTGTCTTTAACTTACAACTGTGTCCCCTTGTTCCTGTGTCCCATTTCTGGAATATTCTGTCTCTGTCCACCTTCTTAATTCCTCTCAATATATGTCATTATCATATTTCCCTATCTCTCCTGTCTTCCACTGTCGATTTCCCTTAACCTCTCCTCGTAGGACATACCCCTTAGCTCCGGAACTAGTCTTGTTGCAAATCTTTGCACTTTCTCTAGTTTCCTTACGTGCTTGGCTAGGTGTGGGTTCCATACTCCAATACATATAGGCCTAACGTACACAGTGTACAGGGTCCTGAACGATTCCTTATTAAAGTGTCGGAATGCTGTTCTGAGGTTTTCCAGGTCCCCATATGCTGCAGCAGTTATTTGGTTGATGTGCGCTTCAGGAGATGTGCCTGGTGTTATACTCACCCCAAGATCTTTTTCCTTAAGTGAAGTTTGTAGTCTCTGCCCCCCTAGACTGTACTCCGTTTGCGGTCTTCTTTGCCCTTCCTCAATCTTCATGACTTTGCACTTGATGGGGTTGAACTCCAGGAAACAGTTTCTGGACCAGTTCTGCAGCCTTTCAAGATCTCTTTGTAGTTCTGCCTGGTCCTCGTCCGACTGAATTCTTCTCACCAACTTCACATCATCTGCAAACAGGAACACTTCTGAGTCTATTACTCCGATATGGTAAACATGAGGAAATTAAAACTTCATTAGAGTACAAAACAAATTCCGGCCACAAAATATAGCGAAAAACCAACGTCAAAGGCCTGGGAGTGATCATGTCAGAGGACCATAACATTGTATCAATCGCATCTGCTAGAAAAATGACAGGATGGATAATGAGAACCTTCAAAACTAGGGATGCCAAGCCCATGATGACACTCTTCAGGTCGCTTGTTCTATCTAGGCTGGAATATTGCTGCAGACTAACAGCACCTTTCAAGGCAGGTGAAATTGCTGACATAGAAAATGTACAGAGAACCTTAATGGCACACATAACGGAGATAAAACACCTCAATTACTGGGAACGCTTGAAGTTCCTGAACCTGTACTCCCTGGAACGCAGGCAGGAAAGATACATGATTATATACACCTCGAAAATCCTAGAGAGACTAGTACCGAACTTGCACACGAAAATCACTCACAACGAAAGCAAAAGACTCGACAGACGATGCAACTTCTCCCCAATAAAAAGCAGGGGTGTCACTAGCACGTTAAGAGACAATACAATAAGTGTCAGGGGCCCGAGACTGTTCAACTGCCTTCCAGCATACACAAGGGGGATTACCAATAGACCCCTGGCTGTCTTCAAGCAGGCACTGGACAAGCACCTAAAGTCGGTACCTGACCAGCTGGGCAGTGTGTGGCTTGCATGTTGGATTGCATATAGCCAGCAGTAACAGCCTGGTTGATCAGGCTCTGTGTCGTGGGGGTTCGAAAGGAGATATGATGGTTGAAGATAAACACACTTGTGGATAGTAACACTATATATTGTCAGACTGTGGTAAAGGAATGCCCAGCTTGCCTTGTTGCCTGTTGTAGGTCTATTCGTGGACTGAGAGCGAGGTAGCGCATCCCACTCACTCATGCCGCATCCCGTGACATCATACAGTCTCTAGGACTAGTAAGGGATCGTCTGTATAAAACATATGGATGGCAATATGATACTCAGATAAACTATACAACACATGTAAGGGGGATCAGCAACTATGCTGACAGCTCGGTCATGTTACGTATGTCGTCTCGTCATGCACTACTATGCTATAGGCTGAACAGGCAGGTGGTTCTGGACTGATTCTATAAAATAACAAAGACATATGTAACTTAAAACCAATGGATGGTATCATAATGGATGTTAATGTAATGAGTTTTAACATAATGGGTGTTAACGTAATGAGTTTTAACGTAATGGGTGTTAACATAATGATTTTTAATGTAATGGGTGTTAACGTAATGAGTTTTAACCTAATGCATTACGAATTATAAGAGCAAATCATTGTACAATAAGGATGGAATTGATCGATCGATTTGTATTCATGCACTACGGATTCTGAGGAAGAATAAATATATTTACAAAGTGAAAGTAATTAACAGCAAAGGCAAATCTGGTGCACACAGATCAGTATTGCTAAATTCTCAGAATTCGGAGGGAACGTGAACACAAAAAATTTCTGAAAAACTGATCAGCTAATAAGAAGACACACAGTTGACAATTTCATTCATCTCGGACATCTAATTATACAGGCTGTTTACATTTAAACCCAACTCTGCGAGGGTAAGATTTACATATGCAGAATGGTTATCATCTTTGGGTGGATCGAACTCTTCTGCGATGGCTAACACATGCCTTGACTGAGCCGCATCCCATGACGTTATACAGTCACTAGGCCTAGTAAGGGATCGTCTGTATAAAACATATGGATGGTACTATGATACTCTGATAAACTATGCAACACATGTAAGGGGATCAGCAACTATGCTGACATCTGATCCACCATGAGGCCTGGTCACAGACCGAGCCATGGGGGCGTTGACCCCCGGAACTCTCTCCAGGTAAACTCCAGTTATCCCTTCTGTAATGTCATTCACATATACCAAAAACAGCACTGGTCCTAGGACTGACCCCTGTAGAACCCCGCTCGTTACGTGCTGAAAATATGTAGCCTAGACAGGACTCGCAGCAATGGTTTTAAGTTCGAAAAATTCAGATTCAAGAAGGATATAGGAAAGCACTGGTTTGATAATAGGGTTGTGGATGAGTGGAACAAACTCTCGAGTACAGTTATTGAGGCTAAAACGTTGTGTAGTTTTAAAAATAGGTTAGATAAATACATGAGTGGGTGTGGGTGGGTGTGAGTTGGACCTGATTAGCTTGTGCTACTAGGTCAGTTGCCGTGTTCCTTCCTTAAGTGAATGTGACCTGACCTGACTAGGTTGGGGCATTGGCTTAAGCTGGTAGGAGACTTGAACCTGCCTCGCATGGGCCAGTGGGCCTGCTGCAGTGTTCCTTCTTTCTTTTGTTCTTATGTTCATATGCTGTAGATTCGCTGGAACAAGCACCTGGCCCTGGCATTTTTCAAGAGGAGGCCCGGCCTTGGCTCCCAGGTGCTAGTTACAAGCGTCCACTCTGACACCTAGTCATGTACTGTTGCAACCCCTGAATGGGTTGGAATGATTATTATGTATATATATAATTATTATCTTTTCATATAATTTTATACTGCTTATATTTGCGATAATAGCTAAATCATGAATATATTGCTTTATAATATTATTTGACGTAATGTTGTTAGGTAGGATGTTACATATTATGTGCTCAGTTCAAGTCTTGATTGTCTAACTACTGTAATTATCGCTTGTGGCTCGTTAGACTACCGGCTTCTGTTTCTGAGCTGCAGCTGTCCATGGAGCTATCACATGATCGAGGGGGGTGTCCTCACCTCGCCTGAAGTATTCAGTCTGGTCTAGACTCGCTTGGTGGTTGGACAGATTGTCAGTCTCATTATTCTTGTTAGTTCTGTAGAACTCTGTTCACAGAACATTGTATAGACTTAGTGATTTTCAACGTTGTACTGAGGTTGTGTGTCTCTTAGACACTCTGAGCAACTCAGGTCCTGAGCTGTAGCTTCTGACCTAACTTGTGTTGGTATCTGTGTATTATCACAGTCGGGGATTTTCTTATGCTGAACTTAGATTCAGTAGTATGGGAGTTTTGTGACTTTTGTGGAGGATCTGCAGATGGTCCCTACTTAGTGTCGTTATATTATCTCCTTGTTCCTGATTCTGTGTCGCAGTTGCTTGTTATATTGCTATTGGGCTTAGCATTCTTTTTTATTGTTCAAGCAGACTGTTCTGATTGCCAGTTGGTCAAGAACTTAGTTTATTTGAGGACTTTGTCAGTCACTTGTTTAAGTCTAGTTGAGTCTTGAGACATAACGAACTACTTAGAGCACTTACATACACAAACTTACTTGTACATATTTGTAATATCTTATTAAATGTTAATGTACCAGACAGCACTTAAGAATTATAAATGTGATATGTGCTTTCAGCACAATACTATTGTATACGAGAGAAGTGATTATTATTATTTTGTTGATGTTGATTTAATTTACTTTGATAATATACCTCTAGACGATACTCAATAAATTTATTAAATTTTATTTTCTCTAGTTAGTAACCTACCAGTTGTAATTCTAAAGCACTAATAATTCATACTGAATTCTAATGGATAATTGGACAAGGATACTGACTAATTGTTACGAAAACCCAGTAACAGGCTGGATGCTAGAAGGGCAGTCCTTTCTAGTATTCACTGGAGATCTCTAAGCTTTTAGAATCGCGTTTTTTGTAACACGTACCATAACTGGTTGTTGCCTCCCTGTCAGATATTCTCTGATCTACTGCAGTGCAGTGCCTTTCCTGTTATGTGTGCCTGATCCTATAGCTTCTGCATTAACTTCTTGTGAGGACCTGTGTCGAAGGCCTTCTTGCAGTCCAGGAAAACGCAGTCTACCCACCCCTCTCTCGTGTCTTCCTTCTGTTTCTTTCTCATAAAACTCCAGTAGATTTGTGTGTGTGTGTGTGTGTGTGATAAGGTGGTCAGTGTGGAGAAATTTTCTCCAGGAGGGGGGTATCAGCCCCCTTCAGCCCCTTTCAGCCCCTTTCAGCTCTGAGGGGGCCCAGCCCTCTCAGAAGGGGCAAATATCTTGTTTACTGCTACAGCGAGTAATTGATCGCAGATGCAGTACGAGTATGCGACGTGGTCAAGCGACCGCCGCTCCTTGCAGTCCAGTGTTGCAGAGTGTATTTTAATAAGAGACAGTACATCTCTTACCTTAGCAGGACAATTAAGGAAAATCCTGCTCCCACTTTTTACCATAGTAAAGATAGTGGACATTGTTGTCTATACTTAAGACAGCAAAAATCAAACATTCTGCTTTGCTTCATCGAGGAAGTGGCAAGGAAGCAAAAGTACTAGGTCAGCTTTTCCTTTGTGCTAGGGGCAGAGACGGCGTGGGGCGTTGTGGCGTCTTCAGATTACTTTTGACTCTACTGAGAGTGACACTGACGCCAGGATAACCAACAAAGAACGATCTGTGCATTAGTGTGAACACAGTGTGTCACAAAACACAATAAACACTTACAGAGAAGTGTGATCAGCTTCTTCAGTGATGTGTGAACAATTATTGATGAACAGTGTAACAACGAGTGTTGCGATCCAACAGAGTGTAGTGCAACATTCTTCAAAGAACACTATTCTTCAATCAACTCAACAGATATCCGGGTATAATTACAAGTCAGATACATATACCCAGGTAAGTGTTCTAACTCGTGATGTGCTACTATTGACTGCGCAGTTGAATATAAAATCGTGAGTTAGTCACTTATCATAAACCCCGGTGATATGCGGACTTTTGAGTCCACACAAGTAAGTTTGTCAGCCATCAGTGAATGAAATATGCTGACATAACACCCCCTAGGGGTAATTTATAATCTTACAAATTATAACTCATTACAGCCAGTTGAGAGACGACTTCGACAGCTTCTCAAGACCTCGTCTGCAGGGGCGGCTGTGCAGGCGATGAGCTGTCTTTCTAAGTTAAGTTTCACTATATTTAAACTTAGCTGGTAATCCCATTTCTCAACAGTCAGCGTTCTAACCAACTGGTATATGAAGTGGGTCGATTCTCAGCTATTGGCCCCACCTCTCAACCAATCAACCAAATATTTCTTGTCTCCTAGAGGACCCTACCACACGACAAGACATTCATCTCTCCCAACCGTCACCATCCAACCAGCTATCACCATCCAAACAGCTATCACCATCCAACCAGCTATCACCACCCAACCAACTGTCACCACTCAACCAGCTATTACCATCCAACCAGCTATCACCATCCAACCCCTCGCGTGCCCTAAGTACACTATGGAGGAGGAGCTTGGACATGGGTGAAATTCCACAGTCACTTAAAACAACTGATATAGCCCCACTCCATAAAGGTGGCAGCAAAGCATTAGCTAAGAACTATAGACCAATAGCTCAGACGTCCCACATCATAAAAATCTTTGAAAGAGTGCTAAGAAGCAGGATTGCAAATCACCTGGATTCCCAAAATCTGCACAATCCAGGGCAACATGGGTTCAGGGCAGGTCGCTCCTGCCTCTCACAACTCCTGGATCACTATGACATGGCCTTGGATGCACTGGAAGAAAATCAGAATGCAGATGTAATATACACAGACTTTGCAAAAGCATTTGACAAATGCGATCATGGCGTAACAGCCCATAAAATACGTGCTAAAGGAATAACTGGGAAAGTGGGGAGATGGATCTTCAACTTCCTAACAAATCGAAACACAAAGAGTAGTGGTCAACAGAGTTAAATCGGAGGCTGCCATAGTGAAGAGCTCTGTTCCACAAGGCACAGTACTCGCCCCCATCTTATTCCTTATCCTCATATCAGACACAAACAGGGATATACACCACAGCACCGTATCATCCTTTGCGGATGATACTAGGATCTGCATGAGGCTGTCATCTGCTGAGGACGCGGTTAATCTCCAAGAAGATATAAACAAAGTTTTCCAATGGGCAACGGTAAACAATATGATGTTCAATGAGGACAAATTCCAACTACTCCGTTATGGAAAACTGGAGGAGATAATAACTAGAACAGAGTATACTACTGACTCCGGCCATACAATAGAGCAGAAAACTAACGTAAGGGACCTGGGAGTAGTAATGTCTGAGGATCTCACTTTCAAGGATCACAACAGTGCCACGATCGCACGTGCAAAGAAAATGATAGGATGGATAATGAGAACTTTCAAAACGAGAGATGCCAATCCCATGATGATCCTTTTCAATCACTTGTTCTCTCTAGGCTGGAATACTGCTGTACATTAACATCTCCATTCAAAGCAGGTGAAATCGCAGATCTAGAGAGTGTACAGAGATCCTTTACTGCACGTATAAGTTCTGTCAAGCACCTAACTACTGGAACGCTTGGAAGCACTTGACTTGTACTCGTTGGAACGCAGGAGGGAGAGATATATCATAATCTACACTTGGAAAAATCTTGGAAGGAATGGTCCCAAATCTGCACACAGAAATCACTCCCTACGAAAGTAAAAGACTGGGCAGGCGATGCAAAAAGCCCCCAATAAAAAGTAGGGGCGCCATTGGTACACTAAGGGAAAACACCATAAGTGTCCGGGGCCCAAAACTGTTTAACAGCCTCCAATCAAGCATTAGGGGAATTGTCAATAAACCCCTGGCTGCCTTCAAGAGAGAGCTGGACAGATACCTAAAGTCAGTGCCGGATCAGCCGGGCTGTGGCTCGTACGTTGGACTGCGTGCGGCCAGCAGTAACAGCCTAGTTGATCAGGCCCTGATCCATCGGGAGGCCTGGTCATGGACCGGGCCGCGGAGGCGTTGATCCCCGGAATAACCTCCAGGTAACCTCCAGGTAACCAGCTATCACCATGCAACCAGCTATCACCTCCCAACCAGCTATCACCATCCAACCAGCTATCACCATCCAACCAGCTATCACCACCCAACCAGCTATCACCACCCAACCAACTATCACCATGCAACCAGCTATCACCATCCAACCAGCTACCAACACCCAACCAGCTCTCACCACCCAATCAGCTATCACCAACAACCAGCTATCACCATCCAACCAGCTATCAACACCCAACCAGTTATCACCACCCAACATGCTATCACCACCAACCAGCTATCATAATGCAACCATCTATCACCTCTCAACCAGCTATCACCATTCAACCAGCTATCACCACCCAACCAGTTATCACCATCCAACCAGCTATCACCACCCAACCAGCTATCACCACCCAACCAACTATCACCATGCAACCAGCTATCACCATCCAACCAGCTACTAACACCCAACCAGCTCTCACCACCCAATCAGCTATCACCAATCCAACCAGCTATCACACATCCAACCAGCTATCAACACCCAACCAGTTATCACCACCCAACCAGCTATCACCACCCAACCAGCTATCACACCACCCAACCAGCTATCACCATCCAACCAGCTATCACCATCCAACTAGCTATCACCACAAAACCAGCTATCACCACCCAACCAGCTATCACCTCCCAACCAGCTATCACCATCCAACCAGCTATCACCACCCAATCAGCTGTCACCACCCAACCAGCAATCACCATCCAACCAGCTATCACCATCCAACCAGCTATCACCTCCCAACCAGCTATCACCAGGCAACCAGTTATCACCACCCAACCAGCCATCACCACCCAACCACCTATCACAACCCAACCAGCTATCACCACCCAACCAGCTATCACCAATCAACCAGCTATCACCACCGAAAAAAGCTATAACCACCCAACAAGCTATCACCACCCAACCAGCTATCACCACCCAATTAGCTATCACCACCCAACCAGCTATCACCACCCAACCAGCTATCACCACTCAACCAGCTATCACCACCCAACCAGCTATCACCATCCAACCAGCTATCACCATCCAACCAGCTATCACCTCCCAACCAGCAATCACCAACAAATCAGCTATCACCACTCAACCAGCTATCACCAACCAACCAGCTGTCACCACCCAAGCAGCTATCACCACCCAAGCAGCTATCACCATCCAACCAGCTATCACCTCCCAACCAGCAATCACCAACAAATCAGCTATCACCACCCAACCAGCTATCACCACCCAACCAGCTATCACCAACCAACCAGCTATCACAAACCAACAGCTTATCACCTCCCAACCAGCTATCAACAACCAACCAGCTATCACCATCCAACCAGCAATCACCAACCAACCAGCTGCCACCTCCCAACCAGCTATCACCACCCAACCAGATATCACCATCTAACCAGCTATCACCATCCAACCAGCTATCACCATCCAGCCAGCAATCACCAACCAACCAGTTATCACCATCCAACCAGCTATCACCAACCAACCAGCTATCACCACCCAACCAGTTATCACCATCCAACCAGCTATCACCATCCAACCAGCTATCACCACCCAACCAGCTATCACCAACCAACCAGCTATCACCACCCAACCAGTTATCACCATCCAACCAGCTATCACCATCCAACCAGCTATCACCATCCAACCAGCTATCACCATCCAACCAGCTATCACCACCCAACCAGCTATCACCACCCAACCAGCTATCACCATCCAACCAGCTATCACCACCCAAAAAGCTATCACCACCCAACCAGCTATCAACGTCCAATCAGCTATCACGAACCAACCAGCTATCACCATCCAACCAGCTATCACCAACTAACAAGCTATCACCAACCAACTAGCTATCACCATCCAACCAGCAATCACCATCCAACCAGCTATCACAATCCAACCAGCTATCACCATCCAACCAGCTATCACCATCCAACCAGCTATCACCTCCAACCAGCTATCACCAACTAACAACTATCACCACCAAACCAGCTATCACCAAATAACAAGCTATCACCATCCAACCAGATATTACCATCCAACCAGACTATCACCTCCCAACCGGCTATCACCATCCACTAGCTAACACCAACCAACCAGCTGTCACCTCCCAACCAGCTATCACCATCCAACCAGCTATCACCAACCAACCACTATCACCACCCAACCAGCTATTCACCAACCAACCACCTATCACCACCCCAACCCGCTATCACCACCAGCAGTTATCACCATCCAACCAGTTGTCACCAACCAACCACTATCACCATCCACCGCTATCACCATACAGCCAGCTATCACCAACCAATCAGCAATCACCATCAAACCAGCAATCACCATCCAACCTGCTATATCCATCCAACCAGCTATCACCTTCCAACCAGCTATCACCACCCAAACAGCTATCACCATCCAACCAGCTATCACCTTCCAACCAGCTATCACCATCCAACCAGCTATCACCACCCAACCAGCTATCACCACCCAACCAACTATCACCCCCAACCAGCTGTCACAATCCAACCAGCTATCACCATCCAACCAGCTATCACCACCAAACCAGCTATCACCACCCAACCAGCTATCACCACCCAACCAGCTATCACAATCCACCAGTTATCACCACCCAACCAGCTATCACCATCCAACCAGCTATCACCATCCAACCAGCTATCACCACCCAACCAGTTATCACCACCCAACCAGGTATCACCATCCAACCAGCTATCACCATCCAACCAGCTATCACCACCCAACCAGTTTTACACCACCCAACCAGGTATCACCATCCAACCAGCTATCACCATCCAACCAGCTATCACCACCCAACCAGTTATCACCACCCAACCAGGTATCACCATCCAACCAGCTATCACCATCCAACCAGCTATCACCATCCAACCAGCTATCACCACCCAACCAGCTATCACCATCCAACCAGCTAGCACCATCCAACCAGCTATCACCTTCCAACCAGCTATCACCACCCAACCAGTTATCACCACCCAACCAGCTATCACCATCCAATCAGCTATCACCATCCAACCAGCTATCACCACTGTGGCATGCAAAGAGTACGTAACCTTTATTCGGCGCATGTACCCACCCTCATTTACAGGCTATCTCCCCCAACCAGCGAACCAGGTTGCTAATGTTGTGAGATGGGGCCCCGTCGTTCAACTAGTGACCAGTTCTAGCCAATAAGAAGATGGTTTTGACAATCGCAGAGGTTATGTGGGTACCGCTCTCCTGTCTGCCCTTGTCATTCCCATTCTAGAGCTGGTTGAAGCACGGTCTGCTATCTTGTGGCTTCTATTTCTGCCTTGCTTACCGTGGAGTGCACTATACTTATCACTGTACATAGTGTACATATTGCTGTTCTAAATTGGTGAAGGATAATATAAGTCTAAACTTTTTCTGCTGTGTTTATTTTGCTCCGATTACACCCGGGATAACAGGCCATTTGGAATCCTGGGTTGTAATAACCACCCAATCAGCTATCACCACCCAACCAGCTATCACCATCCAACCAGCTATCACCACCCAACCAGCTATCACCACCCAACCAGCTATCACCCCCAACCAGCTGTCACCATCCAACGAGCTGTCACCATCTAACCAGTTATCAACACTCAACAAGCTATCGCCATCCAACCAGCTATCACCATCCAACCAGCTATCACCATCCAACCAGCTATCACCACCCAACCAGCTATCACCATCCAACCAGCTATCACCATCCAACCAGCTATAACCACCCAACCAGCATCACTCACCCAACCAGCTATCACCACCCAACCAGCTATCACCACCCAACCAGCTATCACCACCCAACCAGCTATCACCACCCAACCAGCTATAACCACCCAACCAGCTATACCACCCAACCAGTTTATCACCACCCAACCAGCTATCACCAACCCAACCAGCTATCACCACCCAACCAGCTATCACCCCCAACCAGCTGTCACCATCCAACGAGCTGTCACCATCTAACCAGTTATCAACACTCAACAGCTATCGCCATCCAACCAGCTATCACCATCCAACCAGCTATCACCATCCAACCAGCTATCACCATCCAACCAGCTATCACCATCCAACCAGCTATCACCACCCAACCAGCTATCACCATCCAACCAGCTATCACCATCCAACCAGCTATAACCACCCAAGCAGCTATCACCACCCAACCAGCTATCACCACCCAACCAGCTATCACCACCCAACCAGCTATCACCACCCAACCAGCTATCACCACCCAAAAAGCAAATAACCAAAAAACCCAGCTATAACCACCCAACCAGCTATCACCCCCCAAACCCAGCTATCACCACCCAACCAGCTATCACCACCCAACCAGCTATCACCACCCAACCAGCTATCATCACCCAAACAGCTATCACCATCCAAACAGCTATCATCACCCAACCAGCTGTCACCTCCAATTAAACCAATTCTCTCCCAGACAGTCTTAAACCGCTGTGTTTTACCGAACCATAAACAAGTTATAACATGAAACTAGTGTTGAATTATATCAGCTTAGTAATAATTCCCACGACAAAAACTCCAGAATTATCACTGAATTAATAAAGGGAATTGACAGGCTTATTTTGTTGTGATGCTTTGTGGAATAAATGTATATATAAACATTATAGAAATTTTTTACTGTCAACGAAATGTATTTTTTTCAAGAGTAAATGACGCATTTATAAATAATATATATTTATATATATTATATATATATTTATATAATATATATATATATATATATTACATACATATGTATATATACATATATTCCTCACTGAATATTTAGAAATTATATATATTGGTGTGTACATATCTGGGTGTATATACATTGAAAAGTGTGTATCTCCCAGTGTACATAGGCGCTAAGAAACCTACCAGACTAGCCATCTCTCGGTAGACAGGCTGAAACTACCAGACTAGCCATCTTTCGGTAGAAGGCTTGAAAAACCCACCCGACTAGCCATCTTTCGGTAGACAGGCTTGAAACCTACCAGACTAGCCATCTTTCGGTAGACAGGCTTGAAACCTACCAGACTAGCCATCTTTCGGTTAGACAGGGTTGAAACCTACCGACTAGCCAAACTTTTCGGTAGACAGGCTTGAAACCTACCAGACTAGCCATCTTTCGGTAGACAGGCTTGAAACCTACCAGACTAGCCATCTTTCGGTAGACAGGCTTGAAACCTACCAGACTAGCCATCTTTCGGTAGACAGGCTTGAAACCTACCAGACTAGCCATCTTTCGGTAGACAGGCTTGAAACCTGCCAGACTAGCCATCTTTCGGTGAGACAGGCTTGAAACCTACCAGACTAGCCATCTTTCGGTAGACAGGCTTGAAACCTACCAGACTAGCCATCTTTCGGTAGACAGGCTTGAAACCTACCAGACTAGCCATCTTTCGGTTAGACAGGCTTGAAACCTACCAGGACTAGCCATCTTTCGGTAGACAGGCTTGAAACCTACCAGACTAGCCATCTTTCGGTAGACAGGCTTGAAACCTACCAGACTAGCCATCTTTCGGTAGACAGGCTTGAAACCTACCAGACTAGACATCTTTCGGTAGACAGGCTTGAAACCTACCAGACTAGCCATCTTTCGGTAGACAGGCTTGAAACCTACCAGACTAGACATCTTTCGGTAGACAGGCTTGAAACCTACCAGACTAGCCATCTTTCGGTAGACAGGCTTGAAAACCTACCAGACTAGCCATCTTTCGGTAGACAGGCTTGAAACCTGCCAGACTAGCCATCTTTCGGTAGACAGGCTTGAAACCTGCCAGACTAGCCATCTTTCGGTAGACAGGCTTGAAACCTGCCAGACTAGCCATCTTTCGGTAGACAGGCTTGAAACCTACCAGACTAGCCATCTTTCGGTAGACAGGCTTGAAACCTACCAGACTAGCCATCTTTCGGTAGACAGGCTTGAAACTAATTTTGCTGCGGACTAGTAATAAGTAACTCATTTTTCCGAAAAATTACTACGATGTCACGTTCATTTTGGAATTTTGGTTCAGAACATCAACAAAGTTGACGACACCTGGACGAAATAAAGAGAAAAATGATGGATAATTCCTCGTCTTGGTCGAGTAGCGAGTGACCTCTGGCGAGGCTGACCTCTGGCGAGGCTGACCTCTGGCGAGGCTGACCTCCACCTTGACTGACCTCTGGCGAGGCTGACCTCCACCATGACTGACCTCTGGCGAGGCTGACCTCCACCATGACTGACCTCTGGCGAGGCTGACCTCCACCATGACTGACCTCTGGCGAGGCTGACCTCCACCATGACTGACCTCTGGCGAGGCTGACCTCCACCTTGACTGACCTCTGGCGAGGCTGACCTCCACCATGACTGATCTCTGGCTAGGCTGACTCCACCTTGACTGACCTCTGGCGAGGCTGACCCCACCTTGACTGACCTTGCGAGGCTGACCTCCACCTTGACTGACCTCTGGCGAGGCTGACCTCCACCATGACTGACCTCTGGCGAGGCTGACCTCCACACCATGACTGACCTCTGGCGAGGCTGACTCCACCATGACTGACCTCTGGCGAGGCTGACCTCCACCTTGACTGACCTCTGGCGAGGCTGACCTCCACCATGACTGATCTCTGGCTAGGCTGACCTCCACCTTGACTGACCTCTGGCGAGGCTGACCTCTGGCGAGGCTGACCTCCACCATGACTGACCTCTGGCGAGGCTGACCTCCACCATGACTGATCTCTGGCGAGGCTGACCTCCACCTTGACTGACCTCTGGCGAGGCTGGACCTCACCATGACTGATCTCTGGCGAGGCTGACCTCCACCTTGACTGACCTCTGGCGAGGCTGACCTCCACCTTGACTGACCTCTGGCGAGGCTGACCTCCACCATGACTGACCTCTGGCGAGGCTGACCTCCACCTTGACTGACCTCTGGCGAGGCTGACCTCCACCTTGACTGACCTCTGGCGAGGCTGACCTCCACCTTGACTGACCTCTGGCGAGGCTGACCTCCACCATGACTGACCTCTGGCGAGGCTGACCTCCACCATGACTGATCTCTGGCGAGGCTGACCTCCACCTTGACTGACCTCTGGCGAGGCTGACCTCCACCATGACTGATCTCTGTCGAGGCTGACCTCCACCTTGACTGACCTCTGGCGAGGCTGACCTCCACCTTGACCTCTGGCGAGGCTGACCTCCACCATGACTGACCTCTGGCGAGGCTGACCTCCACCTTGACTGACCTCTGGCGAGGCTGACCTCCACCATGACTGACCTCTGGCGAGGCTGACCTCCACCTTGACTGACCTCTGGCGAGGCTGACCTCCACCTTGACTGACCTCTGGCGAGGCTGACGTCCCCATGACTGACCTCTGGCGAGGCTGACCTCCACCTTGACTGACCTCTGGCGAGGCTGACCTCCACCATGACTGACCTCTGGCGAGGCTGACCTCCACCTTGACTGACCTCTGGCGAGGCTGACCTCCACCATGACTGACCTCTGGCGAGGTGACTCCACCATGATGATCTCTGGCGAGGCTGACCTCCACCATGACTGACCTCTGGCGAGGCTGGACCTCCACTTGACTGATCTCTGGCGAGGCTGACCTCCACCATGACTGACCTCTGGCGAGGCTGACCTCCACCTTGATGACCTCTGGCGAGGCTGACCTCACCTTGACTAACCTCTTGGCGAGGCTGACCTCCACCTTGACTGACCTCTGGCGAGGCTGACCTCCACCTTGACTGACCTCTGGCGAGGCTGACCTCCACCTTGACTGACCTCTGGCAAGATAGACCTCCCCTTGACTGACCTCTGGCGAGATTGGCCTCCATCTTCACTGACCTCTTGCGAGATTGACCTTTATCTTAACTGACCTCTGGCGAGATTGACCTCTACCTTGACTGACCTCTTGCGAGATTGACCTTTATCTTGACTGACCTCTAGCGAGATTGACCTCCACCTTAACTGACCTCTGGCGAGATTGACCTTCATCTTGACTGACCTATGGCGAGATTGACCTCCACCTTGGCTGACCTCTGGCGAGATTGACCTTCACCTTGACTGACCTCTGGCGAGATTGACCTCCACCTTGTCTGACCTCTGGCGAGATTGATCTCCACCTTGACTGACCTCTGGCGAGATTGACCTCCACCTTGACTGACCTCTGGCGAGATTGACCTCAACCTTGACTGACCTTTGGTTAGATTGACCTCCATCTTGACTGTCTTCTGGCGAGATTGACCTCCACTTGAACTGACCTCTGGCGAGATTGACCTCCATCTTGACTGACGTCTGGCGAGATTGACCTCCACCTTGACTGACCTCTGGCGAGATTGACCTCCACCTTGACTGACCTCTGGCGAGATTGACCTCCACTTTGACTGACCTCTGGCGAGATTAACCTCCACCTTGACCTACCTCTGGAGAGATTGACTCCATCTTGGATGGCCTCTGGCGAGATTGACTTCCCACCTTGATGACCTCTGGCGAGATTGACTTCCACCTTGACTGACCTCTGACGTGAATTGGACCTCCACCTTGACTGACCTCTGGCGAGATTGACCTCCACCTTCACTGATCTGTGGCGAGACTGACCTCCACCTTGACTTACCTCTGGCGAGATTGACCTCCACCTTTGACTGACCTGTGGCGAGGGTTAACCTCCTCCTTGACTGCCCTCTGGCGAGATTGACCTCCAACTTGTCTGACCTCTGGCGAAATTGACCTTCACCTTGACTGACCTGTGGCGAGGTTGACCTCCTCCTTGACTGCCCTCTGGCGAGATTGACCTCCACCTTGTCTGACCTCTGGCGAGATTGATCTCCACCTTGACTGTCCTCTGGCGAGATTGACCTCCACCTTGACTGACCTCCGGCGAGATTGACCTCACCTTGACTGACTCGGCGAGACTGACCACCACCTTGACTGATCTCTGGCGAGATTGACGTCCACCTTGACTGACCTCTGGCTAGATTGATCTCAACCTTGACTGATCTCTGGCGAGATGACCTCCACCTTGACTGACCTCTTGCGAAATTGACCTCCACCTTGACTGACCTCTGGCGAAATTGACCTCCACCTTGACTGACCTCTGGCTAGATTGACCTCCACCTTGACTGACCTCTGCCAAATTGACCTCCACCTTGACTTACCTCTGGCGAAATTGACCTCCACCTTGACTGACCTCTGGCTAGATTGAACTCCACCTTGACTGACCTCTGGTGAGATTGACATCCTCCTTGACTGAACTCTGGCGAGATTGACCTTCACCTTGACTGACCCATGGCGAGATTGACCTCCACCTTGACTGACCTCTGATGAGATTGACCTCCACCTTGACTGACCTCTGGCGAGTTTGACCTCCACCTTGACTGACCTCTGGCGAGGCTGACCTCCACCATGATGACCTCTGGCGAGGCTGACCTCCACATGACTGACCTCTGGCGAGGCTGACCTCCACCTTGACTGACCTCTGGCGAGGTGACTCCACCATGACTGATCTTGGCGAGGCTGACCCACCTTGACTGACCTCTGGCGAGGCTGACCTCCACCTTGACTGACCTCTGGCGAGGCTGACCTCCACCATGACTGACCTCTGGCGAGGCTGACCTCCACCTTGACTGACCTCTGGCGAGGCTGACCTCCACCTTGACTGACCTCTGGCGAGGCTGACCTCCACCAATGACTGACCTCTGGCGAGGCTGACCTCCACCATGACTGACCTCTGGCGAGGCTGACCTCCACCTTGACTGACTCTGGCGAGGCTGACCTCCACCATGACTGATCTCTGGCGAGGCTGACCTCCACTCTTGACTGACCTCTGGCGAGGCTGACCTCCACCTTGACTGACCTCTGGCGAGGCTGACCTCCACCATGGCTGACCTCTGGCGAGGCTAACCTCCACCTTGACTGACCTCTGGCGAGGCTGACCTCCACCATGACTGACCTCTGGCGAGGCTGACCTCCCCATGACTGATCTCTGGCGATGGCTGACCTCCACCTTGACTGACCTCTGGCGAGGCTGACCTCCACCATGACTGACCTCTGGCGAGGCTGACCTCCACCTTGACTGACCTCTGGCGAGGCTGACCTCCACCATGACTGACCTCTGGCGAGGCTGACCTCCACCTTGACTGACCTCTGGCGAGGCTGACCTCCACCATGACTGACCTCTGGCGAGGCAGACCTCCACCATGACTGATCTCTGGCGAGGCTGACCTCCACCATGACTGACCTCTGGCGAGGCTGACCTCCACCTTGACTGATCTCTGGCGAGGCTGACCTCCACCATGACTGACCTCTGGCGAGGCTGACCTCCACCTTGACTGACCTCTGGCGAGGCTGACCTCCACCTTGACTAACCTCTGGCGAGGCTGACCTCCACCTTGACTGACCTCTGGCGAGGCTGACCTCCACCTTGACTGACCTCTGGCGAGGCTGACCTCCACCTTGACTGACCTCTGGCAAGATAGACCTCCCCTTGACTGACCTCTGGCGAGATTGGCCTCCATCTTCACTGACCTCTTGCGAGATTGACCTTTATCTTAACTGACCTCTGGCGAGATTGACCTCTACCTTGACTGACCTCTTGCGAGATTGACCTTTATCTTGACTGACCTCTAGCGAGATTGACCTCCACATTAACTGACCTCTGGCGAGATTGACCTTCATCTTGACTGACCTATGGCGAGATTGACCTCCACCTTGGCTGACCTCTGGCGAGATTGACCTTCACCTTGACTGACCTGTGGCGAGGTTGACCTCCTCCTTGACTGACCTCTGGCGAGATTGACCTCCATCTTGACTGTCTTCTGGCGAGATTGACCTCCACCTTGACTGACCTCTGGCGAGATTGACCTCCATCTTGACTGACCTCTGGCGAGATTGACCTCCACCTTGACTGACCTCTGGCGAGATTGACCTCCACCTTGACTGACCTCTGGCGAGATTGACCTCCACTTTGACTGACCTCTGGCGAGATTAACCTCCACCTTGACCTACCTCTGGAGAGATTGACCTCCACCTTGACTGGCCTCTGGCGAGATTGACTCCCACCTTGACTGACCTCTGGCGAGATTGACCTCCACCTTGACTGACCTCTGACGTGATTGACCTCCACCTTGACTGACCTCTGGCGAGATTGACCTCCACCTTCACTGATCTGTTGCGAGACTGACCTCCACCTTGACTTACCTCTGGCGAGATTGACCTTCACCTTGACTGACCTGTGGCGAGGTTGACCTCCTCCTTGACTGCCCTCTGGCGAGATTGACCTCCACCTTGTCTGACCTCTGGCGAGATTGATCTCCACCTTGACTGACCTCTGGCGAGATTGACCTCCACCTTGACTGACCTCTGGCGAGATTGACCTCCACCTTGACTGACCTCTGGCGAGACTGACCACCACCTTGACTGATCTCTGGCGAGATTGACGTCCACCTTGACTGACCTCTGGCTAGATTGATCTCAACCTTGACTGATCTCTGGCGAGATTGACCTCCACCTTGACTGACCTCTGGCGAAATTGACCTCCACCTTGACTGACCTCTGGCGAAATTGACCTCCACCTTGACTGACCTCTGGCTAGATTGACCTCCACCTTGACTGACCTCTGCCAAATTGACCTCCACCTTGACTTACCTCTGGCGAAATTGACCTCCACCTTGACTGACCTCTGGCTAGATTGAACTCCACCTTGACTGACCTCTGGCGAGATTGACATCCTCCTTGACTGAACTCTGGCGAGATTGACCTTCACCTTGACTGACCCATGGCGAGATTGACCTCCACCTTGACTGACCTCTGATGAGATTGACCTCCACCTTGACTGACCTCTGGCGAGTTTGACCTCCACCTTGACTGGCCTCTGGCGAGATTGACCTCCACCTTGACTGACCTCTGGCGAGATTGACCTCCATCTTGACTGACCTCTGGCGAGACTGACCTCCACCTTGACTGACCTCTGGCGAGATTGACCTCCACTTTCAATCACCTCTGGAGAGATTGACCTCCATCTTGACTGACCTCTGGCGAGATTGACCTGCACCTTGACTGACCTCTGGCGAGATTGACCTCCACCTTGACTGACCTCTGGCGAGATTGACCTCCACTTTGACTGACCTCTGGCGAGATTGACCTTCACCTTGACGTACCTCTGGAGAGATTGACCTCCACCTTGACTGACCTCTGGCAAGATTGACTTCCACTTTGACTGACCTCTGGCAATATTGACCTCCACCTTGACTGACCTCTGGCGAGTTTGACCTCCACCTTGACTGGCCTCTGGCGAGTTTGACCTCCACCTTGACTAACCTCTGGCGAGACTGACCTCCACCTTGACTGACCTTTGACGAGATTGACCTCCATCTTTACTGACCTCTGGCGAGTTTGACCTCCACCTTGACTGACCTCTGGCGAGATTGACCTTCATCTTGACTGACCTCTGGCGAGACTGACCTCCACCTTGACTGACCTCTGGCGAGATTGACCTCCACTTTGACTGACCTCTGGCGAAATTGACCTCCACCTTGACTGACCTCTATCGAGATTGGCCTTCATCTTGACTGACCTCTGGCGAGACTGACCTCCACCTTGACTGACCTCTGGCGAAATTGGCCTCCACCTTGGCTGACCTCTGGCGAGATTGACCTTCATCTTGACTGACCTCTGGCGAGATTGACCTCCACTTTGACTGACCTCTAGGCGAGATTGACCTTCACCTTGACGTACCTCTGGAGAGATTGACCTCCACCTTGACTGACCTCTGGCATGATTGACTTCCACTTTGACTGACCTCTGGCAAGATTGACCTCCACCTTGACTGACCTCTGGCGAGTTTGACCTCCACCTCGACTGGCCTCTGACGAGATTGACCTCCATCTTGACTGACCTCTGGCGAGTTTGACCTCCACCTTGACTGACCTCTGGCGAGATTGACCTTCATCTTGACTGACCTCTGGCGAGAGTGACCTCCACCTTGACTGACCTCTGGCGAGATTGCCCTCCACTTTGACTGACCTCTGGCGAAATTGACCTCCACCTTGACTGACCTCTGGCGAGATTGGCCTCCACCTTGGCGTACCTCTGGAGAGATTGACCTCCACCTTGACTGACCTCTGGCAAGATTGACTTCCACTTTGACTGACCTCTGGCAAGATTGACCTCCACCTTGGCTGACCTCTGGCAAGACAGACCTCCCCTTGGCTGACCTCTGGCTAGATTGACCTTCATCTTGACTGACCTCTGGCTAGATTGACCTTCATCTTGACTGACCTCTGGCGAGATTGACCTCCGCCTTTGGGGACCTTTGGCTAGATTGACCTTTACCTTGACTGACCTCTGGTTAGATTGACCTTTACCTTGACTGACCTCTGGTTAGATTGACCTTCACCTTGAGTGACCTCTGCCTAAATTGACCTCCTCCTTGACTAACCTCTGGCTAGATTGACCTCCACCTTGACTAACCTCTGGCTAGATTGGCCTCCTCTTTGACTGACCTCTGGCTAGACTGACCTATACCTTGACTGACCTCTAGCTAGACTGACCATTGGTTAGATTGACCTCCAGCTCGACTGACCTCTAACTTGACTGACCTCCAACTTGGTTGACCTGATGTGACCTGTATTCCCCCCTGGTCCTAGACCAAGGAACTCACCATCCTCCCCCCCTCCCTAGTCGTAGACCTGGCCTCCAGACTGTTGCTGGCCTGATCATCCAGGCTATTGCTGTCAGCATGTCTCAAACAAACACCAACACGACAGCCTCGCATCTAACAGTCAAGTAATAATAATAATAATAATAATAATAATAATAATAATAATAATAATAATAATAATAATAATTAATAATAATGATATAATAATAATAATAATAATAATAATAATAATAATAATAATAATAATAATAATAATAATAATAAAAATAATAATCAAGTTATACAGACAATCGTAGACATCAGTGATATATAAAAGTCTCTCGTTATGCAGAGCATTTCCCGAAAATTAGTCAATTTTGTCCCCAGGATGATACCCACACCAGTCCACTAACAACCAGGTACCTACTTACTGCTAGGTGAACAGGGACAGCAGGTATCTTTAAGGAACACGTCGTCATGTGTTTCAACCGTACCTGGGATCGATCCCCGGACCTGAGTGTGTGAGGTGAGTGCACTACCAACCCAGCTACGGGACACCATTCGTCCTTCTGACAGGTAAACGACGTCTTAGTTACATTATTCTCTATTTACGTAGCTTTTATTTCTTTATATTATTATTGACAATGAGTGTACGTCACAGCGTCGGTATGAATAACGTGGGTCGTACACTGACCTTACCAACACATGAATAACGTGAGTCGTACACTGACCTTACCAACACATGAATAACGTGGGTCGTACACTGACCTTACCAACACATGAATAACGTGGGTCGTACACTGACCTTACCAACACATGAATAACGTGGGTCGTACACTGACCTTACCAACACATGAATAACGTGGGTCGTACACTGACCTTACCAACACATGAATAACGTGGGTCGTACACTGACCTTACCAACACATGAATAACGTGGGTCGTACACTGACCTTATCAACACATGAATAACGTGGGTCGTACACTGACCTTACAAAACACATGAATAACGTGGGTCGTTTCACTGACCTTACCAACACATGAATAACGTGGGTCGTACACTGACCTTACCAACACATGAATAACGTGGGTCGTACACTGACCTTACCAACACATGAATAACGTGGGTCGTACACTGACCTTACCAACACATGAATAACGTGGGTCGTACACTGACCTTACCAACACATGAATAACGTGGGTCGTACACTGACCTTACCAACACATGAATAACGTGGGTCGTACACTGACCTTACCAACACATGAATAACGTGGGTCGTACACTGACCTTACAAACACATGAATAACGTGGGTCGTTCACTGACCTTACCAACACATGAATAACGTGGGTCGTACACTGACCTTACCAACACATGAATAACGTGGGTCGTACACTGATTTTACCAACACATGAATAACGTGGGTCGTAAAATGACCTTACCAAAACATGAAAAAGTGGGTCGTAACGCCTTCCCAACACTGAATAACTGGGTGTACAGACCTTTCAACACATGAAAAACGTGGGTCGTACCTGACCTTACCAACAATGAATAACGGGGGTGTTCACGCCCTTACCAAACAATGAATAACGTGGGTGTACCTGCCTTCCCAACACAAAATAAGTGGGGTACATGCCCTTTACCAAACAGAATAACGGGGGGTCGTACACTGACCTTACCAACACATGAATAACGTGGGCGTACACTGACTTTCCCAACACTGAATAACGTGGGTCGTAATGCCCTTTTCCAACAAGAATAACGTGGGTGAATGCCTTTATAAAACCAAGAATAAGTGGGTCGTTACACTGCCCTTACAACACATAAATAAACGGGGGTGTTCCTGCCCTTACCAAAACAGAAAAAAGTGGGTGACACTGACCTTAAACACATGAAAAACGGGGGTCGTACATGCCCTTACAACACATGAAAAAACGTGGGCTTTACATGACCTTAAAAAACAATGAAAGTGGGTGTACACTGACCTTACCAACACATGAATAACGTGGGTCGTCACTGACCTTACCAACACAGAATAACGTGGGTGTCACTGACTTAAAAACACAAAATTCGGGGGTGTCAGGGCCCTTCCCAACCAACATGAAAAAACGTGGGTCGTAAATGACTTCCCAAACACATGAATAACGTGGGTCGTACACTGCCCTTCCCCAAAAAAATGAATAACGTGGGTCGTACACGCCTTACCAACACATGATAAGGGGGGTACACTGCCTTACCAACAATGAATAAGGAGTCTTAACTGCCCTTACAACACTGTTTTCTGGGGTGTACAGCCCTTTACCAACACTGAATAACGGGGTCGTTCCTACCTTATAAAACAAAATAACGTGGGTCGTCAGGGGGGCCTTCCCCAACAGGGATAACGTGGGTGTAAAGACCTTCCCAACACAT
Source organism: Cherax quadricarinatus (assembly GCF_026875155.1). Taxonomy (NCBI): domain Eukaryota; kingdom Metazoa; phylum Arthropoda; class Malacostraca; order Decapoda; family Parastacidae; genus Cherax; species Cherax quadricarinatus. Next base: position 42,564,343 of record NC_069414.1, on the reverse strand, counting down.
GAAAAACGTGGGCGTTCACTGCCCTTTAACCATGAATAACGGGGGTGTACATAAAACCTTCCCAACATGAATAACGTGGGTTTTACATGACCTTAAAAAACACATGAAAAACGTGGGTCGTTCACTGCCCTTATAAACATGAATAACGTGGGTCGTACACTGACCTTACCAGCCATAAAACGTGAGTCGTCACGGGACCTTCCAAACTGAAAACGTGGGTCGTACACGACCTTACCAACACATGAATAAGTGGGTGTACATGACCTTCCCAACACTGAATAACGTGAGTGTACCTACCTTCCCAAAACACATGAAAAAGGGGTCTCACTGCCCCTTCCCCAAACCATGTAACGTGGTCTTTCACTGACCTTATCACAATGAAAAAAGTGGGTCGTACATGCCCTTTTCCCAAACACATAAAAAACGTGGGTTTTCGTCATGCCTTCCAACACATAAATAAGTGGGCGTCACTGCCTTTAAAAACACATAAATAACGTGGGTCTTCCTGCCTTTTCCCAAAACACTGAATAACGTGGGTCGTCTTGACCTTCCCAACACATAAAATAACGTGGGTGTCACGACCTTCCCCAACACTAAATAACGTGGGTCGTCCTGCCCTTTTCCAACAATGAAAAAACGTGGGTCGTTCCTGCCCTTATCAAAAATGAATAACGTGGGTCGTACATGACCTTCCCAACCAAAAAAAAAGGGGTGTACCCGGACTTACCAACCTAAATAACGGGGGTCGTCATGCCCTTTTCCAACAATGAAAACGTGGGTCGTTCATGCCCTTTACAACACACGAATAAGTGGGCGTACCTGCCCTTCCAATACATAAATAACGTGGGTGTACACTGACCTTACCAACACATGAAAAAGGGGTCTTTCCTGACCTTCCCAACAAATGAATTAACGTGGGTTTTTACTGAATTATCAAAATAAAAAGGGTGGGTCGTCACTACCTTACCAAACATGAATAAACGGGGGTTTCTTAATGACCTTCCACACATAAAAAAAAGTGGGTGACCTGCCCTTCCAAACATAAAAACGTGGGTCGTCCGCCCTTTCCAAAATGAATAACGTGGGTCGACCTGCCTTCCAAAACCACATGAAAACGTGGGTTCGTTCACTGATTTTCAACACCGAATAACGTGGGTGTCATGCCTTCCCAAATAATAAAAACGTGGGTCGTACATGCCCTTACCACAATGAATAAACGTGGGTCGTAACTGCCTTACCAAACAGAAAAACGTGGGTGTAATGCCCTTACCAAACATGAATAACGGGGGTACCTGCCCTTCCCAAACATGAATAACGTGGGTCGTACACTGACCTTACCAAAACATGAATAAATGTCGTAAGGGACCTTCAACACATAAATACGGGGTGTCCTGCCTTACCAAACATGAAAAAACGGGGTGTACACTGACCTTACCAAAAATAAAGGGTGTAAAAACGAAGTAGTGAAGGGAGCCACTGTGTAAACACATTTTAAAATTCGTTTATGTACTTTTGTTAGTGTATTATAAGTACTTTTGTTAGTGTATTGTAAGTACTTTTGTTAGTGTATTATAAGTACTTTTGTTAGTGCATTATAGGTACTTTTGTTAGTGTATTATAAGTACTTTTGTTAGGTTTTTAAAGTCTCTTTTTGTGTTTCTAAGTACTTTTGTTAGTGTATTATAAGTGCTTTTGTTAGTGTATTATAAGTACTTTTGTTAGTGTATTATAAGTACTTTTGTTAGTGTATTATAAGTACTTTTGTTAGTGTATTATAAGTACTTTTGTTAGTGTATTATAAGTTCTTTTGTTGTGTATTAAAAGTACTTTTGTTGTTATTATAAGTGCTTTTGTTAGTGTATTATAAGTACTTTTGTTAGTGTATTATAAGTACTTTTGTTAGTGTATTATAAGTACTTTTGTTAGTGTATTATAAGTACTTTTGTTAGTGTATTATAAGTACTTTTGTTAGTGTATTATAAGTGCTTTTGTTAGTGTATTGTAAGTACTTTTGTTAGTGTTTTAAAGTATTTTGTTAGTGTATTTAAAAGTTTTTGTTGTGTATAAAGTACTTTTGTTAGTTATTATAAGTGCTTTTTTTTTAGTGTATTGAAATACTTTTGTTAGTGTATTTAAGTCTTTTGTTAGTGTTTAAAAAGTCTTTTTTTAGTGTTTTTAAAAGTGTTTTGTTGGTGTATTGTAGTCTTTTGTTGTGTATTATAAGTAATTTTGTTAATGTTTGTAAGTACTTTTTTAGTGTATTTAAGTATTTTGTTAGTGTTTAAAGTATTTTTGTTAGTGAAATTTATAAGTACTTTTGTTAGTTTATTTGTGCTTTTGTTGTGTATTATAAGGTTTTTGTTGGGTTTTATTAAAAGTAATTTTGTTAGTGTATTATAAGTACTTTTGTTAGTGTATTATAAGTACTTTTGTTAGTGTATTATAAGTAATTTTGTTAGTGTATTATAAGTGCTTTTGTTAGTGTATTATAAGTACTTTTGTTAGTGTATTATAAGTGCTTTTGTTAGTGTATTATAAGAAATTTTTTTGTTGTGTATTATAAGTACTTTTGTTGGTTTTATAAGTACTTTTTTTGTGTATTAAAAAGGATTTTGTTGTTTTTATAAGTGCTTTTGTTAGTGTATTAAAGTAATTTTGTTAGTGTTTATAGTAATTTTTTATGTATTATAAGTATTTTTTTAGTTATTAAAAGTACTTTTGTTAGTGTATTAAAAAGTTTTTGTTGTGTTTTAAAGTGCTTTTGTTAGTGTTTTATAAGTAATTTTTTTTGTGATTAAAGTCTTTTTTTAGGTATTATAAGTATTTTTGTTAGTGATTGAAATACTTTTGTTAGTGTATTAAAAGTCTTTGTTAGTGCTTATAAAGTTTTTGTTAGTGCTTAAAGTATTTTTTTTGTGTATTTAAGTATTTTTGTTAGGTTATAAGTACTTTTGTTGTGTTTTATAAGTGTTTTTTTAGTGTATTGTAATGTTTTTGTTAGTGCATTGTAAAACTTTTGTAAACCGTTGTTTCACTCACTACCCACTTCTTTTCCGAAAAACGTTGCCCCATGCCTTCCCACCCCCCCTAAACTCCCCCCCCCCCCTTCCCCCCCCCCGGTCCCCCCACTATACCCACTCTCCCCCCCCCCCCCTTCCCCTCTCCTTCCCCCCCCAAAACCCACCCAGTAACACTGGTAAAACCAATCTGATAAAGATTGAATTTCGCCCAATCTTCCGGTGGTTCCAGATCAAAAACTTCTTAACAACTTTTTAAAGGGGGGAAGGGGGGAGAGGGAAAGGGGGGGGGTAAAGGGAGATGAGAGAGGAGGAAAAAAAAAAAAAGCAATACTACATTAAAGAAAGTCAGGCAGTCAGGGAGACATAGAGAGAGAGAGAGAGAGAGAGAGAGAGAGAGAGAGAAGCAATATTTAAAAGAAAGCAGGAGACAGGGAGCCAAGGAGAGAGAGAGAGAGAGAGGAGAGAGAGAGAGGAGAGAGGAGAGAGAGAGAGAGAGAGAGAGAAAGCAAAATAATTAAAGACAACAGTCAGGAAGACAGGGAGCCATAGAGAGAGAAGAGAGGGAGAAGAGAGAGAGAGAGAGAGAGAGGAGAGAGAGAGAGAGAGAGAGAGAGAGAGAGAGAGAGAGAGAGAGACAGAGAGAGAGAGAGAAGAGAGAGAGAGAGAGACAGAGAGAGAGAGAGACAGAGAGAGAGAGGAGACAGAGAGAGAGAGAGACAGGAGAGAGAGAGAGACAGAGAGAGAGAGAGACAGAGAGAGAGAGAGAGAGAGAGAGAGAGAGAGAGAGAGAGAGAGAGAGAGAGAGAGAGAGAGAGAGAGAGAGAGAGAGAGAGAAATGTTCAGTAAAGGAATGCTGTCTTCTTGACTGAGGTTACGACTCATGTAAGGAGCTCTGCTCTCAACTTGCTGAACCTGTAGCGCTTCTGATAGTAAGTTAGAATTGAACCTTCCGCTCTTGTGTTCGTTCGAGAACCCTCTCATGGTTCACTGAGGGTTCGGTTCCCGGAGGAGTGGAAATGTTGGACATGTTGCCTTACACCTGCTGTTGATGTTCACCTAGCAGTAAGTAGGTACCTGGTTGTTAGCAGACTGGTGTGGGTGGCGTCCTGGAGGACAAGACTGACGGACTACAATGGAAATAAGACAGACGGTCCTAGATGATGCACTGACTTTCTTGGAATGTAGATGAATGGTTCAGAAAACCGACAGGTTGATAAATTAGACACATGTGCAACACTTGGGTATCTTTGAGAAAACGTTTCGCCCCACAGTGACTTCATTAGTCGGTTCTCTGAAGCATTTATCAACATTGTTGTCAGACACAGTAACCTCTTGGCATCTTGATACAGGGAATTCTTCGCTTGTCTAACCTATAGTCATGACCTACTTCCACCTGTTGCTTTGTCCAAGGTGACGCCACCTACCACTGCTTCACCTGTGACTTTGTCCAAGGTGACGCCACCTACCACTGCTTCACCTGTGACTTTGTCCAAGGTGACGCCACCTACCACTGCTTCACCTGTGACTTTGTCCAAGGTGACACCACCTACCACTGCTTCACCTGTGACTTTGTCCAAGGTGACGCCACCTACCACTGCTTCACCTGTGACTTTGTCCAAGGTGACGCCACCTACCACTGCTTCACCTGTGACTTTGTCCAAGGTAACGCCACCTACCACTGCTTCACCTGTGACTTTGTCCAAGGTGACGCCACCTACCACTGCTTCACATGTGACTTTGTCCAAGGTGACGCCACCTACCACTGCTTCACCTGTGACTTTGTCCAAGGTGACGCCACCTACCACTGCTTCACCTGTGGCTTTGTCCAAGGTGACGCCACCTACCACTGCTTCACCTGTGACTTTGTCCAAGGTAACGCCACCTACCACTGCTTCACCTCACCTGTCTCTAGTATATAACCTCCTTCTACCTGCATTTGTTGTATTCTTATCGAGACTGATGGACTGATTACATCGAGTCCAGGCTGAGGGACTGATTACCTGAAATTCCTTCTGATCTTCACCGTTCTTTTTTTTTTGTATGAACTGATGAAGCCACTGTGTGGCGAAACGTTCCACAATAAAGATACCCAAGTGTTGAACACGTGTCTAATTTATCAAGTCCCTGAAGCAAGGACCGAAACCTCATCATTCTCATTCCAGAACCCAGTCGACGATAAGCTTTTTTCCCGGTGTTTCGTATCTGGTGTTTTTGTAACACATTTAAGATGATCCTAAGTCATCTCCTACATAGAATCAAACAACATATCTCCCTGGCTACATGCATGGAAGAGCGTGCATCATTGCACAGCTACCTTGCACACTGACAGTATCTTCCTGGACCTCAAGGTTGCACTTGCCATACCTGACCGATATACAACCAGCTGTCTCAGTCCTCCTGCAACTGTACCTTCAAGATGTCTTTCCTACACTCTGTCCCTCACTTCGATCCTCTTCCTTACAACGTTATTACGATCAAACTTTGGTCTTGAAGCTTTGATTGCTGGGTTAAATTGTATTGATTTCTCTGTTACAATCCTGGTGCAGTTGGTAGTGCCATTGTTGTCAAGCAGAGTGATGGCTCCTGTTATAGAAATTGGAGCAGACATCAACAACAGGGCCGCTACCCTTCAGATTCAACTGTTTGCTAGACTCTCTGAATTCAAATGTTTCCTGTACCTCAACTTTGATACTTAAATTGTAAGAAATCCTCTGTCATCTATAAATATTCTCATCTCCATAAGGGATATTTATATTATGGTCGCGTCTGAAGCCAGACACAGGTACGTGGTATCAGAGTACATCTGTGGATTCTGTCTTAAATTGGTCTTTAAATACACAGTAGAACGGTGATCTGGTGAGGTTAAGCCTTCAAAAGGGAACATAATAACTTGTGGTTGTCCGGTGGTTGTTGAGGGATAGAAAAGGCTCAATTGAACTTGATGGACTTGAGATAAAGAGTATTTGACACATGTCGGTTCATCCATCACCTATCTACATTTGTCCGAATATTTATAGTTTATATGTATATACTTTGCATCTTATCTGACATCCCTATGTTACGATGTTAATGATTGGTATTTGATGTTAGGTGTCCCGTAGATCGATTGGTAGCGCACTAAGCTCACACTCTGAGGTCCGTGGGTCGATCCCCGGTAAGGCTGTGAAGCATTAAGACGTGTTTTCGTAAAACACCTGCTGTCCATGTTCGCTAGCAGTAAGCAGGTACCTGGGTGTTGGCCACCTAACACTTGCTGTCCCTGTTCACCTAGCAGTGAGTAGGTACTTGGGTGTTAGTGGACTGGTGTGGGTCACATCCTGGGACAAAACTGACCTGATTTGCCCTAAATGCTCTGCATAACAGCTATGGTTTGTTTAAGTTGTATCATATACTTATAGAAATAAAAATAATAATGATAATATTATTATTATTATTATTATTATTATTATTATTATTAAAATTATTATTATTATTATTATTATTTACTCACAGAACAAACACAACAAAAACAGAAGACATGTGTGTTTGATTCGTTTGTGTTGCTTGAGAGTGTTGCAAGTGACTTGCCTGAACGAAATGAATTTCTGTTTCTATTCACTTGTTTGGGTTTCAAGACTGTAGACCACACCATGGTTGTTGTTTTTTTTTTTAGGGGTTTAAATTATTTCATTGGGATTTCGAACGCAGGTCACACCCTAATGGAGGTAACGCCCTAAATTGCAAGGGAGTTTGAACGCAAGTATGGCTGTGTGTGGCTAGGGAATTGAACGTAAGTAAGACTTAATCTGTTCATGAATTCGTATACAGGTAAAGCCTAGCGTGGTACCTAAAGACAGCTTACCTGTCTCTCTCTCTCTTTCTATCTCTCTCTCTCTTTCTCTTATACTCCCCTGGTTCTATCTTTTTCACTTTCACCTCTGTCTCCTTTTCACCGTTACTATACTTTCATTTCTTTAGTCTCCTACTCTCGTATCTGCTCCTTCCCTCACTTAATACTTCCTGTCTCCTCCCTCTCATAGAGAGAGAGAGAGAGAGAGAGAGAGAGCGACGGGGAGAGAGAGAGACAATGAATGTGATTTTTCAGAAATTCTACACGATATGGAAGATCAAAGGACCTTCATACCGATGCCACATACGAGATTTAATTCTCTCCTTTTTTTTTTTTTTACACAGGGTTTGACAAGGTTAAGTTAAGGATTCCTAGCTTTATTGACAAGCTATTTACAGGTTAAGGATTCCTAACTTTATTGGTAAGCTAAGAGCTGTTACTTACATCAGTTCATTTGAAAGCATTTTTATTGTTATGAGACATACAAGTAGGGAACAGGATGAAGTTGGAGCCATCTGTGGGCCAGCATTTTCATGTGATCAACTGACTTTATCTCGTTGACATCATTATGCTGTACGAATGTGTTCCATACTCGAGTCATCCTGGGTATATATGATCTCAGATGGAGTGATGTTCTGGAGAAGGGTACACCAGAGTGAAGTTGCTGCTTTCTGCCCGTCTTGTGGCATAAAAGCTTGTTTCACGCTGTCCTCGAAGTGGATCCAAGTGTGGTACTTTGACAATATTGGCCTTGTACATAACAGTAAGGCCACCCACATCCCTCCTGTGTTGAAGGCTCTGCTGAAATGACAGATCTATCCAGGATGGGTCCAGGCGAGAGATGAGACGTCTTGCTCTGTTCTCTACTCTGTCAAGCAGTCGCAGATGAGAGGGGGGGGGCAGGCAAACCAAGATTGTGGAGCATACTCAAGATGTGAGCGTACTTGTGCCTCGTACAGAATTTTGCAACCCCTACTGTCAAGCAGATGCGAGATACGGCGAAGTGCTGTAAGCTTCCTGGCTGCCTTGTTTGCAAGATTTACAACATGGTTCTTCATGGTCACTTTGGAGTCAAATTTCACCCCAAGGATATAACTTCCTCAGGTACCAACACTGTCCCATTCATACTACTGCTCCGGTATTACCATCATGGTGCCTAGAGACGATCATCATTTGAGTTTTCTCAGGTGCAAATGTTACTTGGCATCTATTTCCCCAAGCTGATATAGCTCTCAGCTGGTGATTGATGTAGCTTAGAGCAGCTGGCATTTCTTCTCTTGGATAAGTGAATGTCAGTGTACAGTCATCTGCATATGAATGTGATTCTGGGATGAGGTGAAGAAGGTCGTTGAAGTAGACATTCCATAACAATGGACCCAGCACGCTTCCTTGTGGAACACTTGCCCCAATAGGATGTCTTGCTGATTCCGTTCCTCCCCCCTCTCTCTCTTTCTCTCTATCTATCTATCTATCTATCTCTCTCTTTCTCTCTCTCTTGTGTTACGTTGAATTTCAAAAACAATAAAATATAGCTAAGGTTCAATTTTGGGTTGAAATTTCTTCAGTGAAAATCTCCCTCTATAAATAAACATTGATTGCCTCTATATAAACATTAATCTCCTCTATGTAAATTAATTTAGCCTAATCCATCTAAATATATTTTAGGTAAATATGAAATAATTTAATAATAAACACATTGAAATTATTTTTTTTCGTTAGGTTCAAAATGATATTTGCTAAATGATTGCATACACAAATTTTCGCTTGCCTTATTCGGCAAGAATAGCGTTGTATATGTCTCAGTGCATGTACACTGGCAGTTTACATTAATCAGTATTTTAGGTATTAGCCTTCGCGACTACGACAACTACTGCTACAACTAACCCATCTCTTTGGGAAGGACCTACTTCCACTGGGGAATCCCGCCAACCAGTGACTATGTCCTCGTCTGCTACACCTGACGTTACTATATAAGCGCCAGGCGCCTTGCTTCTGCTTCAGAATCTCCACGACTATGGTGCTCTTCGCACCTACTCCTAGGTTGAGGGAGTGATTACCTCATTCTCCTCCTGTTCTTCAAGCTTCTCCTTTGTATGGACTGATGAAGCCACTGTGTGGCGAAACGTTTCCTCAATAAAGATACCCAAGAGTTGCACATGTGTCTAATTTATCAACATGTCGGTTCTCTGAACCATTCATCTACACGGTCTACCCTCGTGTGATTGCACAGGTCTATCCACATGAGTGCACAGGTCTATCCTCGAGTGCACAGTCTACCCTCGTGTGAGTGCACAGATTTTCCCACGTGAGAGTGCACAGTCTACCCTCGTTTGAGTTCACAGGTCTACCTTCATGTGAGTGCACATGTCTGCCCACGTCAGTGAACAGGTCTACCCACATGAGTGCTGGCTGCACGCAATCCAACGTACGAGCTGTGGCTCGTACGTTGGATTGCGTGCAGCCAGCAGTAACAGCCTGGTTGATCAGGCTCTGATCCACCAGGAGGCATGACCACAGACCGGCCCGCGGGGGCGTTGACCCCTGGAACTCTCTCCAGGTAAACTCCAGGTAAACATGAGTGCACAGGTCTACCCACATGAGTGCACAGGTTTACCCTCGTGTGAGTGTACAGGTCTACCCACGAGTGCACAGGTCTACCCACATGAGTACACAGGTCTACCCACATGAGTGCACAGGTTTACCCTGAATGAGTGCACAGTCTGCCCTCGTGTGAGTGCACAGGTCTTCCCACGTGAGAGTGCACAGTCTACCCTGGTGTGAGTGTACAGGTCTACCCTCGTGTGAGTGCACAGTCTACCCTAGTGTGAGTGCACAGGTCTTCCCACGTAAGAGTGCAGAGTCTACCCTCGTGTGAGTGCACAGTCTACCCTCGTGTGAGTGCACAGTCTACCCTCGTGTGAGTGCACAGTCTACCCTAGTATTAGTGCACAGTTCTACCCTCGTGTGAGTGCACAGTCTACCCTCTTGTGAGTGCACAGACCTACCCTCGAGTGAGTGAACAGTCTACCTTAGTGTGAGTGCACAGGTCTGGAGTTTACCTGGAGTTTACCTGGAGAGAGTTCCGGGGGTCAACGCCCCCGCGGCCCTGTCTGTGACCAGGCCTCCTGGTGGATCAGAGCCTGATCAACCAGGCTGTTGCTGCTGGCTGCACGCAAACCAACGTACGAGCCACAGCCCGGCTGATCCGGAAATGACTTTAGGTGCTTGTCCAGTGCCAGCTTGAAGACTGCCAGGGGTCTGTTGGTAATCCCCCTTATGTGTGCTGGGAGGCAGTTGAACAGTCTCGGGCCCCTGACACTTATTGTATGGTCCCTTAACGTGCTAGTGACACCCCTGCTTTTCATTGGGGGGATGGTGCATCGTCTGCCAAGTCTTTTGCTTTCGTAGTGAGAGATTTTCGTGTGCAAGTTCGGAAACTAGTCCCTCTAGGATTTTCCAGGTGTATATAATCATGTATCTCTCCCTCCTGCGTTCCAGGGAATACAGGTTTTGGAACCTCAAGCGCTCCCAATAATTGAGGTGTTTTATCTCCGTTATGCGCGCCGTGAAAGTTTCTCTGTACATTTTCTAGGTCGGCATATTTCACCTGCCTTGAAAGGTGCTGTTAGTGTGCAGCAATATTCAGCCTAGATAGAACAAGTGACCTGAAGATGTCATCATGGGCTTGGCCTCCCTAGTTTTGAAGGTTCTCATTATCCATCCTGTCATTTTTCTAGCAGATGCGATTGATACAATGTTATGGTCCTTGAAGGTGAGATCCTCCGACATGATCACTCCCAGGTCTTTGACGTTGGTGTTTCGCTCTATTTTGTGGCCAGAATTTGTTTTGTACTCTGATGAAGATTTAATTTCCTCATGTTTACCATATCTGAGTAATTGAAATTTCTCATCGTTGAACTTCATATTGTTTTCTGCAGCCCACTGAAAGATTTGGTTGATGTCCGCCTGGAGCTTTGCAGTGTCTGCAATGGAAGACACTGTCATGCAGATTCGGGTGTCATCTGCAAAGGAAGACACGGTGCTGTGGCTGACATCCTTGTCTATGTCGGATATGAGGATGAGGAACAAGATGGGAGCGAGTACTGTGCCTTGTGGAACAGAGCTTTTCACCGTAGCTGCCCCGGACTTTACTCTGTTGACGACTACTCTCTGTGTTCTGTTAGTGAGGAAATTATAGATCCATCGACCGACTTTTCCTGTTATTCCTTTAGCACGCATTTTGTGCGCTATTACGCCATGGTCACACTTGTCGAAGGCTTTTGCAAAGTCTGTATATATTACATCTGCATTTTTTTTGTCTTCTAGTGACATTTGGGACCTTCGTAGTGATCCAATATTGAGCAGACGGGACGACCTGTTCAAAAACCCAGTTGCCCTGGGTTGTTAACTGAGGGGTTTCTGAGGGTGGTGATCTTGCTTCTTAGGACCCTTTAAAGTTTTTAGAATGGGATGTTGTGCATGGTCTGTAGTTCTTTGCTTTTGTTTTACGCCCCCTTTGTGGAGTGGGTTGTCTGTTGTTTTTAGTAACGTGGGACCCCCCGGTGTCCATGCTCCCTCTCCAAGGAGGGAAAAAGGCCGGATAGGGGCTTTTTTGCAGTTTTTGAGAACCAGGGGCCAGGTTTGGCCCTGGGCGGTGCATGGGATGTCATTTATCGCCTGTTTCCGAAGTCTTTTGGGGTCGGATAACACCCCGGATAGGCTTTTGTTTTAAAATTTTTGGGCTCTCTCATAAAAAATTTTTTGTTTTCGACTCCCAGCGGGGTTAGGGGTTTGCTAAAAAAAGGGTATTTGGGACGAGAGCCACTATTTCCCCGTTGGGGGGGGGACCCATTTGGTTTTAAGTAGGGCCCAATAGGACGTTGTTCTCGTTTTGATTTGGCAAAGGAAAAGAAATATTTGGGTTTTTTCGATTCTTTTATGGCTTTATTTTTCTTCCCCGCGTTTCCTGACCCAAAAGGATCATTTAGTTTTAGGTTCGAGCTTGCTATTTCTCTGACCAGTGTCCCCTAGCTTTTCGTATAGGCCCTTTACCCGCCTGTTTTTTTTCCTGCCTGTAAGGGGCCCCTGTCTCTTTCTGTTTTACATCTATCCCCCTTTTTCTTAGGGAATAAGCCTTGTGCATACTCGAGTGCCACCGAGTAACGTTCTAGGCTAAGTTGGGGCTGTTTTGTTGTTATTTTCCCAGCTTATACGGTTGGGATTTGGGTTTTATTGGCCCCACTTTATGTTTTTTTATTGAAGTTGAATTGGTGAATCCCCCCTCGTGACTAATTCATTAGTCGGTCTGGGGTCCGCGCTACATGACTGAACCCAATATGTTGTGGTCTGAGTTTTGTTTTTGTATGGGGATTTCTTTTCGATCATCATTTTTTAGTGAAATGAGGGCTAGTGTATTTTCCGTCAGTAGGCTCTATTATTTTTCTGTTTAAATTGAATTTTTTTGCAGAGATTTTTTGCGCGTGGTGGAGTTTTCTCGAAACTGCCCCCTTGGGGGGTTATTACGCAACAGTATTTTTTGCCCATATTCCCCCATTTTTTGGGGCCTTTTGTTAAATCCCCCAGTACAAGAGTTGGGCGCAGGAGCTGGAAGTTTTCCAGACAGTGCGAGTCATTTTTAACAGCTGTTCCTGGAAAATTGCTGGGGATGTGCATCGGAGGCTTGTTGTAGACTACCACAATGACTAGGTTTTTGGTTCTCGAACCTTTTACTGCTAAAAACTTCCATACATCATTTGAGGCATTTAGCAGTTCTGGGCAAAAACAAGTGATCTGCAATGTACAGGCCATCCCCCCCCCCTTTTGCCTGTTCACTCTGTCAAATCGGTATAGGTATTGTAACCTGGGATCCATATTTCGTTGTCCAAGTGATTCCTTTTATGTGTGTCTCAGTGAAAGCCGCGAAACATTGCCTTTGCCTCTGCAAGCACGTTCCACGGATGAAAGGTATTTTGTTGTTTGGTTGTGGCTTTAGACCCTGTATATTGCAAAGGATGTTTGTTACTCGACTGGTGGGATTGTTGGTTCTGGGGGGGGATTTTTTTTCGGCATTAGATCTGTATATGTGGTTTGGAGATGGAGGCCATCGACTGTGGGGATTCCACTCCAGGAATTGACTGGATTGGGTGTACGATTTCTGCCATTTCCTGCCGTTTTTTTCCTTCCTGGCACTTAAAAAACCTCGCCTCTTGAGTGGCTGTGGCTACCAGGGTTTTCCCATGGCTGGAGGTTTTGTATCTTTTTGTCCCCTTTAGTTGGTATGCCTGGCCCAATTTAAGTTATAGCCACAGCAGTCTTTCTGTACTGACAACTGTTGATTGATCCTTGACACTGACAACTGTGATGATCCGTGACAGATGACAGCTGTGATGATCCTTGACCATGACAGCTGTGATGATCCTTGACCTGACAAGTGTGATGATACTTGACACTTAACTGGATAATGATCCCTTGACACCTACCACCTGTGATGATCCTTGACACTGAGAACTGTGATGATCCTTGTCTCTGACAACTGTGATGATCCTTGACACTGACAACTGAGATGATCCTTGACACTGCCAATTGTGTTGATCCTTGACTCTGGACATCTTGATTGATCCTTAGGACACTGACAACTGTGATGATCCTTGACACTGACAATTCTAATGATCCTTGACACTGACAACTGTGATGATCCTTGACACTGACAGCTGTGATGATCCTTGACTTTGACAACTATGATGATCCTTGATATGACCAGCTGTGATGATCCTGGACTTGAGGCTGTGATGATCCTTGATACTGGACTGATGTGATGACCTTGACAATGGACTGCGGTTACTGATACTTTGAACACTGACAGCTGTGGGGATCCTTGCACTGACAGGGTGATGATGTCTTGCATACTGAAACTGTGATGATCCCTGGCACTGACAAACTGTGTGATCCTTGCACTGACAACTGGATGATCCTTGGACACTGAAACTGTGATGATCCCTTGACACTGCAACTGTGATGATCCCTGACACTGGCACTGTGTTGATCCTTGATACTGACAGCTGTTGATGATCCTTGGACTCTGACAACTGTGTTGATCTTGACACTGACCGACTGTGATGATCCTTGACAAATGCAAACTGTGAATGGTCCTTGATACTGGTACAACTGTGAATGATCCTTGACGCTGGACAACTGTGATGATCCTTGGACACTGACAACTGTGTATTCCTTGCACTGACCACTGTGATGATCCTTGACACTGACAACTGTGATGATCCTTGACACTGACAACTGTGATGATCCTTGACGCTGACAACTGTGATGATCCTTGACACTGACAACTGTGATGATCATTGACACTGACAACTGTGATGATCCTTGACACTGGCAACTGTGATGATCCTTGATACTGACAGCTGTGATTATCCTGGGGACACTGACAACTGTGTGCTTCTTGACACTGACAAGTGTTGATAATCCTAGACACTGACAACTGTGATGATCTTGACTTTGACAACTGTGATGTTCCTTGACACTGACAGCTGTGATTATCCTGGACACTGACAACTGTGATGATCCTTGACACTGACAAGTGTGATAATCCTTGACACTGACAACTGTGATGATCCTTGACTTTGACAACTGTGATGTTCCTTGACACTGACAACTGTGATGATCCTTGACACTGACAACTGTGATGATCCTTGACACTAATGACAACTGTTGATGATCCTTGACCCTTGACAACTGCGCTGATCCTTGACACTGAAACTGTATAGATGGATCCTTGACGCTGACAGCTGAAAACTGTGATGATTCTTGACACTGACAGCTGTGATGATCCTTGACACTGACAGCTGTGATGATTTTTGACAATGAAAACTGTTATGATCCTTGACACTGACAACTGTGATGATCCTTGACACTGACAACTGTGATGATCCTTGACTTTGACAACTGTGATGATCCTTGACACTGACAACTGTGGTGATCCTTGACACTGACAGCTGTGATGATCCTTGACACTGGCAGCTGTGATGATCCTTGACACCTACAGCTTTGATTGATCTTTGATTCTGACAGCTGTGATAATCCTTTGACCATTGACAGCTGTGATGCATCCTTGACATGACAGCTGTGATAACCTCGACACTGACAGCTGTGAGATCCTTGAAACTGACAAACTTGTTGCAGTGAACCTTGAACTGACAGCTGTAATGATCCTTGACACTGACAACTGTGATGATCCTTGACACTGACAACTGTGATGATCCTTGACACTGACAACTGTGATGATCCTTGGCACTGACAACTGTGATGATCCTTGACACTGACAACTGTGATGATCCTTGACACTGACAGCTGTGATGATCCTTGACAATGACAGCTGGGATGATCCTTGATACTGACAGCTGTGAAGATCCTTAATACTGACAGCTGTGATGATCCTTGACACTGACATCTGTGATGATCCTTGACACTGACAGCTGTGATGATCCTTGACACTGATAGCTGTGATGATCCTTGACACTGACAACTGTGATGATCCTTGTCACTGACAACTGTGATGATCCTTGACACTGACAACTGGGATGATCCTTGACACTGACAACTGTGATGATCCTTGACAATGACAACTGTGATGATCCTTGACTCTCCTGGACAATTGTGATGATGATGATCCTTGTCCACTGACAATGTATAATGATCTTGACACTGACAACTGTGATGATTCTTGACTTGACCGGCTGTGATGATCCTTGACTCTGACAGCTATGATGATCCTTGATACTGACAGCTGTGATGATCCTTGATACTGACAGCTGTGATGATCCTTGATACTGACAGATGTGATGATCCTTGACACTGACAGCTGTGGTGATCCTTGCCACTGACAGCTGTGATGATTCTTGATACTGACATCTGTGATGATCCTTGATAATGACAGCTGTGATGATATTGACACTGACAGCTGTGATGATCCTTGACACTGACAGCTGTGATGATCCTTGACACTGACAACTCTGATGATCATTGACACTGACGACTGTGATAATCCTTGACAATGACAACTATGATGATCCTTGGACACTGACAACTATGGGGGATTTTGGATCCTTGACACTGACGAATATGTTGAGCCTTCACATGACAACTGTGATGATCCTTGACACTGACAACTGTGATGATCCTTGACACTGAAAACTGTGATGATACTTGACACTGACAACTATGATGATCCTTCACACTGACAACTGTGATGATCCTTGACACTGACAACTGTGATGATACTTGACACTGACAACTGTGATGATCTTGACCTGACAGCTATGTTGTGATCCTTGACAATGAGAGCTATGCTTGATCTTTGATACTGACAGTTAGTGAGGGGTCTTGACACTGACAGCTTGATTATCCTTGATAATGACAGCTGTGATGGATCCTTGATGACATGACAGAAAAAAAAAAACTAAAACTGTAAATGATCCTTGACACTGGAAGCTTTGATGATCCTTTGACACTGACAGCTGTGATGATCCTTGACATGAAGATTGTGATGTATCCTTGATTCTGACAGCGGTGATGATCCTTGGACATGACAGCTGTTATGATCTTGACACTGACAGCTGTGATGATCTTGACACTTGACAACTGTGATGCCATTGACACTAAAAACCCTGTTGATCCTTGACCACTGACAACTGTGAATGGAAAATTTCCTTGGGGGGGGGGGATCATGACAACTGTGATGATCCCTGACACTGGCACCTGTGATGATCCTTGACACTGACAGCTGTGATGATCCTTGATACTGACAGCTGTGATGATCCTTGACACTGACAACTGTGATGATCCTTGACACTGACAGCTGTGATGATCCTTGACACTGACGGCTGTGATGATTATTAAAACTGACAGCTGTAATGATCCTTGACACTGACAGCTGTGATGATCCTTGACGCTGACAACTCTGTAGTGATCCTTGACACTGACAGCTCTGATGATCCTTGACACTGACAACTGTGGTGATCCTTGAAAATGACAACTGTGATGATCCTTGACACTGACAGCTGTGATGATCCTTGATACTGACAGCTGTGATGATCATTGACACTGACAGCTGTGATGATTCTTGACACTGACAGCTGGTATGATCCTTGACACTGACAGCTGTGATGATCTTTGAGAGTGACAACTGTGATGACCCTTGACACTGACAACTGTGATGATCCTTGACACTGACAACTGTGATGGTCCTTGACACTGACAGCTGTGATGATCCGTGATCCAAGAGGTGTGTTGATCATTAAAACTGACAGCTCTAATGATCTTGACATGACAGTGTGATGATCTTTGACGCTTGACCAACCTGTAGTGATCCTTGACACTAGGACAGCTCTGATGATCCTTGACATGACCAACTGTGGTTATCCTTACAAATGACGCTGTGATGATCCTTGACAGTGACAATGTGTGATCCTTGCACTGACAACGTGGTGATCTTTGACACTGACAAACTCTGTAGTTTTCTTGCACTGACACTGTAAAATCCTTGTCATTGGACAACCATTGTAGTGATCTTGCCACTGACAACTCTGTAGTGATCCTTGACACTGACATCTCTGTAGTGATCCTTGCCACTGACAACTCTGTAGTGATCCTTGACACTGACAACTCTGTAGTGATCCTTGCCACTGACAACTCTGTAGTGATCCTTGCCACTGACAACTGTGGTGATCCTTTACACTGACAACTGCGATTATCCTTGACATGACCACTGTTGATGATCCTTGAACATGACAGCTGTTCATGATCCTTGACACTGACAACTGTGATGATCCTTGACACTGACAACTGTGATGATCCTTGACACTGACAACTGTGATGATCCTTGACACTGACAACTGTGATGATCCTTGACACTGACAACTGTCATCATCCTTGACACAGACAACTGTGATGATCCTTGACACTGGCCAACTGATGAAGATTCCTTGACCACTGTCAATGTGATGAATCCTTGACACTAACGACTGTGATGATCCTTGACACTGACAACTGTGATGATCCTTGACACTGACAGCTGTGGTGATCCTTGACACTGGCAACTGTGATGATCCTTGACACTGACAACTCTGATGAGCCTTCACACTGACAACTGTGATGACCCTTGACACTCACAACTGTGATGATCCTTGACACTGACAATTGTGATGATACTTGACACTGACAACTGTGATGATCCTTGACACTGACAACTGTGATGATCCTGACAGACGATACTGACAGACGTGATGATCCTTGGCACTGACAGCTGTAATGATCCTTGACACTGACAACTGAGATGATCCTTTACACTGGCAACTGTGAAGATCCTTGACACTGACAACTGTGATGAGCCTTGACACTGACAACTGTGATGTTCCATGGGGGACACTGACACTTGTGATGATCCTTGACAATGACAACTGTCATGATCCTTGACACTGACAACTGTTATGATCCTTGACACTGACAGCTTCGACGATCCTTGATACTGACAGCTGTGATGATCCTTGATACTGACAGCTGTGATGATCCTTGATACTGACAGCTGTGATTATCCTTGACACTGACAGCTGTAATGATCCTTGACACTGACAGCTGTGGTGATCCTTGCCACTGATGCTTTGATGATTCTTGATACTGGACAGCTGTGATGATCATGACAACATAACACCTGTGATGATCTTGACTTTGACAACCTGTGCGGTTCCTTGACACTGACAACTGTTGATGATCCTTGACTTCTGACAATGTGATGCTTCCTTGACATGACAACTGTTGATGATCCTTGACACTGACAACTGTGATGATCCTTGACACTGACAACTGTGATGATCCTTGACTTTGACAACTGTGATGTTCCTTGACACTGACAACTGTGATGATCCTTGACATTGACAACTGTGATGATCCTTGACACTGACAACTGTGATGATCCTTGACCCTGACAACTGCGATGATCCTTGACACTGACAACTGTGATGATCCTTGACACTGACAGCTGTGATGAGCTTGACACTGACAGCTGTGATGATTTTTGACAATGAAAACTGTTATGATCCTTGACACTGACAACTGTGATGATCCTTGACACTGACAACTGTGATGATTTCTGACTTGAAACTGTGATCACCTCCTTGACACTGGAAAAACTGTGGATGATCTTGCATGACAGTGTGATGATCCTTGTTAGTGCAGCTGTGATGGGGGATCCTTGGACTGACAGCTGTGATGATCTTGACACTGACACTGTGATGATCCTTGACACTGACAAACTGTGAGGATCCTTGACACTGACAACTGTGTGGATGTCCTTGACACTGCCACAACTGTGATGTTCCTTGACCACTGACAAACTGTGATGAGCATTGCATGACAGGTGTGTGATCCTTGACATGACAAACTTAATGCTTTCCTTGGGCACTGCCAACTGTGATTGATCCTTGACACTGACAACTGCAAAGATCCTAGACACTGCAAACTGTGATGATCTTGACACTGGACAGCTGTGATGATCTTGACACTGACAACTGTGATTGAATCATTGAACTGAAACTGTGATGATCCTTGGACACATGACAAACTGTGGATGATCCTTGACACTGACAACTATGATGATCCTTGACACTGACAACTGTGATGATCCTTGACACTGACAACTGTGATGATGCTTGACACTGACAACTGTGATGATCCTTGACACTGACATCTGTGATGATCCTTGACACTGACAGTTATGATGATCTTTGATACTGACAGTTGTGATGGTCCTTGACACTGACAGCTGTGATGATCCTTGATACTGACAGCTGTGATGATCCTTGACACTGACAGCTGTAATAATCCTTGATACTGACAGCTGTAATGATCCTTGACACTGACAGCTGTGATGATCCTTGACACTGACAGCTGTGATGATCCTTGATACTGCACGGCTTCTAGATGATCTCTTGACACTGACAGCTGTGATGATCCTTGACACTGAGAGCTGGTCTGATCCTTGACACTGACAACCCTGATGATTCTTGACACTGACAACTGTGATGATCCTTGACACTGACAGCTGGTCTGATCCTTGACACTGACAACCCTGATGATCCTTGACACTGACAACTGTGATGATCCTTGACACTGACCAAAACTGTTATGATTCCTGACACTGAACTACTGTGATGATCTTGACACTGACAGCTGGTCTGATCCTTTACACTGACAACCCTGATGATCCTTGACACTGACAACTGTTATGATCCTTGACACTGACAGCTGTGATGATCCTTGATACTGACAGCTGTGATGATCCTTGATACTGACGGCTGTGATGATCATTAAAACTGACAGCTGTAATGATCCTGGACACTGAAACTGTGAGATCCTTGACACTGGACAGCTGTGATGATCCTTGACATGACAGCTGTAATTATCCTTGACACTGACAGCTGTGATGATCCTTGGACGCTGACAATCTCTGTAGTGATCCTAGACACTGACAGCTGGATGATCTTGGACACTGGCAGCTGTGATTGACCTTGACACTGACTGCTGTTGATGATCTTGATACTGACAATGTTATGATCCTTGTCATGGCAACTGGATGATACTTGACACTGACAACTGTGATGATCCTTGACACTGGCAGCTGTGATGATCCTTGACACTGACAGCTGTGGTGATCCTTGATACTGACAGCTTTGATGATCCTTGACACTGACAACTGTGATTATCCTTGACACTGACAGCTGTGATGATCCTTGATACTGACGGCTGTGATGATCATTAAAACTGACAGCTGTAATGATCCTTGACACTGACAGCTGTGGTGATCCTTGCCACTGACAACTCTGTAATAATCCTTGACATTGACAACCCTGTAGTGATCCTTGCACTGTCAATCTGTTAGTGATCTTGCCACTGACAACTCTGTGTGATCCATTGCCACTGACAACTCTGTGAGTGATCCTTGCCCTGACAAAACTCTGTAGTGATTCCTTGCCCTCTGACACTCTGTAGTGATCCTTGCCACTGTCACTCTGTAGTGTGATCCCCTTTGCCACTGACAACTCTGTAGTGATCCTTGCCACTGACAACTCTGTAGTGATCCTTGCCACTGACAACTCTGTAGTGATCCTTGCCACTGACAACTCTGTAGTGATCCTTGCCACTGACAACTCTGTAGTGATCCTTGACACTGACAACTCTGTAGTGATCCTTGCCACTGACAACTCTGTAGTGATCCTTGCCACTGACCACTCTGTCTTAGTGATTCTTGCCACTGACAAGCTGCGTCGGGAATTGTAGTGATCCTTGCCCACTGAAATCGTAGTGATCCTTGCCACTGACAACTCTGTAGTGATCCTTGACACTGACAACTCTGTAGTGATCCTTGACACTGACAACTCTGTAGTGATCCTTGACACTGACAACTCCTGTTTGTGATCTTGCACTGACAACTCTTTAGTGAATTCCTTGCCCACTGACAACTCTTGTTGTGCTCCTTGCAATGACAACTGTGGTGATCCTTGCACTGATAACTTTGGTAGTCTTGCCACTGACATACTCTGTACTGCTTTGCCATGACAACTGTGAGTGATCCTGACACTGACAACTCTGTAATGATCCTTGCCACTGACAAACTGTGGGTGATTCCTTGCACACTGACAACTCTTTAGTGATTCTTGCCACTGATACAAACTGTGGTGATCTTGACATGACAACTCAGTACTGTTCCTTGCCACTGACAAACTGTGGTGATCCAAGCCCACTGTAACTCTGTATGATCTTGCCATGACAACTGTGTTTGATCTTGGACACTGCAACTTCTGTAAGATCCTTGGCCTCTGACAACTGTGGTGATCCTTGACACTGGACAACCTGTACTGATTCTTGCACTGAAACTGTACTGATCCTTGACACTGGCAACTGTGGAAAGCCCCTAGGGGGACACTGAAAACTCTGTAGTGATCCCCTGACAATGACAACTGTTGTGATCCATCGCCACTGCAACTCTTCGTTGATCTTGCCACTGACAAGTATAGTGATCCTTGCCACTGACAACTGTGGTAATCCTTGCCACTGACAACTGTGGTAATCCTTGCCACTACAACTCTGTAGTGATCATTCCCCTGAAAGTATAGTGATCCTTGAAAACGAAAAAACTCTGCAGTGTCCTTGCCCTGACAACCTGTATGTCATTGCCACGGGGACAAGAAGTGATCCTTGCCCTGACAACTGTGGTAACCCTTGCCTGAAACCGTAGTGATCCTTGCCACGACAACTCTGTATGTCCTTGCCCTGAAAAAATTTTAATGTCCTTCCCACTGACAACTCTTAGTGATCCTTGACACTGACAACTCTGTAGGATCCTTCCAGACAACCTGTTTATGACCCTTGACACTGACAACTCTGTAGTGACCCTTGCCACTGACAAATCTGCGTGATCTTTGCCACTGACAACTCTGTATGACTTTGCACTGACAACCTGTATTATCCTTGACACGGGAAAACTGTGGGATCCTTCCCCATGAGAACTCTGTAGTAAAACCTCCCCCTTGACAACTCTGAAAATGATCCTTGACATGACAACTTGTAGTTACTTCCACTGAAAACTGGGGAAAATCCTTGCCCACCAACCTGTAGTGATCCTTGACACTGACCCCGGGGGGGTATCCTTGGACTGACAACTCTAAAGTGATCCTTGACTGATTTTCTGAAATGATCCTTGCCAGGGGGAAAACTCTGTAGTATCCTTGCATGACCTCTGTAGTGATCCTTGCCAGGAAAATCTGTTTAATCCTTTCCCTGAAAACCGTGTGACTTCCCATGACAACTTGTAGTGTCCTTGCCACTGCATCTCTGTAGTGACCCTGACATGACAACCTGTAGTGACCTCCCACTACATCTCTGTATGTCCTTGCACTGACAACTCTGTATGATCCTTGCCATGACAACTCTGAGTGTTTTCCTGCCACTGACAACCTGTAGTGATCCTTCCCATGACATTCTGTATGCCCTTGCCATGACAACTTTTAAATGACCCTTTCCCCTTTCATCTCTGTAGTGATCCTTCCCACTGACAACTCTGTATTCCTTCCCATTACAACTCTGTAGTGCCCTTGCCATACAACTCTGTATTACCCTTCCCACGAAACCTGTATGATCCTTGCCACTGACAACCGTATGATCCTTGCCCTGACAACTCTGTATGATCCTTGACCTGACAACTGTAGTGATCCTTCCCTGAAAACCCCTTGCCCCCCCCCACCCCCCTGTCGTGATACTATTTTCCCGTTTCCTCCCCACCTCCGGGGGTTATCGTAGCCACGACCCCCCTCCCTCCCCCCCCCGCTACCTATTTTGACCAAAAGGGGAAAAGACTTGGAAATCAGATTATGAGTGATTGGAGGTCGGGGGGGCCCAGCCACACTTTTTCGTATTTTGCCTTTTTTATCTTGCCAAACATTACTTCCCTCTATGATTGGCGTTTCGTTTTGTCCCCCGAGCGGTATCCGGGGGGACGCTAAACCGAGGGGCATTTATTTTGTTGTTTAAAACACCGCTCCTCAAAAAAAGGGCTCCCTTAATAAATGGTTCAGAGGAGAGGTTACACGTTAAATTGCATTTTTTTGTGAATGGGTGAGGGGGGGGTTGCTTGGGGTGTTGGAGGGGTAAGGGGGGGTGGGGGTGAAAAGGGGGATGGGGGCGGGTAGGGGAGGGGGGTGGGGTGGGGGGGGGGGGATCGATGTTGGGGGTGGGGCGCAGGAGCGAAGCAAAAATTCCGATGGGGGGGAAGGGGGAAGGGACCATGAAATAGGGGGCCGGCAGTGTCGAATAAGGGGGTTCGTGTAGGGTCTTCTCTCTTCCCTCTCTCTCCCCACTTTTTTTCCGTTTTGTAGTCCCCTCCATTGGGCCCCGCAACTCCTTACCCCTCTGGCTTGCCCCCTTTTCCCGGGTTACTTCCCCTTAGATAAGAGACGTCAGGAGCTCCCTGTTTTGAGAGGGGTTTTGGTAACAGTCAGGGTTTTGGTTCCCCCCGCTCCATGCCCCCGCGCAGACCTATCCCTCTCATCTTCTGTGGGCTCGTCCCCCCAAACGCGCAAAACACCCTGGGGGCAATGCAAACGCAATCGGGGCCCCTAAGACTGTGCACAAGGGCCTCCCCCCAACACGACTCGGTGCCTTAAAAAAACCGTTGGGCCGACCCCTCAACACTGATCTGGATTTTCAGACCTGCCGGGGGTCCAAGCGCTTTCTAAGAGCCCTCAGGGGCTCTTGATCAAAGGGAGGCGCCAGACCTAGCTCCCGGCCTTAGACGCTGCCGCAAGTCTTTAAAAGCACTCTTGGCCTTAGCACAGGTGCAAGTCTGAAACAGGCCAAACCCCACTGTTTCCCCCACCCCCTTCAGTAAATCCCCTTTAAAAAAAAGACCACAAACAGGTACTTCCTTCTGGCGACTTATTGTTCCACCCACAAAAAACAGCTAAACCCAATGGGTTCGCAACTTTAGTGGAGTTTCGTTCCTCTCTTGAAGAAAACCCAACGAGGGGAAAGTCTCCGCTTACGTGGGCAGTGTTGGAGACTGCTGTTTAAAGAGGTAACCAGTGGGTTAACAGGGCGAGTGGCTAGAAGGGGGGGAGTGGTGGAGGGTTTATCCCCCTCGCTGGGAAACGAGACGACGTCAGTGTAGGAGAGGGGGGGAGGGAGGACAGGGAGGAACAGAAGATGGTGTTTGCGGCCCCGGGGATTGGGTGGGTTGCAAAAGGGGGGGGGAACCAAAAAAGTAGGTGGTGCCGAGGAGCACCACTGCAGCACCACCACCTTACAGCTGCAGTACCACCCGCAAAAGCTGCACCCCCACCGCACAGCTGCGAACCACCCTTTCAACTGCAGCACCCCTTAGCAGCTGCAGCCCCCCACCCCCCCTGTAGCACTGCCAACACCCCCGTAGCAGCTGCACCCCACCCTGAAAACAGCGCTGCACCACCCCCTGTAGCAATGCTGCCCACCACTGTAGCAGGCTGCACCACCCCCTGAGCAGCTGCTGCACCACCCCCTGTAGCAGCTGCTGCACCCACCTGTAGCGCTGCTGCACCCCCCACCTGTACCTGCTGCACCACCCCTGTAGCAGCTCTGCCCACCCCCCGTAGCAGCTGCTGCACCACCCCCCTGTACAGCTGCACCCCACCCCCCCTCGCACCCAGGGGGCCCCAGGTAAGCATCCAGATTTAGCGATCTTCCTCTTCCCAGCATCAAAATGATTGCCACCCATTTTCCCAGGTGCTCTATGACTCCTACGGGACTAGCCTTGTCGAAAATGGGAATATAATAAAAATATAGAGCTTTTTCATGTGATGTTTTACCTGTGTAAGCTTTTTCTGCCAGTTTCCTCGTGTAGGCTTTTCATGCATGTTTCACTCTGGAGGTTTTTATGCCCTTTTCACTCTGTGTAGGCTTTATTATGCCATGTTTCCCCTCGGTGAGCTTTTTTCCCTGTTTCATCTGTTGGCTTTTTTTTCCCTGTTTCACTCGGTAGGCTTATTTGCCCTGTTTCACTCTGTTAGGCTTTATTATGCCCTGTTTCACCTGTGTAGAGCTTTATTATGCCTGTTTCCTCTGTTAGAGCTTTATCAGCCAGTTTCACTCGTGTAGAGTTTATCATGCCCTGTTTTTACTCTGTGTAGAGCTTTATCATGCCATGTTCACTCTGTGTAGAGCTTTATATGCCCTGTTTCACTCTGTGTGACTTTTTTAAGTATGTTTTTACTCTGTTAAGTTCATCAGTTATGTTTTACTATTTGTGGAGTTTTTAAAGTCTTGGTTTAATCTGTGTAGAGCTTTATATGTCTGTTTTACTGTGTAAGGGTTTATCAACCATGTTTCACTCTGTGTAGGCTTTTTCAAACCCCGTTTCATCATGTAAAAATTTTATTAAGTCACGTTTTACTTGGGGAAGCTTTATCAAGTTTCGTTTCACTTTTGTAGGCTTTATTTTTTCATGTTTTTTCCTGTAAAGGGGTTTTATCAAATATGTTTCTCTCTGTATAGAGCTTTGAAGTCATGTTTCACCTTTTTAAAAGAGCTTTATCAAGTCTTTTTCCCTTTGTAAAGAGCTTTATCTGTCATGTTTCACTGCAAAGGGCTTTATCAAGTTATATTTAGCTTTGTTTAAAAAGCTTTTAAAAAAGTCATGTTTCACTCTGCATAGGCTTTTTTCAAGTCAGTTTCACTCTGTATGAGCTTTTAAGTCTGTTTCACTCCCCGGAAGCTTTAACATGAGCAAAAAAGTGTGCACCAAGTTTCTCCTACTATCTATTTCTAATTCTAATTAAAAAAATAATAGAAACTGATTTAGTTGCTTTCCTGCTTCTCTAAAACTTCTCCGGTCTGTGACTAGCACTAGACTATATGTTAGGATAGACTGTAAAGTATTTTACATCTGAGAACATCAGGACATGTGCAGTTAGAGGCTAGCTTAGATTCTGATAACCCACAGATAAGCTAGCGGCTTCATTGTTACAACTTCTGCAGTCTGTCAACTAACTGATGTTGCAGTAACCAGGTTTAGTCCTGGTTACAAGTGTTTCTGACAGTCTGACAGACACACAGACTGACTGATGCTGTAGCCAGGCTTAGTCCTGGTTACAAGTGTTTCTGACAGTCTGACAGACACACAGACTGACTGATGCTGTAGCCAGGCTTAGTCCTGGTTACAAGTGTTTCTGACAGTCTGACAGACACACAGACTGACTGATGCTGTAGCCAGGCTTAGTCCTGGTTACAAGTGTTTCTGACACGGTGGCCCTGGTGGCTAAAGCTCACGCTTCACACACGGAGGCCGGTTCGATTCCCGGCGGGTGAACATTCGACAGTTTCCTTACATGTTGTTCCTGTTCACCTAGCAGCAAATAGGTACCTGGGTGTTAGTCGACTGGTGTGGGTCGCATCCTGGGGGACAAGATTAAGGACCCCAATGGAAATAAGTTAGACAGTCCTCGATGACGCACTGACTTTCTTGGGTTATCCTGGGTGGCTAACCCTCCGGGGTTAAAAATCCGAACGAAATCTTATCTTATCTTATCTTATGATGATCTAACTAAATACAAAGTGTGTGGTCAGTCTTAGGATCACTATTGAAGAATACAGAGATAGACAGTATAATAACATATGTGATATTTCAAGATATCTTATTAGTGCAAATAAGATACTAGATATATTAAGCAAATTTCTTAAATTTGCTTGTAACAGATAAGTGAAATGAAGCTATAAATCCAGATGTGCTCCTGTTAACCCTTTTGAGGCCTAGTTCCTAGGCCTATTGTGTATCCATATGCTCTTGTACTACCATCCACAGGATGAATATGAGGTACACAATAAACTATCCACTACCATCCACTGTTATGGTATTGTGTATAAATTGTGAATTGTTGCAGCCAAGGTATTGTGGGATTTACTCTCACAAATTCATCAGCTTTCAATTATAATTTTTCTTGATCCACGGAATTGGAGCCACCATCTTCCTTGGATCAAGCCTGATTATCTCCTAGTCCCTCAAGGGATACATGACCTCGAATGAACCTATAGCTCTCCCAGGATTTCTTCTAATTATTATTAATCTTGGTAGCAGGTAGAACGTTAGCATTCACACGAACACTGAAGAGAATGTTGGAGAGGCTGGGAAGATAGTGGGAATATATTGAGTTGTTGATGAAGACAGGGAGGCTGTGATTTTGTGCATTGAGCAGGGATGTATAACATCTTTTAGGAGTGAGGAAGAGTCAGATGTGAGAATGGGGGAGGTGCGTGAGGCTGTGTGAATGTGGGGAGGTGCGTGAGGCTTTGTGAGTGTGGGGAGGTGCATGAGGCTGTATGAGTGTGGGGAGATGCGTGAGGCTGTATGAGTGTGGGGGAGGTGCATGAGGCTGTGTGAGTGTGGGGAAGGTGCTTGAAGCTGTGTGAGTGTGGAGAATGTGCGTGAGGCTGTGTGAGTGTGGGGGAGGTGTCTGAGGCTGTAGGAGTGTGGGGAGGTGCGTGAGGCTGAATGAGTGTGGGGGAGGTGCCTGAGCTGTGTGAATGTGGGGGAGGTGTGTGAGGCTGTGTGAATGTGGGGGAGGTGTGTGAGGCTGTGTGAATGTGGGGGAGGTGTGTGAGGCTGTAGTTAGAATGAAAGGGGGTAAAGCAGGTGAGATTGACGGAATCAGGACAGAAATGTTAAAAGCAGGCGGGGATATAATTTTGGAATGGTTTGTGCTTTTACTCAGTAAATGTATGCAAGAATTTAAGGTTCCTAGGGATTGACAGAGAACATGTATAGTTACTTTGTATAAAGGCAAAGGGAACAAAAGAGAATGTAAAAATTATAGGGAAATAAGTCTGTTGAGTATACCTGGTAAAGTGTATGGTAGAGTTTTTATTGAAAGAATTAAGAGTAAGATGGAGAGTAGGATAGCAGATGAACAGGGAGGCTTTAGAAAGAGTAGGGGGTGTGTGGACCAAGGGTTTACAGTGAAACATATAGTGAACAATATTTAGATGAAGGTGTAGAGGTTTTTATTGCATTTAAGAGCTTGGAAAAAGCATATGATGGAGTTGACCGAGGAGCAATGTGGCAGATGTTGCAGGTGTATGGTGTAGGAGGTAGGTTACTGAAAGCAGTTAAGAGTTTTTACGAGGATAGTGAGGCTCAAGTTAGAGTATGTAGGAGAGAGGGAGATTATTTCCCAGTAAAAGTAGACCTTAGACAAGGATGTGTGATGTCACCATGGTTGTTCAATATATTTATAGATGGGGGTTGTAAGAGAAGTGAATACTCGGGTGTTTTCAAGAGGTGTGGCATTAAAAGATAAAGAATCTAACACAAAGTGGAAATTGTCACAGCTGCTTTTTGCTGATGACACTGTGCTTTTGGGAGATTCTGAAGAGAAGTTTCAGAGGTTGGTCGCCGAATTTGGAAGGTATGTAAAAGAAGGAAATTAAAAGTGAACATAGGAAAGAGTAAGGTGATGACTAGAGAGAGGGAATATGGAGGAAGTGAGTGTATTCAGATATTTGGGGATAGACATGTCAAGCAAATGGGTCTATGAATGATGAGGTGAATCATAGAGGTGATGAAGGGAAAAAGGTGAGTGGTTCACTAAGGAGTTTGTGAAGACAATGAACGTTATCATGGAAACAAGAGAAGTATGATTATGTGAACGAATGAGGGGAATGGTGGAAGAAATGGGTGCAAGTTCTTAATAAGGAAAGGCTGAAGGAGTGGAGATGTTAGTGGAACTGAAGAGATGGAGATGTTAAGTGCTGGCACTGGAAGATAGAGTAGCTCTGAAGGATGGGGAGTACGTTACTGCCTCTGGAAGGATGAGTAAGTAGCTACACTCCTAAGTATGAGATGTTCACGTCTCGGTTGGAAAGATGCTCAGCACTCTAAGGATGGATGGACTATACAGTATAGGTAGCTTTGGGAAGACGCTAATTGAAAGGCTGTGAAAAAAAAAGTACTTTGTTGGTAAGTCACAAAACCTGGCTCGGAGGCATGAGTGGGTGCTAAACACTAATGTGAGAGTACAACCACACATTGAAATGGATGAAGATTTTTCACTACTTGGTCGGGAATATTCGGTATGTTATTCAAGGATGAGTTGATGTTACAGTGTCGTCAGTACTGTAGTGTCCAATCTGCACGGAATAAAATGGCTAGAGTGCAAGTTTGACAGGTAACATGACAATGTTTCTTAAGCGCTTTCTGCAATGATATTAAGAGCTTTGTGATAAAAAAGCTTCGCTGACTTTTCCTCCCAATACCTTAAAGTGAGGCAGTCGATGTTTAGCTGAAATGAATCAATTAGAGCAACACATGGACAGTCATTCGATATACCTGTTTACTACTTTCAGCGATCTGGGCGTAAATATTCTGGTTGATATACGGAGTAAATAGTGTTCGGTGTGTGAAGGCAGTTGTGCCAGTCTTGAATAATTGCAGGCAACAGTCCCTAAGTTAGGTCAATTGCAGGAAACAGGACAAGTGTTTCCTGACGCGGGTTTTCGTCATATGATGACCCTTAACTGGAGCTTTTGGTCATATGACCGAGGCCTTCCGCTGGCTTATTCCTCCACCCCTTTAAAAATTACGTTCATAATGTATGTTACTGACATGATCAATGACACTAGGGGACGTTCATTGCCGGAATGATTCGCCTGTTTAGCGAGCTTCTTCAGACGAATACAAAGGAAGCATCTAAACTGGAGACAGTGGATGAAATGGAGAGGTGATCTTGAGGGCAGTTCTTCAGTCTTGAAATTATTTACAGGCAATCAGTCCCAGGCTGAGTGACTCAACACAGCTAAAATACTTCTCTACGTATATGATTATATACACTTGGAAAGTCCTAGAGGGATTAATACCAAACTTATACACGAAAATCACTCTATATGAAAGGAAAAGACTTGGCAGGAGAGACAACACAGTAAGCGTGAGGGGCCCAAGAATGTTCAACTGCCTCCCAGCATACATAAGAGTGACTACCAATAGACTCCTGGCTGTCTTCAAGAAGGCACTGGACAGGCACCTAAAGTCAGTACCTGACCAGCCGGGCTGCGGTTCGTACGTCAGTTTACACGTGGCCAGCAGTAACAGCCTGGTTGATCAGACCCTGGTCTCAGACCGGGCCGCGGGGGAGTTGACCCCCGAAACCCTCTCCAGGTATGCTCCAGGTATCCCATTGTTTCCAGTATAATATCATTTCTGTATCTGAAGACAGGTGTTCCATAGGCGAGACGTCTCGACAGTGAAGCTAACTAGTGCACGAAGACTTAAAACATCGTGAGAGCGTCGTTTTGAGAAAGTCTCCCGCGAGTGATTTTTTTTTTTTTTTTTTTTCAACGCACAGGCCGCCTCCCACCGAGGCAGGGTGACCTAAAAGGAAGAAAAACGAAGGTGGTACTAGCACCTTGATCCCGGTATTTAGTAATTTATACAGGAAGTGTTACTAAAAGCCATGGATAAAGTCCCACTCCATAAAGGTGGCAGCAAAGCATTAGCTAAGAACTACAGACCAATAGCTCTAACGTCCCACATCATAAAAATCTTTGAAAGAGTGCTAAGAAGCAGGACTGCAAACCACCTGGATTCCCACCAGTTGCACAATCCAGGCAACATGGGTTCAGGGCAGGTCGCTCCTGCCTCTGCAACTACTGGATCACTATGATATGGTCTTGGATGCACTGCAAGACAGACAATACACATGCAGTAGGCACGGATTTTGCAAAAGCCTTTGACAAGGTGTAATAGCACACAAAATGCGTGCTAAAGGGATAACTTCCAAAGTGGGCAGATGGATCTTCAACTTTCTAACCAATCCAACACAAAGTTAAACCGGAGGCTGCCATAGAAAAGAGCTCTGTCCCACAAGGTACAGTACTCGCCCCCATTCTTACCCTCATCCTCATATCAGACATAGCACCGTATCATCTTTTGCAGATGATACTAGGATCTGCATGAGACTGTCATCTATTGAGGACACGGTAAATCTCCAAGAAGATATAAAGCAAGTTTTCGAGTGGGCAACGGAGAACAATAAGATATTAAATGAAGGCAAATTCCAACTACTCAGTTACGAAAAACTGGAGAAAACAATAGGTAGAAACTACTACAAACTTTAATCATACAGTAGAGCGAAAAGTAATGTGAAGGACCTGGGAGTGGTAATGTCTGAGGATCTCACCTTCAATGATCACAACAGTGCCACTATCACATCTGCGAAGAAACTGATAGGATGGATAATGAGAACGTTCAAAACAAGAGATGCCAAGCCTGTGATGATCCTTTTCAAATCACTTGTTCTCTCCAGGCTGGAATACTGCTGTACATTAACATCTCCATTCAAGTCAGGTGAAACTGCGGAACTAGAGAATGTACAGAGAACCTTTACTGCATATATAAGTTCCGTCAAACACCTTAACTATTGGAACACTTGGAGACACTTGATTTGTACTCACTAGAGCGCAGGCGAAAGAGGTACATCATAATCTACACTTGGAAAATCCTAGAAGGACAGGTCACGAATCTGCACACAGAAATCACTCCCTATTAAAGCAAAAGACAAGGCAGGCGATGCAACATACCTCCAATGAAAAATAGGGGCGCCAGTTAATACACTAAGAGAAAACACAGTAAGTGTCCGGGGCCCAAGACTGTTCAACAGCCTCTCACCAATAGACCCCCTGGCTGCCTTCAGGAGGGAGCTGGACAGATACCTAAAGTTAGTGCCGGATCAGCCGGGCTGTGGTTCATACGTTGGATTACGTGTTGCTACCAGTAACAGCCTAGTTGATCAGTCCCTAATCCACCAGGAGGCCTGGTCATGGACCGGGCCGCGGGGACGTTGACCCCCGGAGTACCTTCCAGGTAAACTCCAGGTAGCACCTTGCTCCCGGTATTTAGTCGCCTATTACGACACGCATGGCTTACGGAGGAAGGATTCTTTTGGACAGCCGGTTCTGGGATCTGGCCGAATGGCTAAAGTACTGCGTATTTTGATGAAGAGTGTGCAGGTTCGAATCCCGCTGTGGACCGAGAGTTATTTTCAAACAATTTCGTCCATTTGCGAATTGTTAGGCATATCCCACTTGTCCTTCATGTCTCGATGTCACATATCCTGTTTATTATTGTGTTGGGCGACTTTAAAGGGACAAGAGTTGGTGTGCAAATTGAAGTTAAAGTTCCTAGAAAAGGTTAATTTCCCTCAAAAAGTCAAAGAGTGTGTTAAAGGTGCGATTTTCAGGGAGGAGGTTAGATTATAGGTGTGAGAGCGTGGTAGGTGTGTGTCCAGTGTATCCTGCTGGTCTCTGGTAGATTATTGTGTGTTAGGTGCTTGCTGCGTCTTCTCTAGTCTACCGGAGTGTGTTAGGTGCTTGCTGCGTGTTCTCTAGTCTACCAGAGTGTGTTAGGTGCTTGCTGTGTGTTCTCTAGTCGACCAGAGTGTGTTAGGTGCTTGCTGCGTGTTCTCTAGTCTACCAGAGTGTGTTAGGTGCTTGCTGTGTGTTCTCTAGCCGACCAGAGTGTGTTAGGTGCTTGCTGCGTGTTCTCTAGTCTACCAGAGTGTGTTAGGTGCTTGCTGTGTGTTCTCTAGCCGACCAGAGTGTGTTGGGGTGCTTGCTGCGTGTTCTCTAGTCGACCAGAGTGTGTTAGGTGCTTGCTGCGTGTTCTCTAGTCGACCAGAGTGTGTTAGGTGCTTGCTGTGTGTTCTCTAGTCTACCAGAGTGTGTTAGGTGCTTGCTGTGTGTTCTCTAGCCGACCAGAGCGTGTTAGGTGCTTGCTGCGTGTTCTCTAGTCGACCAGAGTGTGTTAGGTGCTTGCTGCGTGTTCTCTAGTCGACCAGAGTGTGTTAGGTGCTTGCTGCGTGTTCTCTAGTCGACCAGAGTGTGTTAGGTGCTTGCTGCGTGTTCTCTAGTCGACCAGAGTGTGTTAGGTGCTTGCTACGTGTTCTCTAGTCGACCAGAGTGTGTTAGGTGCTTGCTGTGTGTTCTCTAGCCGACCAGAGCGTGTTAGGTGCTTGCTGCGTGTTTTCTAATCGACCAGAGTGTGTTAGGTGCTTGCTGCGTGTTCTCTAGTCGACCAGAGTGTGTTAGGTGCTTGCTGCGTGTTCTCTGATAGAACAATCTATTGAAAATAGGAAGAACACTGGCACCTTAATAGGATGTGGCTAAAAGAATCCAGACCAAATACTCAGTTTTTTTTCCCAATTATCGGCCCATTTTCACTGTTATTTTAACCACGAAAGCAAAAGAGGTCAAAATGATTCATATACTAAACATCGTGTATTTTCAAAAGGAATCCTAATGATTTTTTTTAACATCCTATGGTTTTTAGAGTCATCTTTCACCCTCCACTCACAATTTCTCACCTAGAACGAAATCTTGCCTGCACCGCTCAGGCGAACAGAGAGGGTTGTTTGGCACCCGAGGAGAGGTAGGTGGCGGCGTTCCCTCTTGTGGTATACGTGTATGGGTCCTGTGTGTCCAAGACTGTGAGTTCATTGTAATTGTGGATTGTTGTAGCCACGGAATTGTGGGTTAGTTGTGGATTGTTGTAGCCACAGTATTGTGGGTTAGTTGTGGATTGTTGTAGCCACAGTATTGTGGGTTAGTTGTGGATTGTTGTAGCCACGGTGTTATGGGCTTGGAATTGTTGCAGCCGCTTTTGCTGGAGCAAAGGCGCTTCCTGTGATGGTAATTGATTGGATCTCCTCCTCTTTTCTGCAACAGTGCAAGCTCTTGAAATGTTGATTACAGCACGAAAGGCCTAGAGCTATCATTCAACCCCCCATCCCCGTGGGTGTTTTCCATCTTGTATCGCCTGTTCGCGATTTTTTCATTATATATATATATATTTTATATATATATATTATATATAATATATATATATATATATATAATATATATATATTATATATATATATATATATAATATATATATATATATATATATAAAATATTATATATATAAACTCAAGAAGGGTGTGAACTCTCAGCTCAGAAAGGTACCACGTCTGCCAGTCAAGCCAAACCAAGCAATAAACGCTGAGGGGAGAGAGTGAGAGAGAGAGAGTGAGAGAGAGAGAGAGAGAGAGAGAGAGAGAGAGAGAGAGAGAGAGAAGAGAGGAGAGAGAGAGAGAGAGAGAGAGAGAGAGAGTAGTCGGTCATTCTTTAAGGAGAGTGTCGAGACTCGGCTTGGCACTGAGATATATTACGAAACCTGGCACTGAGAAATAATTCTTAAGATTTGGCCCTGAGACACAGTTCTTTGAGACACGAGGGGGAGGGGGGTGTTAATATTAAGTTCTCCAGAATTATACTCATCATAGGGAAACGCTAAACACATAAGAGCTCCTGAGTGGGCGGGGGTGGAAGGCATTCAAGGCCCGATTCAGGGAACTGGAGCACAGATCCAGTTCCCTGGATCAAGAGCCCCTCACCAACATCAAGGACCTTCCCTCCAGGGGATATGATTCATCAGAATTGCGCTGAGACATAATTCTTAATGCGCGGCGAAATTTATTACTGAGAAATATTTGAGAATCTGTGATGAGATGATTTCTGAGGACTGGAGGGTGATTGTAGGGTGATTGTGGGGTAATTGTGAGGTGATTGTGGGGAGATTGTGGGGTGATTGTGGGGTAATTGTGAGAAGATTGTTGGGGTGATTGTGGAGTGATTGTGGGGTGATTGCAGGGGTGATTGTGGGGTGATTGTGGGTGATTGTGGGGTGATTGTAGGGTGATTGTGGGGTGATTGTGGGGTGATTGTGAGGTGATTGTGGGGAGATTGTGGGGTGATTGTGGGGTGATTGTGGGGTGATTGTAGGGTGATTGTAGGGTGATTGTGAAGTGATTGTGGGGTGATTGTGGGGTGATTGTGGGGTGACTGTGGGATGATTGTAGGGTGATTGTGGGGTGATTGTGGGGTGATTGTGGGGGGATTTTAGGGTGATTGTGGGGTGATTGTGGGGTGGTTGTGGGTGGTTGTCGGGTGATTGTTGGGTGATTTTAGGGTGATTGTGGGGTGATTGTAGGGTGATTGTGGGGTGATTATAGAGTGATTGTGGGGTGATTGTAAGGTGATTGTAGGGTAATTGAGGGTGATTGTGATGTGGTTGTAAGGGGATTGTAGGGGGTTTGGGGGATTTGCGGGGGGTGATTGTAGTATGTGGGTGATTGTGGGGTGATTGTAGAGTGGGGGGATTGTAGGGTGATTGTAGGGGTGATTGTGGGGTGATTGTGGGTGATTGTAGGGTGATTGTGGGGTGATTGTGTGGTGGTTGTGGGGTGATTGTGGGGTTTGATGTAGGGTGATTGTGGGGTGATTGTAGGGTGATTGTGGGGTGATTGTGGGGTGATTGTAGGGTGATTGTGGGGTGATTGTGGGTGATTGTGGGGTGGATTGTGGGGTGATTGTGGGGTGATTGTAGGGTGATTGTAGGGTGATTGTGGGGTGGTTGTGAGGTGATTGTAGGGTGATTGTGGGTGATTGTGGGTGATTGTGGGTGATTGTAGGGTGATTGTGGGGTGGTTGTGGGGGGATTGTAGGGTGATGTGTGGTGATTGTGGGGTGATTGTGGTAGTGATTGTGGGGTGGTTGTGGGGTATTGTAGGGTGATTGTGGTGATTGTAGGGTGATTGTTTGGGGTGATTGTAGGGGTGATTGTGGGGTGTTGTGGGGTGATTGTAGGGTGATTGTGGGGTGATTGTGGGGTGATTGTGGGGATTGTAGGGTGATTGTGGGGTGGTTGTGGGGTGATTGTAGGGTGATTGTGGGGTGATTGTAGGGTGATTGTTGGGTGATTGTGGGGTGATTGTGGGGTGATTGTAGAGTATTGTAGGGTGACTGTGGGGTGATTGTGGGATGATTGTGAGGTGATTGTGGGGTGATTGTGGGGTTGTATGTGTGGGGTGATTGTTGGGTGAGTTTTAGGGTGATTGTGGGGTGATTTGTAGGGTGATTGTGCGGTGATTGTGCGGTGATTGTGGGGTGATTTTAGGGTGATTGGGTAGGTGATTGTGGGGTGATTGTAGGGTGATTGTGTGGTGATTGTGGGGTGATTTGGTGTGGTTGGGGTATTGTAGGGTGATTGTGGGGTGGGGTTGTGGGGGGTGATTGTAGGGCGACTGTGCGGTGATTGTGGGATGATTGTGGGGTGATTGTGGGGTGGTTGTGGGGTATTGTGGGTGATTGTAGGGTGATGTAGGGTGATTGTGGGGGATTGCATGGTGATTGTTGGGTGTGTTGTGGGGTGATTGTGGGGTGATTATGGGGGGTGATTGTGGGGTGATTGTAGGGTGATTGTGGGTGGTTGTGAGGTGATTGTAGGGTGATTGTGGGGTGATTGTAGGGTGATTGTGGGGTGATTGTGGGGTGATTGTAGGGTGATTGTAGGGTGACTGTGTGGTGATTGTGGGATGATTGTGGGGTGATTGTGGGGTGATTGGTGGGGGATTGTCGGGTGATTGTGGGGTGATTTTAGGGTGATTGGGGGTGATTGCAAGGGGTGATTGTGCGGTGATTGTGGGGTGATTGTGGGGTGATTGTGGGGTGATTTTGGGTGATTGTGAGGTGATTGTGGGGTGATTGTAGGGTGATTGTTGGGTGATTTTGGGGTGATTGTAGGGTGATTGTGGGTGACTTGTGGGTGATTGTGGGTAATTGTGGGGTGATTGTGGGGTGATTGTCGGGTGATTGTGGGAGTTGTGGGTTTTAGGGTGATTGTGGGACGATTGTAGGGTGATGTAGGGTGATTGTGGGGTGATTGTGTTGTTGATTGAAGGGTGATTGTGAGGTGATTTGTAGGGTGATTGTGTTGTGATTGTGGGGTTATTGTGGGGTGATTGTGGGGTGATTGTAGGGTGATTGTGGGGTGATTTTAGGGTGATTGTGGGGTGATTGTGGGGTGATTGCGGGATAGATTGTGGGTGATTGTGGGTGATTGCGGGATGATTGTGGGTGATTGTGGGGTCATTGTAGGGTGATTGTGGGTGATTGTGGGGTGATTGTAAGGTGGTTGTGGGGTGATTGTAGGGGATGTGGGATGATTGTGGGTGATTGTGGGTGATGAAGGGTGACTGTGGGGTGATTGTGGGATGATTGTAGGGTGATTGTGGGGTGATTGTGGGTGATTGTAGGTGATTGTAGGGTGATTGTGGAATGATTTGGGTGATTGTTGGGTGATTGTGGGTGATTGTGGGGTATTGTAGGGTGATTGTGGGGTGACTGTAGGGTGAATGTGGGGGGATTGTAGTGGAGTGTGGTTGATTGTAGGGTGATTGTGGGGTGATTGTGGAGTGATTGTGGGGTGATTGTGGAGTGATTGTAGGGTGATTGTGGGGTGATTGTGGGATGATTGTAGGGTGATTGTGGGGTGATTGTAGGGTGATTGTGAGGTGATTGTAAAGTGATTGTGGGGTGATTGTTGGGTGATTGGGGAGTGATTGTGGAGTGATTGTTGTATTGTGGGGAATTGCTGGGTGATTGTGGGGTGAGTTTTGGGGGTGATTTTGGGGTGAGTGTGGGTGATTGTGGGTGATTGTGGGGTGATTGTGGGTGATTGTGGGATGATTGTGGGGTGATTGTGGGGTGATTGTGGGTAGATTGTGGGGTGAGTGTGAGGATGATTGTGGGGTGTTGTGGGGTGATTGTGAGTGATTGTGGGGTGATTGTGTGGTGATTTTGGTGATTGTGGGGTGATTGAGGGTGATTGTGAGGTGATATGTGTGATTATAGGGTGATTGTGGGGTGTTGTGGAGTGATTGTGGGGTGATTGTATGGTGATTGTGAGGTAATTGTAGGGTAATTGTGGTGATTGTGAGCTGATTGTGGGTGATTGTTTGAATGTTCTTGATTGTGGGGTGATTGTGGGGTGAGTGTGGGTGATTGTGGGTGAGTTTTGGGGTATTGTGGGGTGATTGTTGAGTGATTGTGAGGTGATTGTGGGATGATTGTAGGATTGTGGGTGATTGTTGGGTGATTGTAGGGTGTTGTAGGGTGATTGTGGGGTGATTGTAGGGTGATTGTGGGGTAATTGTAGGGTGATTGTGGGGATTGTGGGAGAGTGTGGGGTGATTGTGAGGTGAGTGTAGAGTGATTGTGGGTGATTGTGGGGTTAGTGTGGAGTGATTGTGGGGTGATTGTGGGGTGATTGTAGGGTGATTGTGGGTTATTGTGGGATGATTGTGAGGTAATTTTGGGGTGATTGTATTGTGATTGTGGGTGATTGTGGAGTGGTTTTGGGGGGTGATAGGTGGTATTGTAGTGGTGATTGTGAGGTGATTGTGGGGTGATTGTGGGGTATTGTGGAGTGATTGTGGGGGTGATTGTTTGGTGATTGTGGGGTGATTGTTTGGGGGGATTGTGGGGTGGGTGGTGGGGGTGATTGTGGGGTGATTGTGGGGAGTGTGGGTGGTGATGGGGGTGATTGTGAGGTGAGTGAGTGATTTGGGGGTGATTGTGGGGTGATTGTTGGGTGATTTTTGGGGTGAGTGTTGAGTGATTGTGGGGTGATTGTGGGGTGATTTGTGGTGATGGTGGGGTGATTGTGGGGTGATTGTGGGATGATTGGTGAGGTAATTTGGGGTGATTGTATTGTGATTGTTGGGTGATTGTGGTGATTGTTGGGAGTGATAGTGGGGTAATTGTAGTGGTGATTGTGAGGTGATTGTGGGGTGATTGTGGGGTGATTGTGGGTGATTGTGGGTGATTGTGGGAGTGATTGTTTGGTGATTGTGGGGTGATTGTGGGGTGATTGTTGGGGTGATGGTGGGGGTGATTGTTGGGTGATTGTGGGTGATGTGCGTTGATTGTGGGGTGATTGTGTGGGTGATTGTGGGTGATGGGGGGCGATTGTGAGGTGATTGTGGGTGATGTGGGGTGATTTGGGGTGATTGTGGGTGATGGTGGGGTGATTGTGGGGTGATTGTGATCTGTGGTGGGGTGATTGTGGGGTGATTGTGGAGTGATTGTGGGGTGATTGTGGGGTGATGGTGGGGGGTGATTGTGAGGTGATTGTGGGGTGTGTAGTATTGTGGGGGTGATTGTGGGGTGGTGGTGGGGTGATAGTGGGGTGATTGTAGGGGTGATTGTGGGGTGATTGTGAGGTGATTGTAGGGTGATGGGTGGGTGATTGTGGGGTGATTGTGCGGTGATGGTGGGTTGATTGTGGGGTGATTGTGGGGTGATTGTGGGATGATTGTGGGTGATTGTTTGGGTGATTGTGGGGGTGATGGTGGGGCGGTTTGTTGGGGTGATGGTGGAGTGATGGTGGGGTGATGGTGGGCTGATTGTGGGGTGATTGTGGGTGGATTGTGGGTGATGGTGGGGTGATTGTGGGTGGATTGTGGGGTGATGTGGGGTGATTGTGGGGTGTTGTGGGGTGATTGTGGGGTGATGGTAGGTTGATTGTGGGGTGATCGTGGGGTGATTGTGGGGTGATTGTGGGGTGATTGGTGGGGTGATTGTGGGGGTGATTTGGGGTGATTGTGGGGTGATAGTGGGGTATTTGGGGTGATTGTGGGGTGTTGTGGGGTGATTGTGGGTGATTGGGGGTGATGTGGGGTGATTGTGGGGTGATTGTGGGGTTTGGTAGGGGTGATGTGGGTTGATTGGGGTGTTTGTGGTGATGTGGGGTGATTGTGGTGTTGGGGTGATTGTGGGGTGATGGTGGGTGATGGTGGGTGATTGTGGGGATTGTGGGGTGATGTGGGTGATGGTGTAGGGATTGTGGGTGTTTGGGGTGATTGTGGGGTGATTTGGGTGTGGGGGTGATTGTGGGTGATTGTGAGGGTTTGTGATGAACTTTATGAGCGGGAGAGTTTTACCTACTAATACCACTACCACGACTACTGCTGCTGCTACTACTACTATCACTACTGCTGCTACTACCACGACTACTACTACTACAGCTTCCTACTACTACTACTACTACGCCTATTACTACTATTGCTACTACTCCTCTTACTATTACTACTCCCACTCCCTTATTTGTTCCCCTTCCCCCTCTCTTCCGTTCTCCCCTCT
Source organism: Cherax quadricarinatus (assembly GCF_026875155.1). Taxonomy (NCBI): domain Eukaryota; kingdom Metazoa; phylum Arthropoda; class Malacostraca; order Decapoda; family Parastacidae; genus Cherax; species Cherax quadricarinatus. The sequence goes on along the minus strand of NC_069414.1, from coordinate 42,523,897 downwards.
GCCCTTCTCTACGACTCTCTCCTTCAGTCGTGACTTGACAATTGCCAAGATCGACAAGCATTACCCAACATTATCCTCTACCCTGGTATTTCTCACTTTAATAATCCTTTCTGGGGGGAAAGGAGGGGATTCAATCGTCTTTTTTCCCCTCCTCTTCCCCCCACAAAGAGGGGATCTTCGACCCCACCCCCAGCCCTTCATTGTCCTGAGTTTCAATCCTCTCTGCCATCTAACGTGTGTTGTTGGTTATTTTCTATAAACGGGGTGAAGGAATGAGCTTTTGTTCCGACATGTGTTTCGCTCTGTGTAGAGCTTTGTCATGTTAGGATTTGGTGAAGCTCTACGTAGTGAAGCGTGGCTTGATAAAGCTTTACACAGAGTGAAACATAGCTTGATGAAACTCTACACAGAGTGAAACAAAATCAAAACTTACACAGAGTGAAACAAACTCGATAAAGCTCTACACAGAGTGAAACATAACTTGATAAAGCTCTACACAGAGTGAAACATAACTTGATAATGCTCTACACAGTGTGAAACATGCCTTGATAAAGCTCTACACAGAGTGAAACATAACTCGATAAAGCTCTACACAGAGTGAAACATAACTTGATAAAGCTCTACACAGAGTGAAACATAACTCGTTTAAAACTCTACACATGTGAAACATAAATTTATAAAGCTCTACAAAAAGGTGAAACATAACTTGATAAAGCTCTACACAGGTGAGACATAACTTGATAAAGCTCTACACGGTGAAACTGCCTGATAAAGCTTCACGAGTGAAACATAACTTGATAAAGCTCTACACAGAGTGAAACATAACTTGATAAAGCTCTACACAGAGTGAAACATGCCGTGATAAAGCTCTACACAGAGTGAAACATAACTTGATAAAGCTCTACACAGTGTGAAACATAACTTGATAAAGCTCTACACAGTGTGAAACATAACTTGATAAAGCTCTACACAGAGTGAAACATGCCTTGATAAAGCTCTACACAGAGTGAAACATAACTTGATAAAGCTCTACACAGAGTGAAACATAACTTGATAAAGCTACAAAAGAGTGAAACATACTTTATAAAGCTCTACACATGTGAAACATACTTATAAAGCCTACACAGTGTAAACATAACTTGATAAGCTCTACACGAGGAACTAACTATAAAGCTCTACACAGAGTGAAACATAACTTAAAAGCCTACACAGATGAAACATAACTTGATAAAGCTCCCAGAGTGAACATAACTTGATAAAGCTCTACACAGAGTGAAACAGCCTTGATAAAGCTCTACACAGATTGAAACTACTTGATAAAGCTCTACCCCAGAGAAACATAACTTTATAAGCTCTAACACAGAGTGGAACTAACTTGATAAACTCTACGCAAGTGAAACATAGCTTATAAAGCTCTACAAAAAGAGTGGAACATAACTTGTAAGCTCTACCAAGTGAAAAATGACTTGATAAAGCTCTAAAACAGATGAAACATAACTTGATAATGCCACACAGGTGAACATAGCTTGAAAAGCTCTACACGAGGAAACATCCTTGAAAAGCTCACACAGAGTAACATAGCTTGATAAAGCTCTACCCCAGAATGAAACATGACTTGATGAAGCTCTACATAGAGTGAAACATGACTTGATAAGAACATAAGAAAGAAGGAACACTGCAACAGGCCTACTGGCCTTTGCGGGGCAGGCCCAGTTCTCCGTAGCACAAGCTAGTCAGGTCCAACTCACACCCACCCACACCCACTCACACCAACCCACACCCACTCATGTAATTGTCTAATCTATTTTTAAAGCTACACAACGTTCTGGCCTCTATAACGGTACTTGGGAGTTTGTTCCACTCATCCACAACTCTATTACCAAACCAGTACTTTCCTATATCCTTCCTGAATCTGAATTTTTCCAACTTGAAACCATTGTTACGAGTTCTGTCTAGGCTCACGAAATCGTAATGACACGATTGCAAACAAACCATACCCCGGCCGGGATTGAACCCGCGGTCATAGAGTCTCAGAACTCCAGCCCGTCGCGTTAGCCACTAGACCAGCTAGCCACAATAAGATTCGTCCAACTAGGTATATTTCTACACCATAGGAAGGTTAGCACAGGCACCACTGTGACCACAAATGCAAGTTTTTACAGACGAATGGTCTGTCTAGGCTAGATATTTTCAGCACGTTATTTACATCCCCTTTATTTATTCCTGTTTTCCATTTATACACCTCAATCATATCCCCCCTAATTCTACGTCTTTCTAGAGAGTGCAGATTCAGGACCTCAGTCTATCCTCATAGGAAATATAAGGCTCTATATTTTTCTTCTCATTATTTGTAATTCATTAAATAATAACAGTTAGGTTAGGTTAGGTTAGGTTAGGTTAGGTTAGGTTAGGTTAGGTTAGGTTAGGTTAGGTTAGGTTAGGTTAGGTTGCGTTAGGTTAGGTTAGGTTAGGTTAGGTTAGGTTAGGTTAGGTTAGGTTAGGTTAGGTTGCGTTAGGTTAGGTTAGGTTGGTTGTTAGGTTAGGCTAGGTTAGGTTAGGTTAGGTTAGGTTAGGTTAGGTTAGGTTAGGTTAGGTTAGGTTAGGTTAGGTTAGGTTAGGTTAGGTTAGGTTAGGTTAGGTAAGGTTAGGTTAGATTAGGTAAGGTTTGTCAAGAAGCAGGACAAGTGTTTCCTGACTGGGGTCTTAGTCGTAAGTGGAGTGGTCAGCCTTTCCCTGGCTGACCACTCCACCCCTTTAAAAAATATTGTTTCTGGATACGGTTCATATCTAATAAGAATATCGCTCTGTATACTGATGGTTTGGGGACCTCACTTGTTACAATTGCCCATTCTGATACCTAACGTGCAGTGGTGTGCCGTGCATCTCTGCCTCTTGCTTTAGTTTGTGAAACAGTCTTTGAGGTACAGTGTCAGATGCTTCCCTACAGTTCAAGAACATGCAGGCATCCTCGTATTTTCTGGCTTAAGCGCCAGTGTTTTGTGGTAGAAGGCTTGGAGGTTAGTGAGGCGAGGCTTAATTGCGGTACAAGGTAGAAGATAGTATGTGGGGGGGGGGGGTAGTTGTTGTGTGGGGGTGTAGGTGTGTGGTGTGGGGGTTGTAGTGGTGTTGGTGTTAAGGTTGGTGTTTTGGGGGGTTGGTGGGGGTGTGAGGAGGTGTGTGAGGGTGTAGTGTGGTGTGTGGGGTGTAGTTGTGTGGGGTGTAGGTGTGTGTGTGGGGGTGGTAGTTTTGGTTGTTTGAAAGGTGTAGTGTGTGTGGGGGTGGTATGGTGTGTGTGAGATTGGTAGTGTTTGTGTGGGGGTTTGTAGTGTGTGTGGGGGTGTGTTAGATGTTGTGTGGGGGTATGTGTTGTTGATGTTTGGGGATGTATTGTTGTGATTTGTATGTCGGAGTGGTAGCCGTGATCTTGTTGGGGGGCTGTAGTTTGTAAAAGTTTGAGGGTACAGTGTGATGTGTGGGGGTGAGTGTTGTGAGGGATGTAGTTTTGTGGGGGTGTATATGTGGTGGGAGTTGGTGGTTATGGGGGTTGTTGTAGCGGTGTGTGTGGGGGGTTGGTAGTGTGTGTGTGGGGGTGTAGTGTGTGTGTGGGGTGGGTGTAGTGTGTGTGTGGGGGTGTAGTGTGTATGTGGGGGATGTAGTGTGTGTGTGGGGTGGTATGTGGTGTGGGGGGTGTAGTGTGTGCGCGGGGGTGTAGTGTGTGTGTGGGTGTAGTGTGTGTGTGGGGGTGTGGGTGTGTTTGGGGGTGTAGTGTGTGTGTCGGGGTGTAGTGGGGTGTGTGTGGAGGGTGTAGTGTGCGTGGAGGGTGTTGTGTGTGTGTGTCGGGGGGCGTAGTGTGTGTGTGTGGGGGCGTAGTGTATGTGTGGGGGCGTAGTGTGTGTGTGGGGGGGGTGTGTGAGTGTGTTATGGGGGTGTAGTGTGTGTGTGAGGGTGTATGTGTGTGTGTGGGGTGTAGTGTTTGTGTTGGGGAGTAGTGTATGTGGGAGGTGTAGTGCGTGTTTGGGTGTAGTGTGTGTGAGGGTGTAGTGTGTGTGGGGAGTGTAGTGTGTGTGGAGGGTGTAGTGTTGTGTTGGGGTGTAGGGTGTGTGCGGGGGTGTAGTGTGTGTGTGGGGGGGTGAAATGGCGTGGGGGGGCGTAATGTGGTGGGGGTTATGTGTGGGGGGGGCGTTGTATGTTTTTGGGGGGTGTAGTGTGGTGGGGGCGTTGTGTGTGGGGGGGGCTTGTGGTGTGGGGGGCGTTGTTTTTGGGGGGATGTAGGTGGGGGTGTAGTTGTGGTGGGGGGTGTAGTGGTGTTTTGGGGGTTAGTGTGGTGTGTGGGGGTGTATGTGTTGTGGGGGGGGGTAGTGTTGTGGGGGGTAGTGTGTGTGTGGGGGTGTATGTGTGGGGGGGGTGTAGGTGTGAGTGGGGGTTTTGTAGTGTGTGTGGGGGGGTTTGTAGTGTGTGGTGGGGGGGGTTTAGTTTGGGGGGGGGATTAGTGGGGGTTTTGTGGGTGAAAATATGTTGTGGGGGGTAGTGTGTGTGGGGGGTGTAGTGTGTTGTGGGGGATGAGTGTGGTGTGGGCTGTAGTGTTTGTGGGGGGTAGTGTGTGTGTGGGGTGTATTTTGTGGGGGGGTGTAGTGGTTTTGGGGGGGATGTACTGTGTGGTGGGGGTGTAGTGGGGGGGGGTGTTGTGTTTTGGGGGGGAGTACTGTGTGTGTGGGCGTGTAGGTGTGTGTGGGGTGTATGTGGGGTTGGGGTGTAGTTGTGTGTGGGGTGTAGTTGATGTGGGGGATGTACTGTGGTGTGGGGGTGTATTTGGGGTGTGGGGGTGTAGTGTTCGTGGGGTGTAGTGTGATGTGGGGGGTCTGTGTGTGGGGGGGGTATTTGGGGGGTGTGGGGGGGGTGTAGTGTGTGTGTGGGGGTGTAGTTGTGCGTGGGGGGGAGTGTGTGGGGGGGGGAAAAGTGTGTTGTGGGGGTGTAGTGTTGCGGGGGGGTTTTATGTGGTGTGGGTGTAGTTGGGGGGGGGGTGTGTTGTGTGTGGGGGTGTATTTGTGTGTGGGGGTGTATGTGTGTGGAGGGGTAGTGTGCGTGGAGGTGTAGTGTGGTGTGTGTGTGTGGGTGTACTCACCTAATTGTACTCCCCAAATTTGTGGTTGCGGGGGTCGAGACTCAGTCCGGGCCCCGCCTCTTCACTGTCGCTACTGGATCCTCTCTCTCTCTGCTTCCTACCTTTTGTCTACCTCTTTTTTAAAACTTGTATGGTTCCTCCCCCCTTTTCACTTGCTACTTTCCATTGCTGAAACTCTATGACTGAAGAATACTTCCTAACGTCCCGTGCTCGTCTGAGTCTTCAGTTTTCCATTGTGCCCCCCTTGCCCCTGTGTCCCCTTCTGGAACACCATCCTGTCCCCCTTTGTCTTTCCCCGCAGAAACTTGATGTCGTTATATGTCTCCCCGACCCTTCGTCCTCCATGCGTCATCCGTTTTCCCCTTTAAACCCTTTTCCTCGTACGACTTTTCCCTTGAGCTCTGGGACTAGCCTTGTTGCAAACCTTTGTATTTTCTTAACTTCTTGACGTGCTTGACCAGGTGGGTTCCAGACGGTGCTGCAACTCCATATGGGCCTAACATACACGTGTACAGTGTTTTGAACGACCTTTTTAAGGTAGGGAACGCTATTCTCAGGTTTGCCAGGCGCCCGATGCTCAGGGGTTTTTTGGGTTTGTGTGTCCTCCGGTATGTGCTCGGGTTATGGTCACCCCAAGTTTTTCTCCTGAGGGGGCTGTAGCCCCTTTGTCCACCTAGCCTTACTCTCCCTGCGGTCTTCTTTGCCCCCCCCAATTTTCATATTTGGTTTTTGGCTGGTTTGAATCGAGAAGCCAGTTACGGGACCACTTGTCCCCCCCCCCCCTCTCCAGGTCTCTTTGCGCCCCGCCTCATCCTCGTCCGTTTTAATTTTTCTCACACTTCACGTCATCTGCAACAGGGACACTTAAAGGTCTTTTCCTTCCATATGCGTTACATAACAAAAATAGCACTGGTCCTAAAACGACCCCGGGGACCCCGCTCGAACGGCCCCACTGTGATACTCTTCACGTACCATGACTCGTTGCTGCCTCCCTGTCAGGTATTCCCTTATCCTTTGCAGTCCCTTTTTTTTTTTTTAGTGTCCCGTCCCTCCAGCTTCTCACTAATCCTTTTGGGGGGGAACGTTCAAAGGCCCTTCCCGCAGTCTGGGAAAAAACGCAATCTACCCAACCCTCTCTCTCTGCCCCTTACTTCTTTTTACCTTTCATAAAACCCAGGGGTTTGTGATACAAGATTTGCCTTCCATGAACCCATGCTGGTTTTCATTTATAATCTTGTTCCTTTCCAGGTTTCGACCACTCTCCTCCGATAACTTCCCATCTTTGCACACAATACATGCAGAGACACAGGGCTGTGTTTAGTGCCCCGTTTTTGTTTTCCTTTCTTAAATATGGGGGGCTACATTAGTGTCTTCCATTTTTTCCCGGTAGTTGCCCAGTTTAAGGGTGTGTTTTGATTGTGGTTTAAGGGACACACAGCATCCGCTCCTTCCTAAGGGCCCATGGGGGGATGTTGTCCGGGCCCTCGCCTTTTAGGTCAAGGTCATTTTAAAAGCTTCTTCACCCCCTCCCCAGTTGTTCGATGCATCCCAAAACTTGTTGGATATTCCCTTTGATGTTCCCTTTGTTCTGTCTTCCACACCCTTCCCGTCTCAGAAAAAATTCCTTTAAAACCCTGTTTAGCCCTCAATACCCCCTGTCATTTCTTTGAGTTCTCCACCTTCTGTCCTTAATCTGATCACCTGGTCTTTGACGTTGTCTTCCTCCTGATGTGGGAACAACATTTTTGGGGCTGTCTTGATTTTCCCATCTTGTCTTTTATACTGTCGCTGGGCCCCCTCCTTTCCGTGCGTACTCATTCCTGGCTCTGCGACTGTCCCCTATTTTCGTGTGTTCTCTGCCTTTTGTACTTTTTCCCTTTTTCTATTGCACTTTTGTTTTTGCCTCCTTACACCGTCGGGTGAAAGGGCTTGTTCTGGTCTTCCCGTTTTTACTGTTGCCCTTGGGGAAAGAACCTTTCCACTGCCCCTTTCATTTGTTGCACATATTCCTCATTTCATTTTTTTTACTTTCCTGCCAGTTTCTGTCCCACGGACCTCCCAGGAAGTTCTTCAACCCCATGTATCCCTCTTTTTTTAGTCAGGCTTTTCCCTTCTCCCTGTTTTTTTTCTCCCTTGCAGCTCTACTATGTATTTTTAAAGCACGAACCATGGTCGCTAGCTCCCAGGGGACCTCATATTTATGTCCTCAATGTCTGAGCTGCCCAGGGTGAACACAAGGTCCAATCTTGCTGGTTCATTCTCCCCTCTCACTCTGGTAGTGTCTGGTAGTGTGTGGGGTGTAGTGTGTATGTGGGGGTGTAGTGTGTATGGTGGGGGGTTGTAGTGTGTGTATGGGGGTGTTAGTGTATGTGTGGGGGTGTAGTGTGTGTGTGGGGGTGTAGTGTGTGTATGGGGGTGTAGTGTATGTGTGGGGGTGTAGTGTGTGTATGGGGGTGTAGTGTATGTGTGGGGGTGTAGTGTGAGTGTGGGGGTGTAGTTCGTGTGGGGATGTAGTGTGTGTAGGGGGGTTTGTAGTGTGTATTGTGTGGGGGTGTAGTGTGTGTGGGGGTGTAGTGTGTGTATGGGGGTGTAGTGTATGTGTGGGGGTGTAGTGTGAGTGTGGGGGTGTAGTGTGTGTGGGGATGTAGTGTGTGTGTGGGGGTGTGTGTGTGTGTGGTAGGGGTGTAGTGTGTGTGTGTGTGGGGGTGTGTGTGTGTGTGGGGGGTGTAGTGTGTGTGGGGGGTGTGTGTATATGTGAGTGGTGTAGTGCGTGTGTGGGTAGGTGGGTGTGGGGTCTAGTGCGTTTGTGGGTGGGTGTGTGTGGGGGTGTAGTGCGTGTGTGTGTGTGTGTGTGTGGGTGTGTGTGTGTGTGGGTGTGTGTGTGTGTGGGGGTGTGTGGGTGTCAGATATGGAATTCGCATTTTCCCTTCTATCCTCCCTCTTCCTACTCCCTTTCCTTCCCCTCTTTCCTCTTCCCCCTCCCTCACTCCAACCAGCACTCTTTGATTGTTGGGTTATTATATATATATATATATATATATATATTTTATATATATATATATATATATATATATATATATTATATTATATATATATATATATATATACATATATATATTATATATATATATATATAAAATTATATATAGTGTGTGTTGGGGTGTAGGGTGTGTGCGGGAGTGTAGTGTGTGTGTGGGGGGTGCAGTGTGCGTGGAGGGTGTAGTGTGTGTGTGTGTGGGGGCGTAGTGTGTGTGTGTGGGGGGGCTTAGTGTATGTGTGGGGGCGTAGTGTGTGTGGGGGTGTAGTGTGTGTGGGGTCGCAGTGTGTGTGTGCCCAGCAGTAAGGGAGCCACCCCAACTATGCAGATCTGATGGCAGCCAGAAGCGTCCAGATGGTATCCCCCTTTCAAGCCTGGACAGATGGGAAGCAGGTGGTGTGGGACTATACATGTGCATCTACCTTGGCTGATACCTATCTCCAATACACCAGGGAGGAAGGAGGGGCAGCTGCCAGCTTCATGGAGTCCCAAAAGTCTAGAAAATATGGAGAACTTGCCCATCATTATATGTTTGTTCCCATAGGCTCAGAGACCCTTGGCTCATGGGGAAAGAGTGCATCTAAATTCCTTAAGGAGCTGGGAAAAAGACTCATCAGGGTAACTAGGGATCCCAGGGCAGCTAGTTTTCTGTTCCAGCGGCTCAGTGCGGCTGTTCAAAGGGGTAATGCCTGCTGTATTTTGGGCACACGCCCCAGCTCCGAGGAGTTGGATGAGATTTTCGCCTTATAATCGGTGATACACACGTAACAACATGTACCGTATATGCCACCTTTATATCAATAGTGTATCTCTTGGATTTCTGTACCATATTATGTAATAAAATATTCCTATTAGTAAAAAAAAAAAAAGGAAATATAAAAAGATGGGGTGGTAGGGGAGTGGAATATTCAAACGGCTTCAGGAAGAAATCCAAATATTTTCCTTGAAGCCTTTTTATCCACTTATATTATATATATATATATTTTATATATTATATTATATATATATAATATATATATATATATATATATATATTATATATATATATATATATATATGTATACAATATATATATAATGAAGATGACTGAAGAAGACGTCCAATAATGAAAGTTTTACCTAAAACGAATAAGAAAACATTTTAAAAAGCAGTGAAGGTTGGAGTCCGGAGAAGCAGTGTGGAGCCACGAGCCTGAGGGCTGGACTCTACTCTTCTTGAAGTTACTTTAGGTGCAAAGGTGAAGGTAATTTGTTTTATGTTGTAAATGTAGCTTTGTGGCCTTTGTATGAAAGTGTTTGTGTGTGTGTGTGTGTTTGTGTTTGTGCGTGTGTGTTTGTGTTTGTGTGTGTGTTTTTTGTGTTCGTGCTTGTGTTTGTGTGTGTGTGTGTGTTTGGTGTGTGTGTGTGTGTGTGTATGTGTGTGTGTGTGTGTGTGTGTGTGTGTGTGTGTGTGTGTGTGTGTGTGTGTGTGTGTGTGTGTGTACTCACCTAGTTGTACTCACCTAGTTGAGGTTGCGGGGGTCGAGTCCGAGCTCCTGGCCCCGCCTCTTCACTGATCGCTACTAGGTCACTCTCCCTGAGCCGTGAGCTTTATCATACCTCTGCTTAAAGCTATGTATGGATCCTGCCTCCACTACATCGCTTCCCAAACTATTCCACTTACTGACTACTCTGTGGCTGAAGAAATACTTCCTAACATCCCTGTGATTCATCTGTGTCTTCAACTTCCAACTGTGTCCCCTTGTTGCTGTGTCCAATCTCTGGAACATCCTGTCTTTGTTCACCTTGTCAATTCTTCTCAGTATTTTGTATGTCGTTATCATGTCCCCCCTATCTCTCCTGTCCTCCAGTGTCGTCTGGTTGATTTCCCTTAACCTCTCCTCGTAGGACATACCTCTTAGCTCTGGGGCTAGTCTTGTTACAAACCTTTGCACTTTCTCTAGTTTCTTTACGTGCTTGGCTAGGTGTGGGTTCAAAACTGGTGCCGCATACTCCAATATGGGCCTAACGTACACGGTGTACAGGGTCCTGAACGATTCCTTATTAAGATGTCGGAATGCTGTTCTGAGGTTT
>NC_069414.1:42506166-42508666 GCF_026875155.1 Cherax quadricarinatus | reverse complement strand
GTTGTTGTTGGTGGTGTCTACCAGCTGTCTTTGTTGTTGTTGGTGGTGTCTACCAGCTGTCTTTGTTGTTGTGTCTACCATCTGTCTTTGTTGTTGTTGGTGGTGTCTACCAGCTGTCTTTGTTGTTGTATCTACCAGCTGTCTTTGTTGTTGTTGGTGGTGTCTACCAGCTGTCTTTGTTGTTGTTGGTGGTGTCTACCAGCTGTCTTTGTTGTTGTGTCTACCAGCTGTCTTTGTTGTTGTTGGTGGTGTCTACCAGCTGTCTTTGTTGTTGTGTCTACCAGCTGTCTTTGTTGTTGTTGGTGGTGTCTACCAGCTGTCTTTGTTGTTGTGTCTACCAGCTGTCTTTGTTGTTGTTGGTGGTGTCTACCAGCTGTCTTTGTTGTTGTGTCTACCAGCTGTCTTTGTTGTTGTTGGTGGTGTCTGCCAGCTGTCTTTGTTGTTGTTGGTGGTGTCTACCAGCTGTCTTTGTTGTTGGTGGTGGTGTCTACCAGCTGTCTTTGTTGTTGTTGGTGGTGTCTACCAGCTGTCTTTGTTGTTGTTGGTGGTGTCTACCAGCTGTCTTTGTTGTTGTGTCTACCAGCTGTCTTTGTTGTTGGTGGTAGTGTCTACCAGCTGTCTTTGTTGTTGTGTCTACCAGCTGTCTTTGTTGTTGTTGGTGGTGTCTACCAGCTGTCTTTGTTGTTGTTGGTGGTGTCTACCAGCTGTCTTTGTTGTTGTTGGTGGTGTCTACCAGCTGTCTTTGTTGTTGTGTCTACCAGCTGTCTTTGTTGTTGTTGGTGGTGTCTACCAGCTGTCTTTGTTGTTGTGTCTACCAGCTGTCTTTGTTGTTGTTGGTGGTGTCTACCAGCTGTCTTTGTTGTTGTGTCTACCAGCTGTCTTTGTTGTTGGTGGTGGTGTCTACCAGCTGTCTTTGTTGTTGTTGGTGGTGTCTACCAGCTGTCTTTGTTGCTGTGTCTACCAGCTGTCTTTGTTGTTGTTGGTATCTATCAGCTGTCTTTGTTGTTGTTGTTGTGTCTACCAGCTGTCTTTGTTGTTGTTGGTATCTATCAGCTGTCTTTGTTGTTGTTGTTGTGTCTACCAGATGTCTTTGTTGTGTCTACCAGCTGTCTTTGTTGTTGTTGTTGTTGTTGTTGTTGTTGTTGTTGTTGTTGTTGTTGTTGTTGTGTCTACCAGCTGTCTTTGTTGTTGTGTCTACCAGCTGTCTTTGTTGTTGTGTCTACCAGCTGTCTTTGTTGTTGTTGTTGTTGTTGTGTCTACCAGCTGTCTTTGTTGTTGTGTCTACCAGCTGTCTTTGTTACTGTTCTGTCTACCAGCTGCCTTTGTTGTTTTTGTGTCTACCAGCTGGTGTTGGAGGTGGTTGTTTCTGGTGGTGGTTGTTACTGGTGGGGGTTGTTGCTGGTGGTGGTTGTTACTGGTGGGGGTTGCTGCTGGTGATGGTTGTTGCTGATGGTGGTTGTTACTGGTGGTTGTTTCTGGTGGTGGTTGTTGCTAGTAGTGGTTGTTGCTGGTGGTGGTTGGTTGTCGTGGTTGATGGCTGAGTGTTGGTTGTTGTGATTGTTGGTTGTTCTTCTAGCCATCTCCCCCTTTTCCTCTCCTTATGCTGGCCACGCCCCCTTTGCCCGCCATATCCTAGCCACGCCCCCTTTGCCCGCCATATCCTAGCCACGCCCCCTTTTCCCCACCATATCCTGGCCACGCCCCCTTTTTCCCACCATATCCTAGCCACGCCCCCTTTTCCCCACCATATCCCGGCCACGCCCCTTTTCCCTGCCATATCCTAGCCACGCCCCCTTTTCCCCGCCATATCCTGGCCACGCCCCCTTTTCCCTGCCATATCCTAGTCACGCCCCCTTTTTCCCCGCCACATCCTGGCTACGCCCCCTTTTCCACACCATATCCTGGCCACGCCCCTTTTTCCCGCCATATCCTAGCCACGCCCTCTTTTCCCACGCCATATCTTGGCCACGCTCCGTTTTCCCCGCCATATCCTAGCCACGCCCCCTTTTCCACGCCACATCCAGGCCACGCCCCCTTTTCCCCGCCATATCCTAGCCACGCCCCCTTTTTCCCCGCCATATCCTGGCCACGCCCCCTTTTCCCCCCCTCATCCGGGGGAACCCCACTTTTTTCCCCGCCTATTGGCCCCCCCCCCTTTTTCCCCGGGCCCTCTTCCGAGCCACCCCCTTTTTTCCCCGGCCAAAACCCTGGCCCAAACCCCCCTTTTTCCCCACCTCATCCGGGGCAAAAAACACTTTTTCCCCCGCCATATCCTGGCCCGCCTCTTTTTCCCCCCGGCCATATCCTGGCCACGCCCCCTTTTTCCCCCCCCCATACCCTTTGACCACCCCCCCTTTCCCCCTTTTCAATCCGGGGTCACGCTCCTTTTCCCTGCCATATCCTAGCCACCCCCCCTTTTTCCCCTGCCTTTTCCCGGGCCCACCCCTCCCTTTTCCCCGCCATACCCGGGGGCCACCCCCCCTTTTTTCCCCCCCCCATT
>NC_069414.1:42493666-42496166 GCF_026875155.1 Cherax quadricarinatus | reverse complement strand
AGTTTTTAGTAGTGGTGGTGGTGGTTTAGTAGTTGTAGTGGTGGTGGTGGTGGTGGTGGTGGTGTTGTAGTGGTGGGGGGTGGTGGTAGTTGTAGTGGTGGTGGTGGTAGTTGTTGTAGTGGTGGTGGGGGGTGGTGGTGGGTTGTGTGGTTGTGGTGGTGATAGTAGTTGTAGTGGTGGTGGTGGAAATTTAGTGGTGGTGGTGGTGGTGGTGGTAGTTGAATGGTGGTAGTAGTTGTAGTGGTGGTGGAGGTGTTTTTGTGGTGGGGGGGGGTTTGTTGTTGTAGTGGGTGGTAGTTGGTAGTTGTTGTAGTGGTGGTGGTGGTGGTGGTAGTATTTAGTGGTGGTGGTGGTAGTTGTTGTAGTGGTGGTGGTGGTGGTAGTAGTAGTGGGGTGGTGGTAGTAGTTGTAGAGGTGGTGGTGGTGGTGGTAGTAGTAGTGGTGGTGGTGGTGGTAGTTGTAGTGGTGGTGGTGGGTAGTTGTAGTGGTTGTGGTGGTGGTGGCATTGTTGTTGTTGTTGTTGTTCTTGTTGATGTTGTGGTGGTGGTAGTTGTGTGGTGGTGGTGGTAGTTGTAGTGGTTGTGGTGGGGGTGGTAGTTGTTGTTGTTGTTGTTGTTGTTGTTGATTTTTGTGGTGGTGGTGTTGGTGGTAGTTGTAGTGGTGTGTGGTGGTTGTAGTATTTGTTGTTGTTTTTGTTGTTGTTGTTGTTGATGTTGTGGTGGTGGTGTTGGTGGTGTTGGGGGTTGTTGGTGTTCGTGGTGGCGTTAGTTGTAGGGAGGTGGTGGCGGTGGTGGTGGGGGATGGTAGTTGTAGTAGTGGTAGTAGTAGTGGTAGTAGTAGTGGTGGTAGTAGTGGTAGTAGTGGTAGTAGTAGTGGTAGTACTAGTAGTGGTAGTAGTGGTAGTATTAGTAGTAGTGGTAGTAGTGGTAGTAGTAGTGGTGGTGGTAGTAGTGGTAGTAGTGGTAGTAGTGGTAGTAGTAGTGGTAGTAGTAGTGGTGGTAGTAGTGGAAGTAGTAGTGGTAGTAGTAGTGGTAGTAGTAGTGGTAGTAGTAGTAGTGGTAGTAGTGGTAGTAGTAGTGGCGGTAGTGTTGTGTAGTGGAATAGATAGGGGTTTAGTAAAAGTGGTGGTAGTAATGGTAGTAGTAGTGGTAGTAGGGGTTTAGTAGCGGTATTTTAGTGGTAGTAGAATTTGGGTAGTAGGGGGTTAGTAGTAGTGGTAGTAGTGGTAGTGTGGTAGTAGTGGTAGTAGTAGTGGTAGTAGTGGTAGTAGTGGTAGTAGTAGTGGTAGTAGTAGTGGTAGTAGTGGTAAGTAGTGGTAGTATTTAGTGGTAGTAGTGGTAGTAGTAGTGGTAGTAGAGGTAGTATTTATGGTATAGTAGTGGTAGTAGTGGCAGTAGGTTGTTGTATTAGTGGTAGTGTAGTGGTGGTAGTAGCGGTATATTAGTAGTTGTAGTAGTAGTGGTAGTAGAGTTAGTAGTAGTGGTAGTAGTAGTGGTAGTAGTAGTGGTAGTAGTTGTAGTAGTAGTTGTATTAGTGGTAGTAGTAGTGGTGGTAGTAGCGGTAGTAGTAGTGGTAGTAGTAGTGGTAGTAGTGGTAGTAGTAGGGGTTTAGTAGTAGTGGTAGTAGTGGTATAGTAGTGGTAGTAGTAGCGGTTAGTAGTAGTGGTAGTAGTGATATTTAGTAGTGGTGGTAGTAGTAGTGGTAGTAGTGTGGTAGTAGTAGTGGTAGTAGAGGTAGTAGAGTGGTGTTAGTAGTGGTAATAGTGGTAGTAGTAGTTTGTATTAGTGGTAGTAGTAGTGGTGGTAGTAGCGGTAGTAGTAGTGGTAGTAGTATGGTAGTAGTGGTAGTAGTAGTGGTAAGTTATGGTAGTAGTGGTGTAGTAGTGGTAGTAGTAGTGGTAGTAGTAGTGGGGGTTTAGTAGCGGTAGTAGTAGTGGTAGTAAAAAGTGGTAGCAGTGGTTGTAGTAGTGGTAGTAGTAGTGGTAGCAGTGGTAGTAGTAGTGCTAGTAGCAGTGGTAGTAGTGGTAATGTAGTGGTAGAGTAGTGGTAGTAGTAGGGGTTAGTAGTAGTGGTAGTAGTGGTTTAGTAGTGGTAGTGTGGTGGTAGTGGTAGTAGTGGTGGCAATGGTAGTAGTGGTAGTAGTGGTGGTAGTGGTAGTAGTGGTGGTAGTGGTAGTAGTGGTAGTAGTGGTAGTAGTGGTAGTAGTGGTAGTAGTGGTAGTAGTGGTGGTAGTGGTAGTAGTGGTAGTAGTGGTGGTAGTGGTAGTAGTGGTGGTAGTGGTAGTAGTGGTAGTAGTGTGGGGTTTGTGGTAGTAGTGGTGGTAGTGGTAGTAGTGGTAGTAGTGGTGGCAATGGTAGTAGGGGTTTAGTAGTGGTGGTAGTGGTAGTAGTGGTGGTTAGTGGTAAGTAGTGGTAGTAGTGGTGGTTAGTGGTGGTAGTGGTAGTAGTGGTAGTAGTGGTAGTAGTGGTAGTAGTGGTAGTAGTGGTAGTAGTGGTAGTAGT
>NC_069414.1:42478666-42488666 GCF_026875155.1 Cherax quadricarinatus | reverse complement strand
CATATATTTTTTTTTTCAAAATCTCAGTGAGGAATTTATGAAAATTCTCGATTTTTATGGACACAGATCAAATCGTTTTCGAAATGACCGATAATATTTATATTCTCGCTATTAAATATTTTTTTAAAGATTTTTTTTGATCTGGTCTGAATACTCTGGTTTTTTTTACGATTTTGATGATATTTTTGGTTTAATTGGTTTAGATAAGGTATGTGGAGCTGATATGAATTTTGGTTTAAAGTCTATCTACTACACGGGGGTTATTAAGGCTGTTTGGTTGGTTGATGGGCCTTAAAGTCTATCTACACACACACACCCGCACCCACACACACACACACACACACACACACACACACACACACACACAACACACACACACACACACACCTAACCCCTCCCCAAACCGTCTAACCCCCCCAACTACCTCCCTCCCTCAAAAAAACCATCCTCCCCCTCCCCATAACCATCCATCCCCCTCTCCTCAAACCGTATAACCCCCTCCCCAACTATCTCTACCCCTCCAATAAACCCTCCTCCCCCTCTCCCCAACCTCCATCCACCTCTCCTAACCTCTATTCCTCCCCTAACACCCGTCCCCCCTTTGTGGAGCAATGGGGGAACCCAGAAACAGGATGGAACAAGGGGCTCCAAGGACGAATCTGGGGGGAGGATGGGAGGTAGGGGGCTCAAAAAAAGGGAGGAAGACCCCGGGAAAGGAGACTTTGATGAGTGGAAAAGAAGATAGAAGAGAGGTTAGCAGCCCGAAAAGCAGGGAAGGTGGGAAGAACAGGCCACAGCAGAAGAAAATCAAAGTAGAGAGATTAGAAGAGGAGCTGAGACATCTGAAACAGCACAGAGACAAAGATATTACATAAATAGTATCGGCAATGGCTACAGCAAACAAGACAACAGGTCTGAAGGAAGCATGGAAACTAAACTGTATGCAGAGGTCCTGTCAAACCCACATTGGGCCAAAACAAAGACAAGGAGCACACTAGGACAGACGAAGAGGTTGGAAGACATTGATGGAACTAGGACATGTGCAAGGACCTTACCAGATACCTGTGCGGGCAGGAAACAGGGGTGAGCGGAAGGAGAAACAAGAAGCATAGGGGCCATAACGAGGGAAGGGGATGAAGGAAGGAACACTCCACGGGAAGGAACTAAAACACATCAGAGGAGGGAATGGGAGTCACAGTGGGAGGTGGAAAGGGAGAGATCCGTGTTTGTTATGGGCTAGACGAAGCTAAAGGGGAAACTTATGATGAAAGAAAGCAGGAGGAGAAAAAAGCGATTTAAGATATCAGAAGGTGTAGGCGAGGGGGACATGACCCAAATGGCAAATTTTCGGGAATTGGGGTGGTTCACAAAGAAAAGGAATCGGGCCTCTCAAAGTAATTTTCAAGGCAGAATCAACTCGAACCATGATCCTGCAGGAAAAAAGCACGGCTGAGAGGCAAGCAGGAGTTCCGGAGTGTGTAATCGATCGAGGACAGAAAAACGGACGAAAGGAAGACAATGAAAGAAGAGAGTTCAAAAAAAGAAAAAGGGGAAATGGGAGGAATTGAAAAAGGAGAGCGAATAACCCAGGATCAAATGGAAGGGGCAAGCGCACCCCACAGAAACACCTGTAGAAGGACTCCCGCCACGACACCCCAAAGCAACTGAACAATCCAAACCAACCATAACACATCAATCCCTCTGTTTCCACCCCCCGCACCACAGTTACAGTATTAGAACAGAAGTTGAAGGTTTGGTACACAAATGCAGATGGATTAACGAATAAACATGAGGAATGGCAAGAAAGAATCAATGAGAAGTCCCCAGACATCACAGCAGTTACAGAAACAAAACTCACAGAGACAATAACAGATGCAATCTTCCCACCAGGATACCAGATCATGAGGAAAGATAGAAGGGGCAGGGGGGTAGGTGGTGTTGCTCTGCTCGTGAAAAACAGATGGAAATTCGAGAAAATGGAAGGCATAGATGAGACGGGAGAAAGAGACTACATAGCAGGTACACTTCAGTCTGGGGAACACAAAGTGGTCATTGCAGTGATGTATAATCCACCACAGAACTGCAGAAGGCCAAGAGAGGAATATGAAGAGAGCAACAGAGCAATGGTGGACACGCTTCCTGAGGTGGCAAGAAGAGCTCACTCCAGCAGAGCAAAGTTGCTGGTTATGGGGGATTTCAACCACAGGGAGATTGACTGGGAAAACCTGGAGCCACATGAGGGTCCCGAAACATGGAGAGCCAAGATGTTGGACGTGGTGCTGGAAAACCTCATGCACCAACATGTTAAGGACACTACCAGAGTGAGAGGGGAGGATGAACCAGCAAGATTGGACCTTGTGTTCACCCTGGGCAGCTCAGACATTGAGGACATCAAGTATGAGAGTCCCCTAGGAGCTAGCGACCACGTGGTTCTGTGCTTTGAATACATAGTAGAGCAGGAAGTGGAGAGAATAACAGGAGTTGAATGGGAAAAGCCTGACTATAAAAGAGGGGACTACATAGGGTTGAAGAACTTCCTGCGGGAGGTCCAGTGGGACAGAGAAATGGCAGGAAAGCCAGTAAATGAAATGATGGAATATGTAACAACAAAATGCAAGGAGGCAGTGGAAAGGTTTATTCCCAAGGGCAACAGTAACAACGGGAAGACCAGAACGAGCCCCTGGTTTACCCAACGGTGTAAGGAGGCAAAAACAAAGTGCAATAGAGAATGGAAAAAGTACAGAAGGCAGAGAACACACGAAAATAGGGAGATCAGTCGCAGAGCCAGGAATGAGTACGCACAGGTAAGGAGGGAGGCCCAACGACAGTATGAAAATGACATAGCATTGAGAATCAAGACTGACCCGAAACTGTTGTATAGCCACTTCAGAAGGAAGACAACAGTCAAAGACCAGGTGATCAGATTAAGGACAGAAGGTGAAGAACTCACAAGAAATGATCAGGAGGTATGTGAGGAGCTGAACAGGAGATTTAAGGAAGTTTTTACAGTAGAGACAGGAAGGGTTGTGGGAAGACAGCACAGAAGGGAACATCAAGAGGGAATATACCAACAAGTGTTGGATGACATACAAACAACTGAGGAGGAGGTGAAGAAGCTCTTAAGTGACCTTGACACCTCAAAGGCGATGGGACTGGACAACATCTCCCCATGGGTCCTTAGAGAAGGAGCAGTGATGCTGTGCGTGCCTCTAACCACAATCTTCAACACATCCCTTGAAACTGGGCAACTACCTGAGAAATGGAAGACAGCTAATGTAGTCCCCATATTTAAGAAAGGAAACAGAAACGAGGCACTAAACTACAGACCTGTCTCTCTGACAGGTATTGCGTGCAAAGTCATGGAGAAGATTATCAGGAGGAGAGTGGTCGAACACCTGGAACGGAACAAGATTATAAATGAAAACCAGCACGGGTTCATGGAAGGCAAATCTTGTATCACAAACCTCCTGAAGTTTTATGACAAGGTAACAGAAGTAAGACGCGAGAGAGAAGGTGGGTAGATTGCGTTTTCCTAGACTGCAGGAAGGCCTTTGACACAGTTCCCTACAAGAGATTAGTGCAGAAGCTGGAGGATCAGGCGCATGTAAAAGGGAGGGCACTGCAATGGATCAGGGAATACCTGAGAGGGAGGCAGCAACGAGTCATGGTACGTGAAGAGGTATCACAGTGGGCGCCTGTTACGAGCGGGGTCCCACAGGGGTCAGTTCTAGGACCAGTGCTATTTTTGATATATGTGAACGACATGATGGAAGGAATAGACTCTGAAGTGTCCCTGTTCGCAGATGACGTGAAGTTTATGAGAAGAATTAAATCGGACAAGGATGAGGCAGGACTGCAAAGAGACCTGGAGAGGCTGGACATGTGGTCCAGTAACTGGCTTCTCGAATTCAATCCAGCCAAATGCAAAGTCATGAAGATTGGGGAGGGGCAAAGAAGACCGCAGACAGAGTATAGGCTAGGAGGACAAAGACTACAGACCTCACTCAGGGAGAAAGACCTTGGGGTGACCATAACACCGAGCACATCACCGGAGGCACACATCAACCAAGTAACCGCTGCAGCATACGGGCGCCTGGCAAACCTGAGAATAGCGTTCCGATACCTTAATAAGGAATCGTTCAAGACACTGTACACTGTGTATGTTAGGCCCATACTGGAGTATGCAGCACCAGTCTGGAACCCACACCTGGTCAAGCATGTCAGGAAGTTAGAGAAAGTACAAAGGTTTGCAACAAGGCTAGTCCCAGAGCTCAAGGGAATGTCGTACGAGGAAAGGTTAAGGGAAATCGGACTGACGACTCTGGAGGACAGAAGGGTCAGGGGAGACATGATAACGACATACAAGATACGGGGGGGAAAGACAAGGTGGGACAAAAGTGGGAAATTTTTCCGGGAGAGGGGACAAGGGAAAAAGGGGGCAAACTGGAAGCTGAAGACTCAGACGGGTACAGGGAGTTAGGAATTTATTTCTTCAGTCATAGATTTTGCCCAGCAATTTGGAAATTTACCCCTAGCAAGTGAAGTAGTGGGGGCCGGGAAAACCCAACATAGTTTTAAGAAAGGTATGAAAAAGTTCGGGAAAAGAAAGAGAAAAAAGAGGCCCCAGTAGCGATCGTAAAGAGGGGGCCAGGGTGAGCCCTCGACCCCTGAAACCCAAAATTTTAGGTGAATTGGGTGAGTACACAATACCACCCCCACACCCCACACCCCCACACACCCCACAAAACCCACATATATTTTTAATTTTAAAATTTAAAAATTATAAAATAAAATTTTAAAAAATTTTTTAATGTAAAATGTGTTTTAAAAATCAAAAAAGATTAATTAATTGTTAAATCCAGTGACCGGTTATGTTTATTAACCTGGATGCCACTGTATTTTTAAATTGGAAACTTTTTTTGCAAGTTTACTTAAAAAAGCGTTGAAAAAATTTCCCCAAATATTAATCACAATAATAACAATAAAAATAATTTTTTTTTTTTAAATTTTTTTTAAAATTATTATTTGTTTGTTGTTATTATTTTTTTTTTTATTATTATTATTATTATTTTTAATTGATTTTTATTTATGTCCAGCGATTGTGTTATCAGTAGGGTTTTGCGCTTTTTCGTACGGGTGTTACGCTTTTGGTGTGTTGACGCATCCCGGGGTGACGCCATGAGGGGGAAAATGGGGGAGGTTTCACTGCCACCCCCACACCCACCCCCCAACCCCCAAAACACCACCACCACCACCACACCACACACACACACGACCACACCACACCACACACAAAACACAAAACACACACAAAAACACACAAAAACAAACACACCCCCACACACACACGTATTTCCCAATCATTTTTCCCCAGCAACCCACCCCCTGGGGGAAAATAGCAAACCCACCCCCCGGGGGCCCAAATAGTTTAAACCAGCCCCTCGGCCCAAAAAGCTAACCACCCCCTGGGCCCAATTTACCTAACCGCCCCCTGGGCCCAATAGCAAACCACCCCCTCGGCCAATAGCAAACCCCCCCCCCGGGCCCCAATAGCTAACGCCCCCCTGGGCCCAAATTTAGCTAACCACCCCCTCAGCCAACTACAAAACCCCCCTGGCCAATAGAAACCCGGGCCCCCTCGGCCAATAGCTAACCACCCCCATGGGCCCCAACTAGAAACCAGCCCCTCACCCAAACTACTGAAACCCACCCCTTCGGCCAATAGCAAAAAAACCCCCCCTGGGGCCCAAAATAGCTAACCAGCCCTCACCCAACTACTAGCCCCCCTCATTCCTAGCTATCCCCCAGGGAAATTTTTATCCATTTTTAAATGGGGTCTCGATTTTTAGAGTTTAAGAAAGGCAGGTGATGCGGGAGTTAGGGGAAGAGATCCCGCAGAGTCTCTTATTTATAGTTAAAAAACCCGGGGCTCAAGATGCTCTTTTTTTTTATCTCCTAGGGGGGGAGAAGAGAGAGAGGAGAAGAGGGGAGAGAGAGAGAGAGAGGAGAGAAAAACCCTCTCCAGTTTTTGGGAAAAAGAGGAAAAGGGAAAAGAGAAGGGGGAAAAGGGGAAGCAAAATTGATTACAGTAGTTTAAGTCTCCCCCTTAAATCGAGGGAAAAGAGAAGAGAGGAGAAGGAGGAAAAAAAAAAAGTACTAAGAGAGGAGAAGAAAGGGGGAAGGAAAATGATGGGTTTTCGCGGAAAAGGGGAATTGAAATTGAGCTAAGGGAAAGGGGAATGGGATTATGGGTTTCCCGGGAAAAGATGGAAATGGGGGGGAGAGAGAACTGATAAAATAGGGGGAAAAGGGAAAATTTGGAAAAAATTTGTGTTGTACTCAATTTTGATTTTTTATTATTATTTTTTACTATTTTTAATATTATTATTATTAATTTTATTATTATTATTTTTATTATTATTATTATTATATTTTTATTAATATTATTAAATTATTTATTTTATTATTATTAATTTTTTTATTATTTTAATATTTTTAAAATTTATTATTATTATTTTTTTTATTATTAATTATTATTTTATTATGTATTAAATTTTTAAACGGGTTGATGAATAGATAAACACCAAGAAAGAAAATTTGGGTGGCCAAGTTACCGAACCCACAATGTCCAAAAAACCCGCGGCTCCGGAAAATTTGGGAAAACCCCTGGTACGGGGGGAAAAGATTTTTGCCTCTTCTTTTTTTCCCCCCCCCTTTCCCCTCCCCTTTTTTTCCTCATCCTCACCTTTTTCCCCCCTCCCTCCCCCCCAGGAGAAGCTTAAAAGACCTCTGATATAGAAAATTTTGCTAAATTTGTGGGAAGAAATGACGTGGTAGGGGGGTCCTCCGGTGGGGGAATTTTTTTTTTTTCGAAATTTGTGCCGTTTGGCCCCTCAGGCGAGAAAACCAAATACTTTTTTTGGGTTTTTTTATACAGTAAGTACTTTACACAAGTATGAGTAATTTCAATTATTAATACAAAAATAAATAAATTACCCTTAACCCTAGAAAAAAATCAGAAATGACTTTTCCCTTGTGTTGGAGGGGAGAGAAATGCTTTTAGAAATAAATATAAAAAAGAGAGGAAAGGGGGAAAGGGGACCCAAAACCCAACCCTTTTTAAACTTTGTGTAAAAAAACAAGGAAAAGGGAGGGAGACTAGAGTAAGAAAAGGAGGTGGTGTAGGGAAACCCCTCTTAGCTTGTAAAAAAACTCAGGAAAACCTTTCCCCCAACCTTTTTTATAAGGGTTTAAAAAAGTAGAGAGAGAGAGAGAGACGTAAATTTGGTTGGAGTAAGAGGTTGTGTCAGACTGGTGGTTGCAGTCTGCAGGTTGCTTCAGTGTTAGAGAGAATTGCTTTGTTATGGTTATGGCTACCGCCTTGTGTTACCCCTTACTCCCCTCTCTCCCCTCCCTCTCTCCCCTCCCTCTCTCCCCTTCCTCTCTCCCCTCCCTCTCTCCCCTCGTTTCATACTGTTTTCTTACGCAGGGTTTTACAAGGTTAGGTTAAAGATTTCTAACTTTATTGACCAGCTATTGACAAGTTATGGATACCTAACTTTATTTACAAGCTAAGAGCCGGTACCTACATCAGCTCATTTGAAAGCATTTTCTTTGTTATGAAACAAGTAGGGAACAGGATGAAGTTGGAGCCATCTGTGAGCCAGAAATTCATTTGATCAGCTGACTTTTTTTCGTTGATATTATGTTGTACGAACATGTTCCAGACTCAAGTCATCTTGGGAATAAATAATCTCGAATGAAGTGATGTTCTGGAGAAGTTTACAGCCAAAATAATGTTGGTTGCCCGTCTTGTGGTGTAGAAGCTCATTTCTCTCAGTCCTCAGAGTGGAGCCAAGTGTGGTACTTTGACAATGTTGGTCTTGCATATAACAGTAAGGCCACCCACATCCCTCCTGTGTTGAAGGCTCTGCTGAAATGACAAATCTATCCTGGCTGGGTCCAGGCGAGAGATGAGTCGTCTTGCTCTGATCTCTACTCTGTCAAGAAATCGCAGATGAGAGGGGGCTAGGGAGCAGGCAATCCAAGAAAGTGGAGCATACTCAAGGTGTGAGTGTACTTGTGCCTCATACAGAATCTTGCAACTTCTACTGTCGATGAGATGTGAGATACATCGAAGTGATGCAAGCTTCCTGGCCGCTTTGTTTGCAAGGTTTACAACATGGTTCTTTTTGGTCAGTTTAGAGTCAAATTTCACCCCAAGGATATCAGCTTTGTTCTCGGGTAGCAACACTCTCCCATTCATTCTTATCACTGCTCCAGCATTACCATCATAGTGCCTGTCCCATCATTTTTACCACTGCTCCAGCATTACCATCATGGTGTTTAGAAACCATCATCATTTGTGTTTTCTCAGCAGCAAATGTTACCTGCCATCGTTTACTCCAGGATGATAAAGCTGCAAGCTGGTGATTGATGTACCTTAGAACAGCTGACATTTCCTCTCTTGCGTAAGTAAATGTCAGAGTACAGTCGTCTGCATATGCATGGGATTCTGGGATGAGTTGAAGGTCATTGAAGTAGACATTCCATAACAATGGTCAAAGCACACTTCCCTGTGGAACACTTGCACCAATACTACGTCTTGTTGACTGTCCCATTGAGAACTACACTTAGAGATCTACCTTGAAGGTAATCACTGAGCAGACGAAGTGCAGAGACAGAGACTCCCAGCGCTTGCAGTTTTGTCAAGAGGCCCTGGTGCCACACTCGGTCGAAAGCACCAGCAATGTCCAGTGCTACCACACAGCTGACTTTGGATTCATCCAGTGACTGGTGCCACTTAGTGGAGAGGTTTAACAACAGATCAGCAGCAGAGTACCCTTTCCTGAAGCCATATTGACGATCACAAAGTAGTGAGTGGTAGTCAAAAAAAAATTGTCATTTGCCATGAGATTATTATCTCAAGGATCTTGCCAGTGATTGACAGGAGTGACACGGGTCATGCCAGTTGTTGACAGGAGTGATACAATTCATGCCAGTTATTGACAGGAGTGACACGGATCATGCCAGTTATTGACCAGAGTGACACTGGTCTGTAGTTGCTGATTTCTGCTCTGCTCTTTTTTTTTGTGAACAGGGACTACATTTGCCTCTTTCCACAGAGAGGGCCATTTACACTGTACTAGGCAGTGCTGAAAGATGCGAGTTAGAGGTGCTGCTAGTTAGTCTGCATACCTACTCAGCAATCTTTGGCTCAACTTATCTGGGCCCACAGCCTTTTTTTTGGTCCAGCGATTTAAGAAAATGCACCTCCTCCTGCCTTATTGTCACCACTGACAGTTTTGACACAGTTCTTGCAGCTAGCCAAGGAGGGTCCCTTGCTGGATCAGGAACTTGCATTTTGGTAGCAAAGTGTTCAACAAAGAGGTCCGCCTTCTCTTGACTACTAGTAGAGGTGGTCCCGTCCTGTCGATTTAGAGGTGGAATAAGTTCATCAGGCAGATAACCTTGTCTGTCCTTGACCAGGGACCACCAGGTTTTGGAGCCTACCCTACCTGATGCTAACTTTCTGTTTCTGCCTCCCAGTTATAGATGACCCACTTTTGAACATCACCCATGTGCCTACGGACTTGCCTGTGCAAGTTCCTGTTATAGGTGGTAGGATGTTTCTTATACCTTTGCCATGCCTTGTACTTAGCAGTAACAGCCTCTCTACAACGAAAGCCAAACAAAGGCTGAACTGTAGGCCTCGTCACATACTGCCGGTGAGGGATGTACTCTTGTTGTAGATGAAGGATGTGTCCAGTGAAGGCTTTCACTTGGTTGTCAACATCACCATGGAAGTGGTGAGATCAGAGCATAGTGCTGGTCAGTTTCCTTTTTCTCACAGACAGGTTGTACGTGTGGACTCCTCACGTTGGGATCTTAAGTGTCGTAAAAACAGCTTTGTGGTCAGATGATCCAACATAGCTGAGGGGTTGACAAGTGACTATACCTTCTGCCAAACCTCACTACTGGGGCAAGGGAAGGGAGAAGG